>CM076577.1:246850625-247391313 GCA_034641835.2 Pinus albicaulis | reverse complement strand
CATGCCACTTGGCTCACTGTTGTTGAATGATAGTTGTGTGTTGCAGGGCTAGAAGTCGAATTTAGAAGATCCTCTTGATCTTCATGTTCAAGGATTGTTTTCAAAATTTGGAATTTTAGATTTTCAGACGTGGGTGACTGATTCATAAAATTATTGATTACATCATCTTCAGTTTGATCCTTGAATTCGAGATCTTCTACTAGTGTCAGAGGTGGACGGATGTTTTGCTCCCAATATGTATCTAGATGTTTGGGAATTTTTATCGCGGGCAGGCTTGGTTTGGCAGGTGGATAAATAATGATATTTTTTATCGAATCTCCTCTAGTGATAGTCGTGTTACGTGCATGACAGCCTATGTAAGCATCTGTTGTGGCCATCCAAGGTCGCCCAAGAATAAATGGGTGCCCTTACATCCTAATTTTTGGATTAATGACTAAAAAATTAGCTGGGTATTCCCATGAGTCCCATGATCGCTTGCACTATACCTTCCAGTCTAATAACAGATCTATCAGTTAGTTCCAGAAGTGTGATCGTAGGTTCTAAAGCTGATATGCCTAGTTTTTCGCAGGCTCCAGTAGTTAGGATGTTAATGGCTACCCCCAGCTCAACCAATGTGTTTGGAAATGAGTGGCCACAGTTTTTCACATTTACATTGGGGTTTCCTGGGCCTTCATATTTCACAGGTGATTCCCTAATTAACAACAAGTCAGATAGCGTTCCTACCACATGAACGATGGGTGCAGCCTTTGTTTTCTTGACTTGTTTTTTTCCACATAATTCTTTGATTTTATTTTCATAGATGGGAATGTCTTGGATGGCCTCGAGAAGAGGAATTTTGATAAGGTTTCTTAATTCCCCCAGGATGTCAAAATCTGGAGTGATTATAGGTCTGGGTAGATTTAATATTTTAGGAAATGGAGGTGGAGTCACCCTAAGTTCTTCAGGTCTTTTTTGATCAATTGTTTCCTTATCTTTACCTGTTTTTGTTATATTCATTAAGCTAGGTTGTGTTTAGGTTTCAACTTGGGACTAAAGTGGAGTTGTGGCTTCTATAGGTAAGATGGTACGTCCTAATCTTAACCTCAATTCATTGCACTGTTTCTATTCGACATTGGGTTTTGGATTTTCTATGATCTGAATTAGTTGAACTGGTCTATTATTGGGATTAGGATTGGGTTGGGCTGGCAATTGAGGGCGTATGGTAGGCTGCTGGTTATGCTGAACTGGGTAGGGAGCTGGCAACGTAGGTTGATTTTGTGTCCCTGCTCCTATCGACAGATTGGCCATTCCCATGGGTCGCTGCCAATTCCAATTGGTGTTTTGAGTAGGGGGGTTTGGCCACTGGATTTGATATGGGATATTTTTCCAATAAGGGGGAGAGTAAGGAAAGTTCTGCCAATTATTCCCTGATGGAGGTTGCGTAGGTTAGGGTGGCATAGGAAATTCTTGGTTTGGCCAAGTTGGGAAGGAGTTTTGAGTCTTCCAAATTGTTGCAGGGTTTTGCTGGCTAAACTTCGGCGACAGAAAGTTTTGAGGTAGGTCTTGCGGCATGCCAGGTCATGCTTGCCATTGCTGACACTGATTCATTAAATAGACTAGCTCTGTTTCTTCTTCTACTTCCTTGTAGACGGCTTTCAGCCCAGGAAGTGAAGGACACTGGTCCGTGGTATGAGCCTTAGTGCAGATAGCACAAGTCTGAACCATGTCCAAAGGATATTCCATCTAGCTATGCTTCTTCTGACATATTGGGAAAAAGATGGCCAGGTTTTGTTCTACTAAAGCTTGCTTCTGTTTGGCTTGTAAAACATCAAGTTGTGTTGTCAAAGTACCTAGGATGTCAGTTTTGAAATTTTCCAACAGATTTACAAATTCTGCTCTGGTTACATTTCCATTGGTCTGCTTAAGGTCTTTCTTCATAGAATCACGCCCAACAGGCCTATTGCGTGAGCTACCCCGTGAACATCTAATACATAAGGAAATAATATCATCATATTCTTCCTGGTAAATATCTCCCTTCCCCATTTTGTTAAGCATCTCAACCCATTATTCCTTCATCCCTTTAACCATCGTGGCTTTTAAAATGTCCTTGGACAACATGGTATATGGGGATGTTTGTAAATTGTGTTGAAATATTTCTACTTATTCCTCTAATGTTTCATTGTCTTTTGGAGACATGTTGAAGATTTCATCTTTTAGATCTCGGGTTCGACAATAGTCTTGGTATTTGGTAAGAAAAATATTCTTCATTTGGTCCCAGTTGTTTATAGTTCCCCCTCCTAATCCCATGAACCAGCGGAGCGTAGTTCCTTTTAAGGTAGAGGGAAATAGTTTTAGTTTCTCGGGATCGGTGGTGTAGTCATATCCTCTGCATAAGACATCAAATTCAAATAGGAATGCCTCAGGATCTTTTGTGGTTAATCCATGAAAGGTGGGGATGTGGTGCAAGTTAATGGATTTCATAGGGGCATTGGTAGCATGATCAACAATAGGGTATTATAATGTTGATGTCTGCCTCTCATTCTGATTTTGATTATTTGCCATCTGATAAAAAAGGTGCCAAAAATATTTGGGAACTTCTTGATCTGGAGGAATGATTATAATAGGCTTGGGAGGTGAATGCGATGGGGGATTTACAACACTTCCCTAATTTTGGATCCTAAGTACTTTTTTTTCGATTACTTCTTTAGGCGACTTATGTTATGATATTTCTATGTGAATTCCTCCACTAGTTTATCCCCCTCCTTCTTGTAGGTTGCAAGAGCCTCCCTCTTTTGAAGGTTCAGGGCCTATATGAACGGCTGTATGTAGGCTTTTCTCAGACCCCTCTGTCTCACAGTGAATCTTGGTGTAGGATACAGATGGTGAGGCTTCCACCTGAGGGAGTGTATTAGTACTTTCAATGGAAACAGTTCTGGGTGCTATAGATGCCTAAGATTCTGTTGGGGTTCCCATGTTTTGGCCAGGTTGGCAAGACCAAAAGATAAGACAAAATAGAACCATTTTCAGACCTTAGGATCTAGCCCTCCTAGGTCCAGAGAGGGATCTCTCTATATGAGTCAAAGGGTATGTCTTTGAAGCTCTAAGTTGCGATTTTAGGCTAGTTATAGGCGCAGGGTTGTTTGTTTGATTGTTTGTGTTTGGTTGCTAGGAATCAGGAACGGAAGGTCCAATATAAGACAAGGATGAGAAAAAAGGGAAATTTAGGCAAAGGTAGGTAATTCAAAGAGCATCAAGGCCATTGGGCTATGGATTCAAGAAAGGATTTATTTATAATCAATGTGCAAGCTTTCAGTTGGGCTAGTCATCTAGAGCATTTGGATCTTGCAAGATGATTGGTGAAATGGAACATTAAGGACTGGAAAAGGATAAAGGAGAACCAACCAAATCTGTCTATAGATCAGGCCAGAGGTCATTTAACTCCAGGCCTGCTTGGACAAAATAAAAGGCAATACGAGGGATCTTAGCAGGGCTTAATTGGGACGAGAAGATTCTAGTGAGGTAGAGACAGGGTTCTAGACCTCCTAGTGTTCTCAACTCATCCAACTAAATCCTAACAAGAACATATAAACATCGATTTCATTAATTCATACATCAGAGAGCATGCAATAACATCCACTACACTGGTTAAATCAATTGAAATCAATATTCAGATACACACATAAGCAAAAAACATAAAGGGCTGGGAGAGCAGCAACATAAGGTACCTATCAAGGGTAAATATTATGCCAAACTTCTGATGCGAGCCAGTAGAAATGGAATGAAATGAAATCATACACAGAGATAAGAAAAACATCACCAGCTGCTTTAGATCAGGATCCAAAGAAACATGCTTGTCATATTAAAAACAACACCAATCAGGTACATCATAGCCCATAGCTTGAACATTCAGTCTGAATACATCATATCTCAGCCTATCTTACAATATTACATAGAGAACTTGTCTCAAGAGGAAAATTCTTGCATTTCTCTGATATCTCATCAACAACCAACAACAAAAAATTTCTGTGCTTTATAGCAGAGGAAGAACAGAAGGTCGACTGAGGGGGTAGGTGAACACTAAATGTAACGTTAAACACAAAAGTGAATGCAGGGCCGAAACCCATTCTGTTTGAATGCTGAGTATTTAATTTATGTCACCTCTTTATGCAGGAGTGATCTTCTCTGAATATGATTTTGACATATTTCGGCTGTGGTACTCTTGGTGCTCTTTGAACAAAAAATAAAACAAGCTACTGAGAATTTTGCCTATAAATGCTCTGGCAGTTTTGAACTGTTGTTTGGTGGAAATTCCTTCAGGGACATTGTGCATAATAAAATATGTATGGGTGCCCTATACTTGCTGAAGAAAAACATTCTGCGGATGAATAAACCCTGATGTTACCTTTACTTGCACTCAGGATCCTCTGATCGATCCTCAAGGTTTTCAACCTGGTGTTTTGCCTCTTAAACCGCTGATTCAAGGCTCGAGATCCTCATTGACATGCTCTAATCCCTTTTCTTGCATTAAAACACTTTTTCACTCCATCTCTGTCTCTGACAGGTTAGCTCGGGTTTTAATGGCGCCGGGAGATTTTCAGAGTCGGATTCTGCCCTTCTTTAATGCAAGTCCTGTCTTCACCTTCCCAGGTCTTTCTTTTTACAAATCCTGCCTCTGTAACTGATCTTTTTTGATTTCTCCACCCTCATAGCAGAGATGCTCACCATGGCGGCCTTTAGCTCTTAATAACCCTGAAAAACACACAAATAAGTTAAGGAAATCATGAATGGGGTGGTGGATGATGTGGAGGCGGAGAAAGGTCGTGTAGGCGGTGACATGGCGGATAAAAATGCAGAGGAACAGTGGAAGTCCACTTTGGTGTGGGTGGCACTCTGCAGAGCGAAAACAGACGAAAAATGTTGAAAAACATGAGAAGAACCAATTATATGAAATGGAATGGGAGGAAGTACGGAGGGTGCATGTGGAGGTGACGTGGCATACGGAAAGCCAGGTGGACGGATGACGTGGAGGCTGGAGCGACGATGGAATGGTCAACGGCGGGCGGAAAAATCTGGACCGTCGATCGTGGTGGAGATCGACGGCGGAGGATGGGAGACGACAGGCCATGGCATGAGCTATCGCGTGTGAAACTTCATTAAACATCATGCATCTTGGGCGGGCGATGGCCGTTGGATGGCATGTCCCAGATTGGACGGTCTACAACGATTTCGCTGGGCATCCGTGTCCGGAAGATAACGCGCGGGGGATGGAGTTAACGGGCGGGATTGGTAGTCTTGAAATCGTACAGGAAGACAGGTGGTGGCAGCTAGATGGAATCGCTGGCCAATGAGGGAAAACCGCCCTCCACGCATGAGCGGTGCGAAATAAACAGGCAGTTTTGGAATAGTGCGCGGCGAGGTCCACAGGGCAGAAAAAGTTCATGACTGTCGATCTGGTGGGGAAACGGAAAACGATGGCTCAATCAAAGGTTTGAATAGGGAAATGCGCGAGGGCTGCAGATTAAATGCTAGCCATCTGATCTGTCAGGATCGACGGTCGAGGATGCGCCCGATGAATAAATATGGTAAGCGCCCCTTTTCTTTGGCGAGTGGTTACTGCGCTGGGTTATATGGAGGATAAAAGGCGCGGGGCTAATTCGGAAGCAGCTAGGCCTATCATATGGTCGGAAGTGGGTTTTTAACCCATTTGAAACGGAATTTATTATTTTTGGCCCGTTTCCAAAGTGTTTTAAGGCCAGCCAAGGGCAACGATAGGTAGATGGAGGGGGAATTTGGGAAAAAAAAGGTGTAGGTAGGATTCAGAGGGGGTTTTGGAGGGGTTGATAGGGGGAAATAGAAGCGAACAAAGGTATTTTGACATAGGGAGGAAAAAAGGGGAAGAAGGGGACATTTTGCAGGGGTGCAAGGGGGAACAGTAGGCCTTTTAAGAGTAGATCAGTAGATAGGATTTGTATCAGGCATAGCACTCAGAGACTTCAAGGAGGATGGGTTTTCAGGAGAAAGGCATTCCTTGAAGGCTCCTAAAAAATCTAGCCCCCAGCTTGCTTGTCAAGAATTCCATAGCGGGGCTAACAATGGCTCCACATGGGGATGTCTTCTTCTTGAAGGAGTCAAGAAACCAGAAATGATCTTTGGAGTAGGCCAGATGCCCGCTGCTTGGCACATCCCTTTCTTTGATCAGCTGCCACAATATGAATATATTACATCAGAAGAAACATTTTCCCAACCATTCTACCTACCCAAACTACATTCCTAGCATTTTTTCTTCTTTAGGGTGCATTTGAGCTAGCAGACCCTTTAAATGATTTATTTTTTGGAACAGAAAGCAAACCTATTCTACTTCTACCCTTATCACTCCATGAGACCAGATTAAATAGTTGGCCTCATACACTTCTCTACCTAATCTAACATCTGCTGGGATTAAACAGTCCAACAGATTTCTTCTCTTACATTCTAAGACAGGAAATTGAAAAACAGCCAAGGCAGGATTAGACTGTCTGACTTGCTGGAGTGAAGACTTGTGGAAAGCTGAAAACAAAACTGTGAAGGCATGAAATCTGCAGTTTTTAAACATCCTTCTTTCTCTGTGACTCAGGTTTTGAGCATCTTAGATTCACTTCTCCTCTTCATTTCAGCTCTGGTTTTAAGCATGTTAGAGCTGATTCTTCTTTTCCTTTGTTGATCCAAGTTTTGAGCGTGTTAGGACCAACTTCTTTCCACTGTTTTTTTTTTTGGGAAACATTTTCTCTGTTTTCTTGAAAGTAAAACTGCAATGGTATGTACAATGGAAATGGAACTGGAAATGAAAATTAGCAGAAGTAGTGTTTGAGCATCCTGCCATTGACAGGACCCGCAAACAGCTCTGTACCATCAAGTTCTTGTAAGAAAAATGCATTAGGACCCACAGTGGCTTGAATAATATATGGAACTTGCCACAAGCTGTCAAAATTACCATGTTTTCCTTTGTCCTCCCTCCTTGAATCCCATTTTAGAACCTTGTCCCCCACTTTGAAATCTAAAGCTTTAGCTCTTTTTTCAAACTGTCTCTTTATGCTTTCCTCAACTTTGACAGGTCTGCTATAAACCTACTCCCTTGTTTGCTGCAGATGGATAGTTTCATTAATTCTTCTCGCCATACTATTTCCCTCTGTCTAAATTTCTTGGGCAAGTTTGACCACTGGAACTCTAAGGCTGGTAGGAAAAACTGCTTCCGTTCCATAAACCAGCTGGAATGCTGACATGCCAATGGATTTCTTTGTGGTGAGCCTGTCAGCCGACAGAGCATGTATCAAATTTTTATGCCATGACTTTTTGTTCTCTTCCAGCAGTTTCTTGATGATTGTAACTAGGTTTTTCTTAGATGATTCAGCTAGGCCATTACCCTGGGGGTGATAGGCAGTTGAATGACCAAGTGCTATTCCATACCTGTGACAGAAATAAACCATTCTCTTGGATCCCAAAGCAGCAGCATTGTCAGTGATTATTTTTCTTGGACAGCCAAACCGAGATAGGATGAAGTCTTCTAGGAACCTAATGATGATAGAATCAGTGGCATTCCTCGTGGTTATGGCTTCTATCAATTTAGTGAAGTAATATGTAGTAGTTAGGATCCATTTATGTTGTCCAGAGGAGGCAGGGTGAATTTCTGCTATCAAGTCTAGGCCCCATTGCATGAAGGGACCTTCTACGGTGATAGGTTGTAAAGGGAGGGGGAGGAGCTTTCTTCTGCCTTCGAAGATCTGACATTTGTGGCAGGAAAGAATCATTTTATGGACGTCATTGAAGAGAATGGGCCAGTAATAGCCAGCCCTGAGTATTTTATTTGCAGTGGCTTTCCAAATCAGGTGGCCTCCACACTCCCTAGCATGAAATTCTTGTTTGATTCTTTCAGCTTCAGTTTCAGACAAACATTTCAGAAATAGGCCATTTGGATTTTTCCAGTATAGATTCTCATTCAAAATGCAGTAATTTATAGCTTTGATTTTTATGAATCTGGCCTTATTTTTGGATAGTTTTGGAGGGGCTTTGAGATTGGTGAGCACGAAAAGGATATCAAAGTACCAAGGAGAGTTCTAAAACTGCTCCTCAACAGTTGGGAGGGGCAATCCTTCCTGCTCATCTAAGGCATTTATCATGTTAATGTCAAGGGCCTGCAAGTTTGATTCAACCATTAACTGGGCTAGGCCTTGACCTTTGATCAACTTGGTGGGTTTTATTTCAAGGTCGTACTCCAAGATTGTAGCAATCCATTTTCCCCTTTTCCCATCAGGGTCTTGGGAGAAGATATCTTTAACCACTATATTTGGGACATAGGCTATGGTGTGAGAATGCAGAATGTACACCCTAAAGTATTTTAAGGCCTTTACCAGAGCATAGGCTTGTTTTTCCATAATGTTGTACTTTAAGGGTGCGTCTCTTAAGGCTTTGCTGAAAAAGGCGATGGGCTGTTAATTACCTTCTGAATTTCTTTGCAGCAAGACTGCAACTATTGTATGCTAGGAGGCAAAGGAAAAGATCAGAAAATATTTTGAGAAGTCTGGGCTGATAAGGACAGGGGCCTGAGTGAGTGCAAGTTTTACTGACTCAAAATATTTCTTGGCTTCAACAGTCCACTTAATCCCTGCACCTTTCTTTATCATGTCGGTCATTTTCCTAAGGTGCTCAGCAAGATTGGGAATGAATCTCCTAAGGAAATTGATCTTCCCTATAAAGGACTGTAACTCCTTGATGTTTCTCGGATGTGTAATTTTAAGTATTCCCTCAACCCTCTGTGCGTCTATCCTAATCCCTTTCTCAGATATAATGTGACCAAGAAGTTTACCTTCTTGCAGCCAAAAAACAATTTTCTTAGGATTCAAGGACAAGTCGTGCCTTCTACATTTTTCAAAGACTTTCCTCAGATGTTTCAAGTGTTCTTCTTCAGTTTTAGAAAAGACAGTCAAGTCATCCAAGTAGATAACTATGAAGTGTCCTATCTCATCTGAGAAAGCTATATCCATCACTCTCTGGAAGGTAGCCCCAACATTCATCAATCCAAAAGGCATTTTCACATACATGAAGGTGCCCCATGGAGTGGTAAAAGCTGTTTTGAGTTGATCTTCCGGGATCACGAGAACCTGATTATATCCTGAAAAACCATCAAGCAGTGAGATTCTCTTAGAGCCCACTACCTTCTGTAGGATATGTTCCATTCTAAGCAAAGGGTAGTTGTCTTTCAAGGAGGCTTTGTTGAGGTTTCTGAAGTCTTTGCATAGTCTAATCTCCCCTTTTTTCTTTCTCACAGCCACTAAGTTTGACACCTAGTTAGAAAACCTTACAGGGACAATTATGCCTGCCTCATTTATCTTTTTAATTTCCTTTTCCACTGTAGGCAATTGTTTTGGATTGATTCTGCGGAGTTTTTGTCTGAAAGGTTTCTGATTTTCCTTCAGGGGTATCTTGTGTTGTATGACGTTTGTGTCATAGGCCTTTAAGTATTCATAGCTCCATGCAAACACATGAATGAATTCCTTAAACAGGTCAATGTATTTGTTCTTCATGCTTGCAGGTATAGACTTAGCCAGTTTTATCATTTTGGGCTTATCTTCAGCACCTATGTTGCATTCCTCTATATCTGAGTCTGCATGTTCTATAGTGGGATTTTTTGCTATGTCATCAAAGTCAAAAAGGTCCTCTAGGGGTGCTAGGCCTCTGGGTATGTTCTTATCTTTGGCCTGCAACACCTCCATTTCTTCATTTCGCGCGTTTTCACATTTTTCGGTCAAATGTCCAGTTTCATCAGAAAAGGTGTTTATTTCTATGTTACAGGGTGTTTCTTGCTCGTCTGGGGGATTTGCACTTGGGCAACTGTCATTAGATTTTGAGTCCGAATCAAAAAATTCAAACTCGTTTCTGCCCACTAGGAAATCTTCGATCTGTTTATCTCCTTCAAAGACGTGCCAATATTTCTCGTCGTCTGGCACTGCAGGTCTGAACTTGGTTTGAATGATGATTTGTTGGTCAGAGGGAGTCTTAGGATATGAACTAGCCAGGCAAGCTAATCCATTAGCAATAACTTTTTGATTCCTGGGAACAAACACTAACTCATATTCAACAAATGTTTTCAATAAATCCAGGGTGTCGTTCCGGTGTGCTCTTAACCTGGGGTGTTTTGCTGTATATTCACCATTCACCTGTTTGATTACCAACTCAGAGTCTCCTCTCACAGCTATCCCATGGGCTCCTAATTTTTTCAATAGGTTTAGACCCAGGATGAGAGCCTCATATTCCTCAATATTATTTGTGCATTTGAAATGCAGATTCACGGCATGGCTTTCTACATGATCATTTTCTGTGTTGCGTAGCCACACCCCTGCTCTAGCATTTTTCCTAGTACAGGACCCATCAAAGTTCATTTCCCACATGGGTTCGCCATTATGTTGCATTGGGGAGTCTGTACTAGGTTGTGGGTTGTCTTGTTTTTCACGTGGTATGCTAGTTTGAAGGGTGTGACTAATAGTCTAACTGCATTGTGTTCCTGGTTCACTCTGAGTTTCTTTTTTAGTATCCTGCCCATGGTTTTCTTTATCATATTCTTCTAGGGTAGCCATTATGCTAAGGTCCATGGGCTCCGTTTCCTCGCTTGTATTTCTGCATTCAGATTCTGACTCTCCTAAGGATTGGTCATTATAAAGAATGAAAGAATCCAGGTCTGTGTGTACAGAGTATAATGGTGAATTTTTAGGTTTCTCAGGGCTACTGACTAGGAATTTCATCTTGGACTCTCTATACAGTCTTCTCAGTTGGCCAAATAGAGGGATAGTGGCATATGAGCCATCCATCTACATTGTTCCTTGCAGTTTGGCACCCCATGATCTAGATAGCACCATGCCATATTTGGGTGGCACATCTGCTACCACCACATCCATTACCATAAATTTAGCTGGGATCTGGGTCAAGCTCACACATAAATCCTTGATTAGGCCTAGGCATTTTACTCTGCTAGAGTTGAACGAATATATATCTTTGTAAGGTCGGGTTATCTCTAGGCCAAGCCTTTCCATCACTACCTTAGGCATTAAATTGTGCGAAGCTCCAGAATCATGCATGGCATTGTGGAGTATTTTGTGAGACTAATATAAAAAGGTGGAACTACCCCTTCCTGAAACTTTTCCTCAATCTTTGGACCAAAAAGAAGGGCAGGTTGATCGTCATTTAAATTTACAGTGTTTTTTTTTCCCCCAGATTCAATGCTTTCAAAATTTGGCCTTTTTATACATTCTGAGTGGCCAGTTCAGATAATGGTACATGGATTTTGATTTTTGCAATCTCACTCTCTAAATTGAAAGTGGATTGAGTCTTTGGAGTGCTTGAATCTGTTTTATTTGCTACTGCCTTAGTAGTTAAATCAGTTTTTGATTTCTCACTATGTACAAGATCAGGAATCGTTTTATCAGGAGCACTAACTACAGTGCTAGTGCTGTTGGTTGGTTAGTTTTTTTTTTGAGTGTCTTGGTTGTATTTTTCCTTGTGTTTACCAGAACTTTCAGCTGCTGATTTTCTATTAACAGCAGATGCTTTAGAATTTTTATCAGGTCTTTTCTTGATGTTTACCTCGGGAGTCTTTGTTTTGGAATTTTCTTGGTTCCTTTTGCTCCTAAGTTCATATTGTTCTCTGACCTGCATCATGGAATTTTCAAATCCTAACCTGTAATCCTCAGTTTCTAACCACTCCTCATCCCAGTATGAAGGTGAGGGTTGGTCTTCCCCTGAGTCATATTTAAGGACTGAGTCCTCTACTTCAAACATGTTTATTGTATTCCCTTCAGACTCTTCAATGATCCCCTCGTCTTCATCTAAAAATTTTTATTGAAATGGGGGAATAATTTGTTGATCTGACTCTCTTTGTCTGTTGGGAGTAGCATTTTTTCTTCTAATGTTCTGGTTCTGGTTTTGGTTCCTGTTTTGGACAACCATCATTTTTATCATTTGTTGTAGCTCTTCCACATTTTTAGATAGTCTGTCATATTTGGGATCAGATGTGGAAGCTACATTTTCATCCCTATATGCTACCCTTTTCTCAGCTTTTAATCTTGCCCTTTTCTCCATCAAGTTTGCTTCTATGGTTATGGCTCCTTTCTGCATGTCTTCCAATGTGTTATACTCTTTGTCCATAAGCTCATAGGCCATGTCAGCATCAAATCCATTAGGATATTTGGCCAGGGCCATACCTTGTGGAGGTTTCATGTGTGGAGGGAGAGCATTGTAAATGCTGTTGAATCTAGTGGTGTAATCATGAACACTCTCTCCTACGTTCCTCTTAAGGGACATGTAGTCTGCTAGGAGCTGGCGAGGGTTTGCTCTAACCTCCCATTTGTCTATGAAGTTCTGATATAACACAGGGAGATCTTGGATACTGCTAGGGGGTAAAATTTTAAACCATTTCTTTACATCACCCCCCAGGCTTTGGGAAAATATTCTCATTTTGATTGTTTCATCATAAATTTCCATATAATCGAAAGAATCATCCATCTTATCTACATTTTTCTGAGCTGTGATGGACTCTTTAGCAGTGAAGTGTGGGATTTTTTACTGATAATCATTGGGCAGAGGTAACAAGGGTTGAGGTAAGAGCAACGGTGCATACCAAGCTGCCATGATAATGTTCTAATGAGGTATAGGGTTGGCTTCAGCAGCTGGTATTTGGATAAAAGGTATATTAGGACCAACAGAAGTCTGTTGGGCAGATCTAGGGTGGGAGAGTCCCATGTTTTGAATAAAGTGGATATCGGGTGGTGTAGATGGAGGGGTTCCTCTGTCCCTAGTGTGTTGACCACTATGAGATGGTGTACTGTGAGGCTCGGGGTCTTGCTGGTCTAGGTGATTGAATGACCTAGTTCTTGGTAATCTGTTAGGTAGGTCTAGGTCAGGGAGAAAAAGTGATAGAGCTATTAGGTCTTCCGGTGCAGAGTTAGCTCTATGAATGTGGCTGGAAATAGTTGGTCTTTTAGGTGTAGGAGCTCCCTTGAGGATACTCTCCGGATTGTCAAATATTTCAGGTGGGTTAGGGTTGGGATAAGCTCTTGTGTGAATGGTTCTGAAAGCCAGAATGATGTTTCCTAGCCAAGCAGCTTAACCCTACTTGTTGCTTCTACTGTGGTTGATGTTGTCTCAGGGGCTGGTCTCCCAGTGGAGTCTGATTGTGAAACCAAGATAATCAGTAGGCCTACTGATCACCAGTGGAGTCTTTTCATTTAGGAGCAATGGAGTCACCAGGTGGAGGGTTTTAGGGTATATATAAGAGGTTACAATGTCCACCACAGTGCTCAGGCACTAACACCTTTCAGGAATCTCCTCAAAACAACAAGTTCCAACCAGAGATTGACTGGGAGGGCATTTAACAGATATGTCACCTCTGAAGAGGGTGAGATCCGAAGGCTACCTGGCCCTCTCCAGGCTCTGTCTAAGAGTGTGGTGGATATTCAATAATGGAGGTCGATTCAAGAAAGGAGTGACTTACTGCCAACCTAACCAGAGCTCTAGATTTCTGAAATTGTTGATGTAGTGAGATGAATATCATTCAGAACTTCCCCAGTAGAGTCGCCATTATGTTGGTGACGGGACTGGGAGATAGATTAATGCTTAGCAGTCAGAGGCTCTTAGAATTTTTTCCCCAGTGGAGTCGCCATTATGTTGGGGTTCCCATGTTTTGGCCAGGTTGGCAAGACCAAAAGATGAGAAAACATAGAACCACTTTCAGACCTTAGGATCTAGCCCTCCTAGGTCCAGAGAGGGATCTCTCTATATGAGTCAAAGGGTATGTCTTTGAAGCTCTAAGTTATGATTTTAGGCTAGTTATAGGCTCAGGGTTTTTTGTTTGATTGTTTGTGTTTGGTTGCTGGGAATCAGGAACGGAAGGTCCAATATAAGACAAGGATGAGAAAAAAGGGAAATTTAGGCAAAGGCAGATAATTTAGAGAGCATCGAGGCCATTGGGCTATGGAGTCAATAAAGGATTTATTTGTACTCAATGTGCAAGCCTTCAGTTGGGTTAGTCATCTAGAGCATTTGGATCTTGCAAGATGATTGGTGAAATGGAACATTAAGGACTGGAAAAGGATAAAGGAGAACCAACCAACTCTGTCTATAGATCAGGCCAGAGGTCATTTAACTGTAGGACTGCTTGGAAAAAATCAGAGGCAATACAAGGGATCTTAGCAGGGCTTAATCAGGACGAGAAGATTCTAGTGAGGCAGAGACAGGGTTCTAGACCTCCCAGTGTTCTCAACTCATCCAACTAAATCCTAACAAGAACATCTAAATATTGATTTAATTAATTCATACATGAGAGAGCAGGCAATAACATCCACTACGCTGGTTAAATCAATTGAAATCAATATTCAGATACACACATAAGCAAAAAACATAAAGGGCTGGGAGAGAAGCAACATAAGGTACCTATCAAGGGTAAATCTTATGCCAAAATTCTGATGTGAGCCAGTAGAAATGGAATGAAATGAAATCATACACAGAGATAAGAAAACATTACCAGCTGCTTTAGATCAGGATCCAAAGAAACATGCTTGTCATATTAAAAACAACACCAATCAGGTACATCATAGCCCATAGCTTGAACATTCAGTCTGAATACATCATATCTCAGCCTATCTTACAATATTACACAGAGAACTTGTCTCAAGAGGAAAATGCTTGCATTTCTATGATATCTCATCAACAACCAACAACAACAAATTTATGTGCTTTATAGCAGAGGAAGAACAGAAGATCGACTGAGGGGGTAGGTGAACACTAAATGTAACATTAAACACAAAAGTGAATGCAGGGCCGAAACCCATTCTGTTTGAATGCTGAGTATTTAATTTCTGTCACCTCTTTATGCAGGAGTGATCTTCTCTGAATACGATTTTGACATATTTCGGCTGTGGTACTCCTGGTGCTCTTTGAAAAAAAATAAAACAAGCTACTGAGAAGTTTGCCTATAAATGCTCTAGCGGTTTTGAACTATTTTTTGGTGGAAATTCCTTCAGGGACATTGTGCATAATAAAATTTGTATGGGTGCCCTGTACTTGCTGAAGAAAAACATTTTGCAGATGAATAAACCCTGATGTTACCTTTAATTTCACTCAGGATCCTTTGATCGATCCTCGGGGTTTCAAACCTGGTGTTTTGCCTCTTAAACAGCTGATTCGAGGCTCAGGATCCTCATTGACGTGCTCTAATCCCTTTTCTTGCATTAAAACACTTTGTCGCTCCATCTCTGTATCTGACAGGTTAGCTCGGGTTTTAATGGTGCTGAGATATTTTCAGAGTTGGATTATGCCCTTGTTTAATGCAAGTCTTGTCTTCACCTTCCCGGGTCGTTCTTTTTACAAATCCTGCCTCTGTAACTGATCTTCTTTGATTTCTCCACCCTCGTAGCAGAGACGCGCACCATGGCAACCTTTAGCTCTTAATAACCCTGCAAAACACAAAAATAAGTTAAGGAAATCATGAATGGGGTGGCGGATGATGTGGAGGCAGAGAAAGGTCACGCAGACAGTGACATGGCAGATAACAATGCAGAGGAATAGTGGAAATCCGCTCTGGTGGGGGTGGCGGTCTGCAGAGCGAAAACGGATGAAAAACGTTGAAAAACATGAGACGAACCAATTATATGCAACGGAATGGGGGGAAGTACGGAGGGTGCACGTGGAGGTGACGTGGCGTACGAAAAGCCAGGTGGATGGATGACGTGGAGGCTGGAGCGACGGTGGAATGGTCAACGGTGGGCGGACAAATCTGGACAATCGATCGTGGCGGAGATCGATGGCGGAGGACGGCGGATGGCGGGCCATGGCACGAGCTATCGCGTGTACAACTTCATTAAACATTGTGCATTTTGGGCGGGTGATGGTTGTTGGATGGCCCGTCCTAGATCAGACGGTCTACAGCGATTTCGTTGGGCATCCGTGTCTGGAAGATAACGTGCGATGGATGGAGTTAGTGGGCGGGATTGGCAGTTTTGAAATCGTACAGGAGGACAGGTGGCGGCAGTTGGGTGGAATCATTGGCCAATGAAGGAAAACCGCCCTCCATGCATGGGCGGTGTGAAATAAATAGGCGGTTTTGGAATAGTGCGCAGCGGGGTCCACAGGGCGGAAAAAGTTCCGGACCGTCGATCTGACGGGGAAATGGATGACGATGGCTCAATCAAAGGTTTGAACGGGGGAACGTGTGAGGGCTGCGGATTAAATGCTGGCCATCCAAAATGTCAGGATCGACGGTCGAGGATGCGCCCGATGAATAAATACGGTAAGCGCCCCTTTGCTTTGGCGAGTGGTTACTGCGCTGGGTTATATGGAGGAGAAAAGGCACAGGGCTAATGCGGAAGGGGCTAGGCCTATCATATGGTCGGAAGTGGGTTTTTAACCCATTTCAAATGGAATTTATGATTTTTGGCTCGTTTCCAAAGTGTTTTAAGGCCAGCCAAGGGCAACGATAGGTAGATGGAGGGGGAATTTGGGAAACAAAGGGTGTAGATAGGATTCAGAGGGGGTTTTGGAGGGGTTTATAGGGGGAAATAGAGGAGAACAAAGGTATTTTGACAGAGGGAGGAAAAGAGGGGGAGAAAGGGACATTTTGCAGGGGTGCAAGGGGGAACAGTAGGCCTTTTAGGAGTAGATCAGCAGATAGGATTTGTATCAGGCATAGCACTCAGAGACTTCAAGGAGGATGGGTTTTCAGTGGAAAGGCATTCCTTGAAGGCTCCTAAACAATCTAGCCCCCAGCTTGCTTGTCAAGAATTCCATAGGGGGGCTAACAGATTCATCTTTCCTAATGATTTCATCTATATATGTTGTTCTTCCAAGGATCACCAGTCCTTTGCATTGTGAGGATGGTTGCGAATGATTTCAGATTTTTTCTATCTTTTTCTTCCTAGACATAGAACAAGAGCACCTATCCTACGGTTCTTTGCATGGCTTGCTGGTAAGTGGGCTAGGGGGCAAGCTTATTGCTTGTTGGTACGTAGGTTTTTACCTCTCTTTTTCAATACCTAATTCTTCATAGCAATGGAGAAACATGAATAAAGGAGATGACTCTTAACACTCTCCTCGGAAACGGTGCCAAAACGTTGGTACTCAGAGAGGTGCCTTATTATTGACAACTCTAGTGTTTTCTCATTTAATTATCAACCTGAGATAAGTCTTCTTATTTCAAGAGTGTTGGCACAATATATGCAAGTCAATTCATCTAATAGTTACTCCTTGTCACTTATGAGGAATAAATTTGTAACTTCCTAAGTTTTCTTATCCTACGAGGGGTGGCTTGGATTGATTTTTAACCTAAGATTGAGAAGTAATATTGAGCAGCTGCCTAATTGAATTAAACAATAGTCTAACTGGACTGAACAACACTCTAGAGAAATTAAGTAGCAATTGAATTGAATTAAACAACGGTCTAAATAAACTGAACAAAAATGGAATGAAATGGAACAATAGTCTAACTAGGTTGAACAATAATAGAATTGAATTGAATCAACAATCTAGCTAGCTGAGTAGTAATGGAACAATAGTATAACTAACTGAGTAGTAATTGAACAATAGTATAAATGAAGCGATTTAAATAGATCATACAACAATTATTTAATCAATTTTTCAATGTAATTCTCTTTATGACTTAATTAACCAACATTGATCGACGGTTGAACGCTTTGTTGTGCCAAAATAAGAATGCAATTCATAAAGACAGATAACATCGAAATCAACTTATTCTACGATCTGTAACTCAAATGCAATGGTATTAAAAGAATTGGAACTATCTACTGATAATGAAATATTTCCATAAGTCGGAAGATACGATTGCGATTGTCCTAATTCAAGAACGTGATTTCTAATAAATCCCGAAGAAAGAGAACTATAACTTTATTGAATGGAAATATACTTTACAACTACATCAGATACTTAAGAATTGGTTCTGCAACTACACAGAGTATGAAAACTTGTGAGGAACTTCCAGAGGTTGGGCCCAGACCACAAGAAGCTCTAGTGCAGTAAAAAATTTAAAATATTATTGTTCAAAGATCTATGTTACATCTAGTGATGTCACAAAAATACAATTAGATAAACTATTTCGGATGCGTCGATTACAGAATGAATTTCCTATCCTTTCTCCGACTCCCCTTCTCATCTGCCCTTCGCCCTTTTAAAAGTGATTTCAAAAATGTGAAAGTATTTCCCAAATGATAGCCCGCTGCACATGGCTGTCGTTTGAGTTGTTGGACTCGAATTCATCTGTCTGCCTTCTGTTAGCCACTGGGAGTTACCAAGATCTCATATTTTTGCATCTATTGGTTAGCTTATGTTTCCTATTGGTCCAGCCATTCTGCCTTCCTGCATGTGGAGATAAGAGAAGTCAATTTTCTATTACAAAAACATCCTTTTCATCATTAGTATAATTTTTCTTGTTTTCATAATCTTTTATTCTCTTTATTGTTAATATGAAGAGGAATTCCCCCGAAATTGTAACATAATTTGAAGTACTTACAGGGTGAAAACATACCTTAATTTGGGCCCAATAGGAACCTCCTATGGGTTGTATCTTGTAGAAAATAGATGCATGTTGGAGCTTCCTTCCAAGTTGTAGCTTCCAGAATTTGAGTTATTAGCCTCCTGTATATTGGAGCCTACAAAAAATAAGTGGTGAGAGGGAGTTAGAGCCTTGCTTTGCATCACAAGAATAATAAGATTTGGTTTTCTCCCTTATGGGTTTCCACTTATATATGTTTTGTATGTTCTTGATTATTATGTGTTGATGTGATGTTTTAATCCTCTTAATTACTTGCTCTACACACATTAAGTTTGTTGATTCATTATGTATGAAATTGCTTATGAACTGAAGGTCTAATTGAGTTGAATGAAAAGAGTTTTAAATGTCCATGAATGTACTAAATTGATTCACCCCCCGTCTCAGTTTAGCTAAGATTTCATCAATTGGTATCAGAGCGAGGTTCTTCTGTATCATTTTAACAACTAGAAGGAGACCTTAGGTCCCCGAAATGGCTAGCCTAGAAGGATGTTCAACAAATAAAGCCCCATTTTTTACTGGCACAAACTATACTTTCTGGAAAATAAGAATGAAAACCTATCTGATGTCTCTTGGATTAGAATTCTGGATTGCAATAGAAATAAAAAATGCACCAAAGGATACTAACATAGAGAAAGAAGCCAAACAATATTTCATAGCTAATGTAAAAGCAATGAATGCACTCTTGAGAGGTCTGTGTGAATCATAATCTATCAAATTAATGCACTATAATACTGCCAAAGATATATGGGATACCTTAGAAATATCCATGAGGGGGATAAAAAGGTGAAGATGACCAAACTGCAAGCCTATATAACTCAGTTTGAAAATCTAAAAATGAATGAATATGGAGATGTAGCTAGTTTATTCTTAAGGAATACAGAAGTTGTGAATAACATGATATCTCTAGGAGAAAACATCAAGGAATATGTGATAGTGCAAAATATATTGAGATCTTTACCATCCAGGTTTAACCCTAGGGTTTCTTGCATAGAAGAAACAACAAACTAGGAAAACTTGACCATGAACCAATTAATTGGAAACTTGATAGCTTATGAGATTAGACTTCCAAAGGGGAAGTAAAATGTGATGGAGGCAGACTTTAAGGTAGATAATTGCATAAAATGGAAGGAAGATACATGTTCATGCTCAGATGAAGAAGAGGCCAAATTTTCCAGAAGATTGGATAGAGGCACGAATAAGTGAAAAGGTAAAATTCCATTTAATTTCTTTAATTATGGAAGAGTGCGGCACTATGATTCAAAATGTCTCCATAAGAGAGCAGAGAACCATCGACAAGAGATAGTGAAAAACATAATAAATAACTGGCAGAAAGGGAAGATATTTAATAGAAAATCATTTTATGCTCAGCAAGATAGCAGTGCATCTGAAAGCTCAGATGAATCCTAAAATGAAGAAGGAACCTTTGAATTTTTGTTGATGGCAAAGGGATATCTTGAAGGAGATCTTATAGATCATGAAGAAGGGGAGTTAGGTCTTCAGGGGGAGCTAATTTGTGCCCTGGAGGAAATAGACAGACTTAAACTCAAGTGCAGAAAATAGAAAGGCATTCTCCTGAAATATGTAAAGGAAGAGCCAAGTTCAGAAGACCTCATACAGTTGAAATTAGAACTTGAAGAAGCGAAGAAGGTGGAAGACATTTGATAAAGAAAATAAAAGATAAAAATGAGGAACAAGAGAAATTGGAAGAAGAATTAGTATGCCTGAGAAAGAAATTAGAAAAGGCCCAAAGGGAATTATGAATGAATACTCCACGAATGAAAAGCTCTGATGAGTTGGAAAAAATAGTAAATTCTCAAAGTTATCCTCTTATAAATAATGGGATAGGCTATGAAGGAGAAAAAAATATTCCTCAGCAGATATGTATCTTAGATGAAGGTCATAATATAGACTGAAGTATATTTGGACCAGAATTTATATGTCGTATGGAAAATTCTCAATATTTATGTATTATTCCAATAATTCATCTCTAATTATATAAGTCTGGTACAATTTGTTCTATGAAATTTCCTTATCATCACTTTCAGCTTTCTACAAGTGCAAGGATTCTATGCTTTGGGATGGTATCAGCTTACTGTGTATATACATACAATTTCAATGCTTCTCAATTTGTTCTCCCAACAACTCTTTGTACACCAATTTGGAGCAGCAAGGCATAAATTCAGAAGAAGAAGGCCTATACACAACTCAAAGAGAAATAATGCAAAGATGGAAACTACATTGGGAAATGCGCTACCCTTTTCCATTGATGTCAAAGGGGGAGGAAAATGAAACAGAAGAGGAAAGGCTCTTCTGAAAAGAAAGCAGAGGAATAAAGACACTTCTCAAAATGAAAAGGGGAAGAATTATTGGAGTATTTGTGGATGTGTTCCCATCAATGCCAAAGGGGGAGACTGTTGGAGAGATTGTCATTGATGGCAAATGAGCACAAAGGAGCATCACCAGAACTATCATTAAGGCAAAGGAACAAAGAATCATTAGCAATAAGGAAAAGAAGAAGATCAGGAAATAATGTAGTAATAAATCATAAAAGAGAAGCAGAGGAGCAACAGAGAGGAAAGGAGCAACATTAGACCATCAGTAAAGGAAAATGAGCAAAGAGGAGAAAATTTAGAATCAAAGAATCAAAGGCAGAAAAGGAAGTTAAGGAAAAAAATGAACAAAGGAAGAAAAGGCAGAAAAGGATCAAAGAAAACAAAGGCATCAAGGAGCAAAGGCAGCAAAGGTAACAAAGGAGCAAACACAGCAAAAAGGAAAAGGCAACAAAGGCATAAAAAAAAAAGGCAACAAAGGCAACAAAGAAGCAAAGGTAGTGAAGGAAGGTAAGGGAGAAAAGGAGAAAGCACAGCAAAACAAAAAAATCAGAATCGTTAACATCATGGGAAAAGTCATGAACGTGCAGCAAGCATGATAATCCCAAGTCAGAGTGAATAACAAAAAAAAGAATAAGCTCAGGAGAGATCCGCGCTTTTAAAAACTGGATAAAGCTCAAGAAGGATAGCGGAGGAGTGGCTATGGAACACCTTGCAGTTGCATATGTTTATTGATGAGAAATTGAAGAAAGTATGATGGAGTGATGTTTGGTCGCAAAGGGCAGCAACTGTGTTTTTCCCAAAGTCTTAGAGGTTTCAGAACAAAATAGTGAAGAATGAGCAAACCGTCACGATTAAATCATAGATCAGAAAGGGGAGAGATGAACAGATGAGATTACATCGCAATATAATTTGGGAATATGTGATGTGAAGAAGGACGAGCAAGTGAATATCGCTAGATCTAGGCATAGATCAACGACAGACAGCAAATCGCAAAAGCACACATCGAAAATTATAGCACATAGATCTAAGGCATCGCGCGATAAGTTAAATTGTTTGTGATGTGGTAAATATTGGAATATTTGATGTGACGAGAGGAGGCCACATGACATCATTGCGCATGAGCGCACACCACATATTTTATGTTTTGTACTTAATATTTTGCACGGTAAGCTGGATACGATGCAATGCGATCGCATATCACATAAAATAGGAGATATCGCAAAAGCACACATCGCAAATTATAGCACATAGAGCTAAGGCATCGCGTGATAAGTTAAATTGTTTGTGATGTGGTAAATATTGGAATATTTGATGTGACGAGAGGAGGCCACATTTCATCATTGCGCATGAGCACACACCACATATTTTATGTTTTGTACTTAAGATTTTGCACGGTAAGCTGGATACGATGCAATGCGATCGCATATCACATAAAATAGGAGATACGTTTATTGTAAAACATGAAAACTTGAGGGCAAGAGAAATGTGATGTGCTATGATTGGTTTTCGTGTTGTGGGACTTGAGAACCCTTGTTCTGCGTATATGTATGTTGGTTGGGGCTAATTGAAATTTGTTTAAAGTTCAGATACAATAATCGTTGTTGATTGCTAACGTATGTATGTGAAATAAACTCTGATATTGTAATCCATTGTGAGATAAAAGGATTTTATGTGGGCCATAACCCACAGGTCACAGTATTGTTTAAAATTACAGTTTTTTGGTGCATCAAGTGGGTAATTGTGAGGTTGATTATGTTAACGCTACAAATTTTGGTATTTTCGGCCTTATGAAGACTCGGTTAAGTAACCCATCACAGAGCAAAGCAGAAGAGAAAAGCATAGAATGATTTAGGTAATATATGCAGTAGCCATGGGCAGTGTAAAACATAAAGGCATGGGTCAAGTCAGGCTAAGATAGTAATGATGCAACACAGTTGGAAACATAACTGTAGAAACATAAAAGAGAAAGGGACAACAAGCAGAAGAGGGAAAACGCACAACAAAAATAAGAAGATGAAAGGGCTGAGTGAAATATTTGATTGTAATTGTTAATGTATTAATTATTCTATATTGTTTGAGTTCTATCATGGCGTATAGAATACCTTAATCTGAGTGAAAAATATTATCTGAGGTTGAATTGGATTATACAAGGTCGTGAGGATGGAGTTTGGGCCTAACATTTCTCGTTGACAAGTAAGAATATGATTCGGAATTTTATGCAATAAAACTAAGCGAAGTTGACAATGTGTAGATGGGATGGGTTTGCACCGTCGGTGGTGTTACTATTGGTATGTTATTTTAAATGGTCTTGACACCAAAAAATGATGAGAAGACAACACGAATCATGGTTCTCGTGGATGCTGAGATGAATCGTATGCGATGTTGTGTGTCATCAACATTAGGTGGTGGAATAATTTCCATAATGGTTGGTTTATAACGAGTGGGAGGGAATTCTTGCAGCCTTTTTGGTGTACAAGGGAAAATGGTTTCTTCTCCAATGGGAGGTAGATGATGAATCCTAATATGTTCAAATGTTTAGAATATAGGGAATGCTTTTGTACTAAGAGAGCTACTGGTATAAATGTCACACATAGGGAAAGTACTAACCAAGTAGATGGTATGTGAGTCAGTACATATCATAGCGTAAGACGACGATGTTTGGTTAGGGTCATGAAATCAGGCATTTATGAGTGCTTTCCATATTTGTGTCTTCGTACTAGCATGTAATGGCTTCCTAGGGTGGGTTTGGCTTAATGTCTCTGTGGCTGCTCTCAAACATGGAAGATATTGACAATTCTTTTATTAAAATTAATTTAATGAATTTTTAAGACACAATCTTGAGGTATCTCTAGTTCTTTGGAGATGATATATGAGTTCCATCAAACTAGTCAAGTACGCATCAATTCATCCTTTGGTATTTCTTTATTCTAGACTGTGGTTTGGTTGTTGTAAGTTGGATTTTGTTCATGGAAGTCTTTGTTTCTTAATATGCTTTTTGAGGAGGTAAATCCCCTCTGCGGATAGAGGTGATCCCTACTAGCCCAGTAGGGGTCTAGCAACAATCATCAAATGTTACAGCGCAAGTTCTTAGTTACGAATAAAAGACCAAAGATGGAGGCAGATTTGACGCCGCGGTCTCCTTCAGAAGGGTCCCCAGTTGTTCACGTCTTGCAAAGCTCACCAGGGAAAGGGCAAACCTCTCTTGAGTCTCTTGACGATAGTCTCCTTACTTGAGTCGGCCTTAAGGGAAGAAAGAGGGCTCTTACAGCACAAAGGCTCTTGGGAATTTGGAGATTCAAAGCTTAGGCACTTCAAGACTAGCTTGCAATGGCAATAGGCAAGCTTTTATAGATGGGGAAGGATGGAGTTGGGATCCCTATTATTGTGGGATTGGCCCTATCATCAAGGAAGGTTCCATGAGAGGTGGCAAACCACTTCCCTTCCATGGAACTCCCGTAGCCAAACCTCCCAACTCAAGATAGGCAATGGTTTCTGAGTTTGTTGAAACACAACTTCCGCCATATTTATTTAAAAAACACTCCTTAAATTGGTTGGCGCGACTACTGCTCTGGGACAGAGCGCCAGTTGGCGCAGCCTCTTTGTAGGATTTTCCTCATTGGCGCGAGTGATGAACTGTCTGCCCGCGCCAATGCAAAAGGAGATTTTTTCATGATTTTTTGCAAGGAGATGTCTTTAGGGCAATTGAAGCTCATGCTTAGAGGAATGCATTGATGATGATTTTAAGGCATGACAATGTTCACAGGTCACAAAATGGGTCCTCCATTGTGCGGGACGGGGAATGGTAGGGACGGTGACAAATTACTGTGTAACAGATGCCCCCTAAAGTATGAGGCCCGAGAGAGAGAGGGGTGAAATGATTTACGAGAACATGTTCAACTGAAGGCCCGCCGTCGGAAAACCTGCGCAGAAAAATACAACTAATATCTCAAGTACATGATGTATATGTGGTATGGGCGCAGCCATCCGAAACTATAATACAGATCCAGGGTATGGGCGCAGCCATCCAACGAGGATCAGATAAATAGACTCAGGTATGGTCGCAGCCATCCAAGCAATGAGTCATATACATAATGATAATAATCCACAATCGTAGCCTGGATTACAACAGACACAATCCAGGGTCTTGCGCTCCATCTCGACCCAAACAAAGTACAAGTTCGAGCATGTGAATATGTGAGCTGAAGTCGAACATGCAAGAACATCGTCTGATTACCAGCCAATGATGAAAGCTGTTAACAGACGCGAGAGGAACCATCAATAATGACAATGGCCCTCAAGGTACTACAGGTACAATCTACGGCATGTGAATCAATGAGCTGGTGTCGAACACCCGTAGAATCACTCGATCGGAGGCCAATGATGAAAACCCCTCGTCGAATGCGACGAACCTGCCATTGAGGCATGCAGGCTCCAAGGTACCATAAAGGAGTCTCTAGATCAACTTCCTGGATAATGAGCTGAAGTCGACAGGAAGTGACCTCGATCGAAGGTGGGCCATAATGTTTCCCACATCATCGACACGAGACAGAGGAACATGATGTTTTTGTTGTGAATCAGGATCGTATGAGAATCAGAGGAAGGTTGATATTTGCAGAGGCCAACTTCTCTTGAACATATAAATGGCACGACAGTGGACTTGGCAGTATTTGACGTCAACAGATCAGAGGTCATGGTGACGAGGCAATGAGCAGATGAGAGGTCAAAAGGGATTATCCAAACCCACGGAGGCAAAGTGAAGAAATGAGATGAGATGTCCCCAACCCGACACGAATGCAGACAAGTGCCATGTTCAAGAGCGACATACTGCCGACGACAACGACGATGGTTCCATTTTTCCCCACCATTTATGGCGAGTACCCCAATTATTTTTTAATAACAAGCTTGAAGGGGATAACATATGCTTGTAATATAAGTCCACCCTTCGGGCGAATCCATCCTAGTGCATTTAACGAGTCCTAGGAAGGAGGAACTCGGAGAACGTCATTTCGACTGGATCCGATGTCATCAGGGTTTAACGAGTCTGACAAAGGGAGAACTCGACGTATTTTCATGTTTAGAGAGTTTGAAAAGACAGCAGAAAAGTAAACTCCACAGGTCCCTTTTCGTAAATAGTTCCTCAGATCCGAAAAGGTAGAAAACAATATCCGAGAAAACCTCCTAGTCGCGATAGGCTAGGGTATTCCTTTTTCGTAATCAATCTATCCCAGCTCGAAAAAGGGGTAAACGTATACTGGGTAGATGTCGATTCGTGTCCATTTTAACGAGATCAAAACGACAAGGGCCTCGGCAATCTTTTCATGTTTAGAGAGTCAGAAAAGAGCTGAAAGATGACTCCAAAGTGACTTTTTCGTGTATTTACCGAGTCCGAAAAAGTATAAAATACAACTCGTTTCCATCGTTGAAGTCGCAAAAACCTGCTGCTGCACATACCAAGCAAGCGTAAAACCCATTTTCGACATAACATATTAAAATATTCGATAAAAATAACTTTTAAAACTCATTTTATGTCAAAAAAGTTATAAATATGCCAAAATGGTAAAAATAAAATTACATTTACTATTCACCTTGGTAAAAAGCAGCAGTGGTCCATTTGGAGTGGAAACTTCTGACGGCGATTGCGACAGATCCGGTTGACCATTCAGATTCTCGTCTGCTACAGGTAAGAGGCACTTCCCTGTGCTTCATTTCAATCCATTTTTTAATAGTTTTCCCTTATGTATCAGCCCTCTGTGGCCATTCTTTGAATTTTTAGGGCCGCGCTCATTGGCGCAGGTATCGGGCACGGACCTGCGCCAATGGGCTCTTTTATGCAAAGGGCTCGCGCCACATGGCATGACTGTTCACAAAATATCCGCGCCAGTGGCCAAACCTAAAATTCCACCTAAAAATTCGAGATTTTAACCAAATTGAATGAAATTTGAAGCCTACCAGAGATCTAATTAAGGGTTTATGACCATGTGGATGCAGGAAATCAAGCAAAATGGTGATTGAGTGGAAAGAAAGAGAGCATGGAGAAGAGGATGAACAGGCCATAGAAAGTGAGGCTTGCATGAATTCCCTCAGAAACTGTGGGCTAAAGAAGTTCTTCCTTACACCCTGTTTACAAGCTCAGACCGAGCTCCTCCAGTATCTGATCAGTATTTGGGACGAACAGGAACAAGTGTTCAAGTTGTGAGACCAGGTATTGGAACTGGAGGTATCCAATGTGTATTTCATAACCAGACTGTCTCGCAGAGGTCTGGTACCCATCCTGACTGGGAGCAGACCATCCGGCGAGAAGATGGAAGAAGTGATGGCACGAGTGTGCCCAAGAGCACAAATGGGATCAGGGAGCAAAAAGGTGGATATCCACACTATCCCCAATCTGGCATTGAGAGTTGTCCTACATACCATCACGCGGGCTGCAGGGTCGCAGGCACCGCACGAGGCCACAAAGGCCCAACTCCTGCTGGCCTCAGAATGCATGAGTCCCTTACTGTTTGACTGGGCAACAGCAGTAACAATAAACATGAAAAGACAGCTCACAAAATGCAAGCAAGCTAAACTGAAACAGTTTGGCTATGGTTCCATCCTGGTATCGTTCATTCTGGAACGCTTACCAATCTTCCAGGGCCAAGGGGCCATAGTAGCGGATCCGATACCACGAGAGCCAAGAATGGCTCGCTGGGCAGCACTAATGCCCAGAGCTGGAGGCGGCCAACAGATGTCCTGGAGGCCGGAGTTTTTTAGGTGGTTACGGCGCCAGTTGATTGTAGTGGAGGACTGGCCATATGCAGGAACTGACTTCACCGGAGACCCAGATCTCCCACTGCCAGAAGGAGATGACTGGGACGAGGAGTTGGGTAAGACCTCATGTTTTTGATTTTATGTTTTATGTTTTTTTTTGTTAATACACATTCGTCCTAACACATTTATATATGGATGCAGATGTGGGACCTGAGAGACCAGCTGGGATGTCTCCAATCTCATGGAGGACTCAGCTCGCCCTTGATCCTCAGGGAGAGAGCACAGGAGGAGAGGAGTTGATCCAGAATCTCGAGGGCATTGCCTGAGGGATCCCGGACTATGCTCGGCTGGCGGACGTACCGATGGCGTACCAACGTCATACGGTGGGAGTTCCAAGTTGGATCCACTGAATCCTGAGACGCTTAGTGCGGGCAGTTACATGCTATCATGAGCACCATGCGGATTAGCTCTTAGGATTTATACCACACCTATTTTTTGAGAGACGTATCGTCTCCGGATGTACTTAAGATGATTATGTATATTTTGACTTTATGTGACACACTCTATGTAAACATTTCAATATCTATATATATATGCATATCTATTTCTGGATGGATCTTTCTTTACATGTGATGATGATTTACAAATTGCGCAAATGTCTGTCTAATACCAAATTTGCTACCGCATCTGTTAATGTATTCAAATTCCTGGGTATATGATGATATGTAATTTAGTCAAAATTCCTTTCCAGTAATCGAATACACAGATATAGACGTAAAATGGATGGGTTTCTTACCGAATAGTGTCCGTTCAGTTGTAAGACTACAAGTTGCGAATCTAGATACACGAGAAATTCATGGATACCAAGGTTTACTGCCTCGGTTAATAATTCTAACACAGCACTATATTCCGCGATGTTGTTCGTAGTACGTTCTAGACACACTCCTTGCAGGTTGACCAACTCACCAGCAGGATCATAGATTACCCAGGCTGCCGAGGACAGATTCCTGGTACTGCGGGAGGCACCATCCGCGAAACCAACAAATGGATGAATAGACATCTGCACAACCAGGAAGACCCGATCAGCAGAAAGATGTTTACAAGGCACACCACACCATACATGCACACAAATGAAAAAACACACACCTATGTACACACACCACACCAAGAAATCACTTCAGGCATAGTACTTTTTGAGGTACAACCCATTTTTGGGCTGCGCCAGCGGAACTCCTTCATAATCTATAAGCTCATAAGCCTCATTTTTCAAAACGCGTTTTACTATATAGGGCCCATGCCACATAGGCTGGAACTTACCGGCTCCAAGCTTGTCATGTGCTTGATCATACAGGAGGACGAGGTCTCCTTCGATAAAGGAACGAGGAGAAACAGATTGATCAAAATGAGTTTTGACCCTCTTCTTTTGTGCTTCGATAACCAAAGCAGCCAGACGACGAGTTTCATCTAACCGTTCCAGACACAGAAGATGTTCTTCCTCAGCAGAAGTATTAGGTAGAAGCTCCACAGCTAATTTCAACAAAGGAATCTCGCATTCAACCGGAAGAGTTGCTTCCAGACCATACACCAATTGAAATGGTGTGAACCCAGTTGCACTCTTTGCAGATGTTCGGTATGCCCAGAGAGCTGAGAAAAGTTGGAGATGCCAATTGGATTTGTGAATACCAACTGTTCGCTGAAGCATAGTGACCAAAACCTTGTTCACTGCTTCAACCTGACCATTCACTTGAGGGTAATATGGTGTCGAGCTATCGTGACGCAAGCCCAACGTTGAAGTCAGCTCCGCCATCATATAATCTCGGAAATGAGTACCGTGATCAGTGACGATGGCTTGAGGAACCCCGAACCATGCAATAACGTGGTTGAATATAAATTGAGCAGCCGTTTTCCCGTCAGCAGCTAGTGTAGGCATCGCCTCGGCCCACTTAGTGAAGTAGTCGACGGCGACAATGATATACGCATGCCCCCCGGCCGAGTGAGGGTTACACGTCATAAAATCCATGCCCCATTTCGCAAAAGGGCCGACGGTAATAACGGGATGCAATGGTAAAGGCGGCGCGCGCATCTTGCGCTGAAATATCTGGCATGCATGACATTTACGGACTGCAGTGATACAATCTTTGAATATGGAAGGCCAAAAATAACCTGCTCGCAGAATCTTCTGGGCAGTAGCATACCCGGACATATGTCCACCACAGGCGCCACTGTGGCAGTCATTTAGGACCTTTTCAGCCTCTTCCAAGGTTAGGCATCACCGGAGCACCGAATCTACTCCAATGCGGTATAAGGTATCTCCTACTATACGGTAGGGCTGGGACTGGTGTCGAATCCGACGGCGGGCAGCTTTATCCAACTCACACCGAAATGTCGAGGTCTGAAGATACACTATTATGTCACCGTACCAAGGGTCATGAGTACTGATGAGGAAAAGCGTTTTGTCCGGTATATGGTCTTCAGAGTGTGAGGGAGCAGAGTCTGTAGGGAGAGAGCATATTAGATCCGCAAAGACCAATGATTTAGTTGACTTAGCGGTAGTGAACTCTAAGTCAAACTCCTGCAGGATCACAATCCATTTGGAGTACTTGCCCCCCAGTAATTTTCTAGAAATAATATACATCATAGGGTTGCAGTCTGAAACCACTGTTATCGTACGCAAGAGGATGTAATGGTGAAAGCACTGTACAGCGTGTACTGCTGCTAATGCCAACTTCTCGACATGAGCATAACGCGTTTCTGGATCGAGAAGGTTTCATGACAGGTAATAAACAACATGTTCATCACCATCATCGTCATCCTGCACCAAGACCATGGCTATGGTGCTAAATGCGGTGGCAAGATATAAAGTGAAGTTGCGGTGGTAGTCCGGAGGACGAAGCAACGGAGCATTGACAAGCAACGTCTTCAGCTTCTCAAAGGATTGCTGAGCAATTTCGTCCCAATGGAAGGGAACGTTCTGCTTTAATAAACGAGTGAATCCTTTGGCCACCTCCGCATAATTCAGGATAAAGCGCCGAAGAAAGTTCGCTTTCCCTTGCAGACTCTGTAACTGATATAGGGAGGAGGGTGATGGGAGATTTATGATGGCCTCGACCTTTAAAGGGTCAAGGTGAATTCCGTCTTTCGAGACTATGAATCCTAAAATATGGCCAGAATCAACGCAGAAGACGCATTTATGAGGATTGAGCCTGATGTTGTAGCACCTGCAACGAAGAAAGATCTGGCGGAGATGCTCAGGATGGTCCTCTCGCTTAGCTGAATGGGCTGGAAAGTCGTCCAGATAAGGCTGAACGATATGGCGAATGTCATGAAAAGCGTAGGACATCGCACGCTAAAAAGTGGCTCCAACATTCTTCAAGCCGAACGGGAGCTTTTTACACGCGAAAGTACCCCACGGATAGATGAATGTGGTCTTGTGCTAATCCTCAGGTGCAATATTGATCTGATTATATCCTGAGAAACCATCCATCAAGGAATAGATCTCACTTCTGGCACATTCGTCAATGATCTGGTCTATAAACGGAGTGGGATAATTATCCTTTCGATAGGCGCGATTGATGTCGCGATAATCAACACAGACTCTAATCGTACCCTACTTTTTATCAACAGGGACAATGTTAGACACCCATTCTGTGAGGGGGATGGGATAAATAAAGCCCGCGTTCAAAATTTTTTCAACTCCTGCCTTGATGGCGACGGCTTTCCGAGGATGCATGGGGCGTAAGCGTTGGCGCATGGGTTTCGCACCTGGATAGGTTGGAATATCATGCACTACGATACTGGGATCAATCCCTGGCATTTCCTCATAGGACCACGCGAAGACATCTCTGAATTATTTGAAAAGCTCAGTATAGACGAATCTCATCGGGAGAACAAGTCACACCCACATGAATATTCTTAATGATCCCCGGTTTAACGGAGATGTTGATCGGGATGGTTTGAGTAATGTTACTCAGGTTACCCTCCGAAAAAACCTCGTGCGTCAAAATGGGCGTTTGAAGAGGAGGGGTAGGAACATGAGTAGCATAACGCTCCAGACAGTCAGTCATTGCCCCCAAGCTAGGCATAAACGAGGAGCGATGATGTCCATCGCCCCAAGGCAGCTCCTTAAGAGACATAGTTTCAATGATGGCCTCATCGGAAGGAAAAGTATCTTTGAGAGGATCAGGTGAATCGGCCTGACCAAGCCAGGGGGATTGAGAGTAGACATCGAGATCCATGCTGAAAGGAGCATGCTGAGGAGGTGGAGGATCAGATGTGGCAACAATTTCATAGTAGCTGATCTCTACTGGCATCAAGGGCATTGATTCTCCAAACTCAAACACCTGCTCAGGCGTAGGAATAAGCCAGGGGTCATCGGACCTGGACATCATGTTGAATTGAGTGGTGTCCGGTGGCGGTGTGGGAAAAATACCCATGAGGACTGGGTCTTTGAAGAGACCAGGTCCCACACTGGCGGGGGGATTCGGAATCTGATCCACGTATGGCACGTTGTTCTCAGAGGTAGAGGTGAAAAATGACAACTGATCCACTGTGACAATTTTTCCCTCGTGAGGGAACTTAAGAAATCGAAAGACGGTGGACGGCATGCAGAGCATGGCATGAGTCCAGCTGCGGCCAAGAAGTATATTGTAGTTGAGTTTAGCGTCAACCACTTCTACTTCCACATTAACAGTCTTCCCTTGTAATGTGATCGCTAGACTCTCGAGAACACCCAGGGGTTTAGATTCCCGACCATCAAATGCCTCAAGGGCATTGGGAGATGACGAAAGGGCTGGAGAGTCGATGGCCTTCCAGCAAGTGGAGGACATAACGCAGGTAGATGCACCTTCATCCACGACGGCCCTATGAATGTTCAAACCATTAATCCCGACTTGAATAATGAGAGCGATTTGATGTGGAAGCCGGGGAGTGAAATCCTCTAAATCGAAGGTGAGAAGACTCGAGTCGGTGGGATCAATGCCCCTGATCGCAGAAAGTAAAGCCTTCCGTTGCGAAGGACAACTTTGAAGAACTTCTAGCGCAGACATGGCAGACGGCGCCTATTCCAAATCCTCAACGATGCTGTAATTTTGGGTGGCACGAGCATTCGGATTATAAGAAGATCTTCGAAGGACACCTTTAGAAGGTGGTTTCACAACGGGTTCAGGAGTAGGCTTCTCGATTTCCAACGAACCGGAGACAGGTGGGGGAGGCTGTTACACCATTTTTTGGTCATCTAACCTTTCATCATTAGATGGACGCAAGTACACCATGTAAGACCAGTTTTACCCCTAGTAAAACTGCTTTCACTATGTTAATTAGGAAGCCCCAAAAGGAATAACTAATTAAACCATAATTTAATTATTATCCCTAGTCATGTTTAACCCAAAAACAAAGAAATTAATGAGATACACCCATAGTTGTCTTATTATTTTCTAGGAATAATTATTTAAATAATATTCCTTGTTAAATATGACCAAATCAATCACTATTAATTAAATAAATCATTATTTATTTGATTATATCCCAACCACTTCCTTAAAAGGATAAATAAATCATTTATTTATTTATTCCTCACTAATCAAGGGATTTGACCCAAGTCAAACACCCTTCCCTCCAACAAATAATAATAAAATATTCCATAGAGGTGGATCTAGATTTGATTAACATTATTTTAATCATGCACCAAGATCTAGAATGACCCAATATTTTGTTATAAATAGGAGGGTTTTCCCCTTCATTCTTCACCTTTTGTTGCCTATTAGATCACTCTGGATCTATACACTTGGTCTCATTTTTCTACCATTTGCTCCCATTGAGCTCTACTTTCTGCATTGGGTTTTCTACATCTACAAGAGAGAGAAAGCTTAGATCTGAAGTGCCGAGGACTACAAAGAACCCATCCCATTGAGGAGATCTGGATACACCTTCTTGTTTCCTCCCAGGTGCCCTGTAATATAAAAATTCATTCAAAAATCGTGTTCTTGTCTTGTCTGTTGGATGCATGGAGTAAACTCTTTACTTTTCTGCTTAATGTCTTTCCATTTATAGATCTGTTTGTTGCAGCACTTTAACTACTAATTGCAGATCTGAAGATGTGTTGCAGCCTCTATTGTTGTTAGGGCTATTAGTTATGCGTAGCTAAAGTGGTTCTTTTTCGTACACTTCGACGAAGAATTCATACTAACAGAGGCGGTCCATCCGCAACTGCCTTCCCGAGTGCCTGCCATAGTTCATTGTAATCCTTCGACCGCGTAGCGATAGAGATAGGCGCAACCCTCTTCATCATGAAAACCTGAGACCCAAATGGTGCAGATGGTGACGGTTATTCGACCATCTAGGTCTGCTGAGATGGAAATGGCTCTTTTAGAACAGATGGAGTCCCTTTAGGGCCCTTGAGAAGTTGACTAACCTCATATCGTCGTGGACAATCCTTAGTATAATGGTCCCCTTCACAAATGAGGCAAGGGTACTTCAGTTTACGCTGAGAGCCATCCTCAGACGAGATTTAGATTCTGGCTTCGGGGCATCAGATTTAGATTTGCCTTTTCCCTTCTTTTTCCCCTTGGAAGTTTTCTCCGTAGGATTGGCCTGGACGGCATTAACTTCCGTGGTTTTACCAGAATCGGAGGGGGCGGGATTAGCAGGAGCATTGTTGGAAGAATTAGACTTCTGCTTCCCATTCGAAGATTTCTTCGAATTCTGAGAGACAGAACCAATGACACCATCCACCGCGGGGGTAGGCGGAGCCTTAGAGGTTCCGGACCGCGGGGCATCAGGCAAGATATCATAAAGCGTGCCGGACTGAGAATATACAAGATCCAGATATTGGGCACGCGCAATGGCTTGTTCCTCCGTCACACACGCTCCCATCGCAATATCTTGAGCGATTTTATTCACAAAGGAGGCGGTGAACCAGTGAGTCAGTATCTGATCAGGTATGTGAAACTTTATCGGTCTACGACGGCGCCGCCACTCATGAATGCGATCAGAGATGTGCGTGGCTTTATCCTGCTTCAGAGAAGTTAGGAGGTGCGTCCCGGCTTCATAACGAACCGGTAACTGAAAGTGCATGAGGAAAGCCATGGCTAAAGAATTGAAATCTTGGAAAATGACGGGATAACTCTATGTACCACTTAGCAGCAGCTCCAGTTAAAGTACGCTGGAAGAGGCGTAGGCAAATCGAGTTGTCGACCCAATAGTTAGACGAACACCAAAGATGATACGTCATCACATGTGCCTAGCGATCCTCTCCAGCTTTTCCCTCAAACTTGGGGCAATCACCTGGTATCTTGGTGGGAACCGGAGGCCAATATGGATTATGTAAAATCGGATCATTGTTCAACTTTGAAACGTCCGGCAACTCCAAGGTGGCCAGGAACGGCAATGGCGGATTGACCGGCATGCCAGACCCAGGATGAGGGTCGTTACCTGTACTCCACAATGGTTGTGAATATCCTTGCCCCCATGGGTTCTGTCCCGTAGGATTCTGACCATAGGGGGCGTAGGTCATATAACCAGACTGATTTGGATGCTGGTAACCAGAGTGTGGGGCCTGATAACCAGGGTAGGGGCTCTGATTATACGTCAGCCTGGTGTAAGCAGCGTTTGGATTTGGCTGCTGAGTATAGGTAAAACCGGGTGGAGGAGGATAATACTGAGAGCCTCTGGGGTGGTTATAATTCGGTTGAGATTGACCATGAGGATAATAACCACCCTGAGGATGAGTAGGCTGCTGAAAATTGGAACCCTGTGGAGCCTGATAAGTAGGGCGCAGCTGTTGATTTGGCTGCGGCATTGAATGAGTCGGCTGCTGAATAGGGTTAATAGAATGAGCGGGCTGCCCTGAATGAACAGGTTGACCCGACTGAGAGGGTTGTCCTGAATGAACAGGTTGACCCGGATAAACAGGTGTCGCCGGTTGAACAGGCTGACCTGGCTATGAATGAGCCCCAGGTTGTACCGGATGGGCCAGTTGGTCTGGAGGCAGAACACCAAGTTGTACCGGATGGGCCGGTTGGCCTGGTGGTGGAACAGGGCCAGGTGCTTGCTGAAAACCAGTTTGACCCGAAGCGGAACCATAGGATGGTCCCGGATGGTATGAAACGTTAGAAACAACAGGATACTGCGGTTGCATCGGTAAAGAAGGCTGGATTTGCCCCCCAGGACCATAGACTGGTCCCGATTGATATCCCAGCTGAGGATGAACAGGTTGACCAAAAGGGCTATAATACTGTCCTTGCAGACCGTATGATGGCCCTTGTTGGCCGACGGGATAGCCTTGCATGGGCTGCCCCTGTGGATCATAAATATAGACAAGTTGGCCCGCAGGTTGGCCTTGGAAAGGCTGCCCTTACGGGTTATAAGCCTGGGTATAAGGTAAACCTTGAGCATAGAGGTAAGCCTCAGGAGCGGGTAGACGTAAAATCTCCCCGTGCTCATCATACTGACCTGGGAAAGCATACACGGGAGTACCATCCTGTGCATAGTGCAAAAAGTAAGAACGGTTAGGATCTTGGGAGGATGGTCCAACTTCGGCGTTCGGCTATTGCAAAGACAACCGATACTCCTCTGGAGAGATGTTCTCTGGTATAACAGTTGCTAGATAAACATCTTCAGGAGTTGGCACAGCCCTTGCAGCGGATGCTGTGACAACAGGAGAAGAGGCGGCCACACAGACAGTGGGACGGATGGGAACAGAAGTAACGGGCGTCTGAGGAGACACCCCGGGTGTAGTAGCAGCTGGCCTTGAAGCAGGAGATGACACTCCCATAGAGGCTGTGACAGAAATGGTCTGACCCAAAGATCTGTATCCCTGTGGTAAAGAAGGACTGGCTGTTGACATGTCAGCCAGCTCAGAGTTGTCTCCCTGAAACAATCTTTGCGGGAAGAGCTGATAGTCTTCATCAGACGTTGGGATTTCCTCACCAGAATCACTCATGGTTGATCCTACCGTTAAATCTCGCAAGAGACAACGAGGACTACGAGGAAATACAGCAGCAACAAAAGGCGAACCCGATGTAAGAGAAAGGAAATCAGCTCCTAATCTCAATTCAAACAGAGGGTCCGAAAAGGGCCAATTGAACTCAACTGGTCCTCCAAAGGGTTGCTCAGCAAGAACCGGTCCCCCGTCAGGAAACTCGGAAACAATAGGTTGCTGCGGTTCAGTAGAGGATTGGGAAGCCTCTGAAGAATCGTCCGTGTAAGGACTACCAGTAGACGAAACTGAAGGTTCCGCCACTGTGGCAAACGACCAGAGAAAAAGAAGCAAACACACACACGGGCTGAAAAAGAGTCAAGACACATGATCAAACGGTCAACAAGAAATATCTAACAGGGCGTATAATCGTGGGTGATTAATTTTTACCACATTGAAAAATAAGAAACTTCACCGTTTCATGTTTTAAGAGTCGAGAAACGATAAAAGATGACTCTATCTCTTTCAGATTTGACACAAGCGTGAAAGGACAAGCGCTTGAAGGTCTTTTCAAATTTAGGGAGTCAGAAAAGACCGAATGACTGTTTAGGAATACTAGGCACAAAGGGTGTACCAAATAACCGTGAACTGTAATATACACCTTGGTTTTAATAATGAAAAAGAAATCAACCAAGGACTTTCTGTACGTGCAGGCAATCTCCCCGAATGCTGTGTTCGGTGTATCACAGGCATAGGGCGGCAGACTTGGCTTCCTATGGATAAAGGATTGAAAACCTAGAGGGGTCTCCCTTTATATACGAGACGGTACGGGGAGCACAAGTCCGTACAGCGCTATCTAAAGCCAAAAGGTGAACGACAGCTGTTAGGTTTAAAGACGTCAGAACACGTCTCTAGCCTAGACCTCTAAATATGTTTCGTTAGATTCCAATGTTGCCTTAGTGTAAATTGATAGATTCTAAAGTTGATCTTCGATTACGTTTCAGTTTTCAGGCCCTAACGAATGTGTTGTTTCAAAAAACTCCTAAATGCAAAGCTACATGCCACAGTACACCATTTCGTTCGATGAAAACTAGCTATAGAAGAGTTGAGAGTCTTTACACAAAAAAAATGATCGGAAGACAAACAATCAGATCTCTAATGCAACTAATGAAATCGAAAATTTTTCATTCCAATCACTAATTACTAGTAAAATCGAAAAATTTCAATTTGCACTAATCAACCAAAAGCAAAAGAGATTTTTTTTTTTTTAAATTTTCAATGTTTGATAGCTAAATGCACTAAACAAACTGAAAATAAATGGAACAACTTGAGAAATGCTATTGAGAGAGAAAAACAAACAAATTTCACTCAATGACACAAGAAATCAGATCTCAAATCGACCAAAGTCTCTCAAAACCAAGAAAAAGACTCAAAGGCTCCAATGGACCGTGTGATCTAGGTCCAAAGCAAGACAAAACGAAATTTGAATGAAGAAACGAGAAATCACCCAAAAATCGCAACAAAACAGTGAAAAACTACTAAAAGAATGCGGAGGAGCAATCAGAGAGTTGACTAGATGAACGAAACAACAAAACTCCCAAGGAGGGCTCGATACACAAAGCCACTAGATGCCCTAGGGCTTAAAACGTGAAATCGATAGATAAAATCAAACAACCAAAGGACGAAGGAAAATTCCCAGTCAAACAGGACCCCAACACACTCAGGTAGTCGGAAAATCAAGAAGAAAAACACTGACCAGACCTAGAGTGCTCAAAACTGAGCAAACTCAAAAACCCTACAGGAGTGGCGCGACTGTAAGGCTGCAACTGGCGCCAAAAATCAATTGGCGCGGGCTGTAGAAAAGCAACCTGCGCCAATTGGCGCGACTGTCGGGCTAAAAAGCGCGCCAGTTGAGTTTCTTAGCCAAAAACAAAAAAGAACTACTCCAGAAGCAGATCAATGTAAACTAAGCAAACCAAGAAGCAAAAAACAACAAAAGAACCCAGCCCAGAAGGCTAACCAAGCAAGGAAAATCATAAAACAATACAAACGAGACAGTGAAATCTAGACGTTCCCCAGCGGAGTCGCCAAATTGTTGAGGAGGTAAATCCCCTCTGCAGACAGAGGCGATCCCTACTAGCCCAGCAGGGGTCTAGCAACAATCATCAAATGTTACAGCGCAAGTTCCTAGTTACGAATAAAAGACCAAAGATGGAGGCCTACCTAGAATCCAATGCTATAATCCGTAGAAGAGAGCATTCCCGATCCTCAGCCTCGGCAAATCACGATCCTCCCACAATCTCCGTGGATGAACACCTGCACATGCAAGAAACAAAATGAATACAAGCATAAAATCCAGAACACGCAACTATATATTAGTCAAAAAGGATATAACTCATTATTAACATAAGTGAAAACAGAGTGGAACCATAACCATAATCATTCATTAAATAACAATTGAAAGAGAGTACAACCAATGTTCTGACGCCGCGGTCTCCTTCAGAACGGTCCCCAGTTGTTCACGTCTCGCAAAGCTCGCTAGGGAAAGGGAAAACCTCTCTTGAGTCTCTCGACGATAGTCTGCTTACTTGAGTCGACCTTAAGGGAAGAAAGAGGGCTCTTACAGAACAAAGGCTCTTGGGAATTTGGAGATTCAAAGCTTAGGCACTTCAAGACTAGCTTGCAATGGAATTGAGCAAGCTTTTATATATGGGGAAGGAGGGAGTTGGGATCCCTATTATTGTGGGATTGGCCCTATCATCAAGGAAGGTTCCATGAGAGGTGGCAAACCACTTCCCTTCCATGGAACTCCCGCAGCCAAACCTCCCAACTCAAGATAGGCAATGGTTTCTGAGTTAGTTGAAACACAACTTCCGCCATATTTATTTAAAAAGCACTCCTTAAATTGGCTGGCGTGACTGCTGCTTTGGGACAGAGCACCAGTTGGCGCGACCTCTTTGTAGGATTTTCCCCATTGGCGCGAGTTATGAACTGTCTGCCCGCGCCACTGAAAAAGGAGATGTTTTCATGATTTTTGCAAGGAGATGTCTTTAGGGCAATTGAAGCTCATGTTTAAATGAATGCATTGATGATAATTTCAAGGCATGACGATGTTCACAGGTCACAAAATGGGTCCTCCATTGTGCGGGACAGGGAATGGTAGGGACGATGACAAATTACTGTGTAACAATGCTCCATGGAAATGAAGTCTCGTGAAATTATATATGGTGTGTGTCTTTATGATATCACTTTTTTATAGGTCAATTTGAGCATCATCCCCCAATACCTGGTCAAACTGAGCATCATCCCCCATGACTAAGAATAGGGTCTATCATCCCCTTAATTTCAATTATTATATGCCATAAGTGAAGACATTCCTTTCATGTCTTCAATTGTGAGATTTCCAAGGTTTGAAGTATATATTATATGACCCACTGACTCACCAATTCTTCTCCACAAGGGATTAAATGTGTTGCAGTGTCAATTCCTCCATGCAAGGGTGCAATTCCTAATACTCAAGGGTGCGTTAGTAACCTGGGATCGAAATCATCATTGTTTCAGAAATCTCCACTTGGACAGTGCATTCTAGAAGAGTCCATAGGTGTCATAATTCGAATCCACCGCCTCCGAACTTGGAAACATGTATTTCCTATTATTATAAATTGAATCAATGAGAAACTACCATCAGTTTCCCTATAAATTGAGAACTTATCTAAGTGCTAAGGAGGAAGAATTTGTGAAAAATTATGCTATTGGATTCCTGTTTTATAAGAGATTGGAGCTACCGATATGATGTTGAGATGATGAGGATGGAATGAAGTTGGAGCATGTTGATGAAAAATTGATATATTGGTTGTAATCTTCTCCTCCTACTCTCTAATAAAGATATATATTCATTTTTTGAATACATATGTTTATATCCTGTGAAATGTGTTCTTGATGATGTATGTATTCTCATATATAATCAGTGTGATTTGATTAAGATAAGTAGATACTTGTATATTGTATGTTGTTTGTTGTTCTTTGCCTTTGATTGTGAGAATTGATTTGGTGGTTTGACTTGGAGTGAGAGCGACAAAAACTGCGACAGAAGGAGAAGGAGAGTGAAAAGAATCAAAAGTAGGCTCTTTCCCTTTCTGTATAATTGTTCATCTTAGAGAAAATAATAGTTGTCTTTCTTCTGTTGTTCTGAGTGAAGCAACACCACACTTAGGGAATCTAGTTTATCTATAGATTAGAATTTCATACAACACACTTAGTTTTTATTTTATTTTTCAAATTCTAAAATAATTTAGAAAAATATATTTGAATAAGTTGCATTGTAATTCTTGCAATCCAAAGAAGATTTAATTTGTTGATTTTAGGCTTGATATAGACCATGGATGAAATATTTTTCTCAATTAGCAACCAATAATGTGTTGTGGTGTCGAAAATGGTAGAAATTATTGGCTAGACGTGCATAAAAAATTTCATGCCATGAATGTGTGCATGCCACTATGCAAATTTTGATGTCTAAAATGGCCTCCTAAGGAAGTAAAATAAAATAGAGTTATGAATTTTTTAAAAAAAGAAAGAAAATTATTTTCTTTATTTTATTTTTGGCCTATCTCCTTATAGGTTTACTCAAATGTCAATTGTAGTAACTCATTAGATGCAAGATTAAATTTGACATCCAACAAGTACCCACTCTACATACTTCTAAGTATAACTACATAAATTGAAAATACATGAAAAAGTGTGTTGACATGATTTTTCATGTATTTACAATTTTTTTAATGTTGTTCTACTCAGAAGTATGCAGAATGGGTAATCGATTGATTTGGAATTTAATTCTACATCCAATTAGTGTCTACATTTCACATTTGGTTAAAAATATAAGGATATAAGTCACAAATACAATGAAAAAAAGTAGTTTTCTTCTTTTCCCTCCAAAATATTTTCCCCTTGGAATGACATCATCATCATGAAACCTATTGGTTTTTTAAAAGTTGATTTGGTTAGTACATTTTTTGTTTTGAGACCCATTTTTTATGTTAAAATTCCCATATTTTGTTAACAATGTTTGCACATGTCTAAGAAGGGATTCACATTACTTAGAATAGATCCACACTCCTAATATTAAATACCAATTCCTAACCCATGTTGACTTGGTTTTCAAGCTAGCATCCTAGTTGATAGTTTGGAGATTGTTAAGCCTTAACACCTAGAGACATGTGCATGCTCCTAGTAACACACATATTTTCCTATTGATGCATGTTCTTGTAGGCCCCATTTCCACTTTTAGGGAGATCGTTAGTGTTTGATTTCACATAATTCAATATTTTCATTTAAAAATTGTTTTGAATTAAAAACCATTAACTATGTAATATAAGAGGATATATAATGTAAAAGAAGATTCAAGTAGTACATAATGGAGGAATAAATGGGAATTTTTGTGTTGATAAGATTTGAACATTGGTTGATTATTGTTAATAGAAACATATATGGCTATAGGTGTCAACAAATGGGTTGAACACATGGTTGTAATATCCATAATTTGTTTGCATGGAAAGCGAACTCAAAACATTGTGTTCGACATTATTATTAATACTAAAAGCACCGTTAATGATAGAGGCACTGTTGCATCGGGAGGAATCAGAGAGAACAGTTGAACTGGGGCAATAGAAAGATAAGGTATGGGGGTAGTGTTTGGAGGATCAAGGGGGCCATGAGTACCATCTGAAGGTAAAGGGCTAGGAGAAGGAGGTCCAGGAGGCTGATCAGAGTACATCATGAAAATCTGGTAATCGGGGGAATCATATGGGAGAGGTTGAGTGGCCACCAGACCTTCAGGCGGTTGGGTAGCCACAAATCCCTGCTAAGGGAAAGGATCAATAAGCACATCTATTTGACTAGGTGTAGGATTGGGAGGAACGAAAAGGATAGCTTGTTGTCCTCTCAATGTTGCTTGAGACTCCCATAGATGTCTCATCTGTGGCAGAAGAGGAAAATCATGTGTATAATGACCATAAACACCACAACAAGGACAGGGCTTGTTCGTACGAAGCGGCCTATCCTGCTTGGGCTGAGTGCCTTGTTGCTATTTTGCAGTGTAAGGAGCATTACCTTGATTAGGTCCAAGATTACCAGAGGTAGCTTGAGTGCCTTCCCTCTTCCTTTTTGTAGGAGGAGGATTAGTCATGCCCTGTTGTGCGTACACTTGACCCAGAGGGGGCAGTGGTTGCTGTTGCAGGGGTTGAGAAGGAAAGGGAGGAAGAGGTGCTAATGCTAGAGGAGCTGGAGCACTAGGCTGTGGGTATGGATAATAAAGAGGTTGGGTAGTAGTATGGTAAAGAGGAGGTTGGGCAAAAGGAGGAGGCATGCCGTATCCTGGATACATGCTACTGGGAGGGGGAAAGTGTCGGAGGTGCTGGCCCCGCCCTAAGAGAAACCATAGCCCATGGGAGGTTGAGCATATGGATTAAAGAGATCTCCAACGATACTGTCGATGGCGTGAGATGCCCCCGATGCTTTGGCACCACCAGGTCAGGGAAGATTAGGTATAATGGTATAAACATAACCTGACTGAGCATAGATCAGGTCATATTTTAATGCAATTTGGAGAGTGACTTCTTCGGTTTGAGGAAAGTGCGATGCAACATCTTTCCTGATAGGCAGCAAGAGAGTCCTAAGGAACCAGTCCATGTAGACACAGTCTTCGAAGGTAAGGGCTCAACATAGGCTCCTTCTTCTCTGCCATTGTTGAACATGGTCGGAAAGGCGGGTCATATATGATGGACGGAAAGACGTCAAGAACTCGGTACCGGTGTCAATGTAGGGGGAGCTAGAAATAAGACAAAAAATCCTGGGTTAGAGTTGCAAAGGTGGTATGAGAGGAAGGGGCCTTATCTACATACCACTTAGAAGCTTTGCTGGTAAACATTTTTTGGAACAACCGAAGACGAACAGAGTCATCGGTACTGGAATTATACAAACACGACATGTGGAAAGATCCGATATGATTTAAAGGATCTTGTCCAGCAAGACCTTCAAAATTTGGGATATCTGAAGGGAGCTTTGTTGGCCTAGCAAGCCAACTAACATCATGGTGTATAGGTTCGTTTATCAACTGGTCAAAATAAGGGAGGCTAAGGCCTGCCATGAAAGGGAGCAAGGGTGAAACCAGGGTAGTGTCCGTTGCAGTCCCACTAGTGGTATTCCCAGCGTGAGGGTCGGGGTTTCCACCAATAGCAGGTCCTGCACCAGACATACTGAAGGTGTCAAGCGGAGAACCAAAGGTGGAAGGAGAACCTAAAGGACCAGAAGAAAAGTCGGTGTGTGGACTCGAGGGAGGACTAACTCGGGAAGTAAGCCTTCCTACCGGAAACTGAGGATGAAGGCCAAGAAGTCTCCGGGATAAACGCCGTGGTGGCACAATGGTGACGACATAAACACAACACAAGGGAAAAAGAGACCAAAAAGGGTAGGGAGGTGCAGAATCAAGTGATTACAATGTCGAGACAAGGGCAAAGAGGTGCAGGATCAATTGATTTCAATGTTTTAGAGTATTTCTTTGGCGGTGTTAACCAAGCCCTTTTTCACTTAGGGTGTGCATGTAAAAGTGTGTAAATTTTCATTTTTAAACCCAAAAATTTGTAGAGAAAAAGAAAAAATGTGCTGTAGAGCTGTAAATAAACCTGCAAATGACAGCATATAGGCCTGCAAAACAGAAAATAAACAGCTAATTATCCAATAATCTCAACCCAAGAAGGTGGGCCTCTCAACAACTAGTCTATAGGTGAGTAAAAAAATAATATAAACACACTAAAATAGGCTAATAGATCTTGGGTCAAGAGGGAAAATGATCTAAAAGACAAAATCTGCTGGAAAATAGTGCAGAAAACAACAATAAATTAGAGTAAAATTGTTGTAAAAAGAGGTGGCAAAAGGCTATCTCCAGGAAGGAATCAGAGTGCCCCATAAAGGAAAACCTAAACAAAGCTAAAAGAGGAGATTTGGATGGATAAAAAGCTGATTTGAAGTGGATTTGAAGAGGAGGTATCAGATCTTGCAAACTGAGACGGAGGTCAGATAACCCTGAATAGAGGCTTAGCAAAACCTAGAAAACTTTCAGAAAAATCCCTGCAGAATGTCCAGGTCGCAGTTTTTGGCCTGTTTTCAGCAGAGGTCCCACTTTTTGGGCTGAAAAGTGTGTCCTGGAGGTCCAGGTCACAGGTTTTGGGAAAAAAAGTGTGACCTGCACTTCCATCACTGTCAGCGGTAGGTTTCAAAAAAAAAATTGTGTCAGCTACGGCTGATGTCGTTCACCTGCGCAATGGGTCTGAAAACACACAGAAGTTAGAATTTTTATCGTTTTAGGGTTTTATGGTTTAAAAAAACATCAGGAATAAGAAAAACAAGGGGCTGAAGAGAAATCCTATGGTTTCCAGTAGCTGGATATGCAAGCATCAGAAAAACGATAGTGGTCGTAATGGTAAACCCGCGTGGAGTCACCAGTTAATAGTATGAATCTTGATTCTAAGTGTACAAAAAAATACCACTTTAGCTGTGCATAACTTACAACCCTAACAACAGAAATTATGACTAATATCTTCAAATATGCAATTAGACGATCAAGACAAATGTTGCAGAAATCTAGATCTATGCATTAGAAGACATTAAACAGTAGAAAAATAAGATTTACTCCATAGATCCAATAGAAAAGACAAGAATATATCCAATGAATATTTTTATTAATGGCACCTGGGAGGAAAACACAAGAGGGTGTTCCCTGTTCTCCTCAAATGGATGGGTTCTTGTGAGTCCTCAACACTTCAAATTTAGAACTTCTCTCTCTTGATGGTGTAGAAAACCCAGAAAAAAATGGAAAAGTATGGCTATGATTATGGATCAATAGCCAGACCAAGTGTTAAGATCGAGAGTGATCTTTAGGCAACAAAAGGTGACAAATTAATGGGAAGACCCTTCTATTTATAACAAAATATTGAGTTAATCTAGAGATTGGTGCATAATCAAAATATTATTAACCAAATCTAGATCCAAATTTTATGGAATATTTTATTATATCTGTTGGAGGGAAAAGGAATTTAACTTGAGTCAAATCCCTTTATTTGTAAATAATAAATAAATAAATTATTTATTTATCATTTTAAGGATGTGATTAAGTAATAATAAATAACTAAATGATTTATTTATCATTTTAAGGGTATGGTTGAGTAATAATCAAATAAATAATGATCTATTTAATTATTTAAGGGTGAATTAGTCATATTTAACAAATAATATTATTTAAATAAGATTTAAACAATTATTCTTTAAAAAAAATAAGATAAATAATGATTTATCTAATTAATTTCCTTCTTTTGGGTTAAATATAACCAATAATATTAATTAAACTTTTGTTTAACTAATTATTTCTTGAGGAAAATCAAACGAATGTATATTTATTTAATATTTCCTTATGGGTTTTCTTGTTTGGACCATAAACAACTTAATAAAAGTGATTTATTAAGCTATTTTCATACTGAAAGCAATTTTACTTGGAGTAAAATTGGTTTTACATGGTGTACTTGGCTCCATCTAATGATGATAGGTTAGATGACCAAAAAATGGTGTAACACCAACTAGTTTGTTAAAGATAGATAAATGGTATTTCGAGGCATTTTTCAATTAGTGGTTGGAGGCTAATATCAATCATCCAATGCATGTATTTCACTGATAAGTTGGTAGAAACATTCAAAGGAGTCTCACTCTAGTATATGGAGAACCTCTTTTCGTTTGGTAAGAAATTGAAAACATTGTTACTTTTGAATTCCCTATCAAAGATCCAGGAGTGGTGAAAATGCATAGTATTCCACCATTGTCATTGTCAAACTTTCATGGTTTGGAAAATGAAGACCTAGATACATTCTTATTTGAGTTTGAAAAATTTTGTAAATGATATGGTTATTTTACTAATGCTCAAAGGTTGCAATTGTTTCCTCTTACTCTTAAAGGAGAAGCTCTCTAATGGTTCATGAGCATTTGAGGGAACTACACTCAGACATGGGAAGACAGAAGACTGTATTCTTGAAGAAATACCAAGACTATTGTCAAGACAGTGAAGATATTTTTGGAATAACACAAGGGGAAAATGAAAGTTTGGAGGACTATGTGGAACGATTTCGATACAACCTTCAAAAATATAAATATAAACATTTGGAAAAAGAGACCTTGAAAACACTACTAACTCGAAGGAATTAAATATGTTTTTTTAGAACCCTGAAATATAATAGGAGCAGGTGATGTTTTTCACTTACCATACGATGATGTTTGTGAATTATGCATTAGGTATTCAAGAGGAATCTCCAAGATCGGTAAGGATTCTCGAGAAATTTCTTCTCAATTTTTGAAATCTGATACAAAAATAGGAGTTACAAAAGCCTCTCTAAATTTACAATTGGATGACTTGTAGGAAGAACGGAAGAAGTGCAAGGAATATCACTCGATAAATTTACCATCATTGCTAGGGTTACACCAAGTATTTAAGGAACCAAGTAAGGAATTAGGTCAACTACCAGGTATAAATCAAAACTCATCATCATTTAATACTTTAAATTATATTTATTTCCCTCAACAACTTCCTCAATAGATCTATAACCCTATAGTTTCATGGAAAACTTATAGCCCTCCTTTGATTCAATACCCCACCTTATTCCCACAACAACCCTCCCCCTTGAGCCAGATATTTCGACAGCCTCAAGGATGGTTTGGAGCCTCCTCTTTAGGTAAATTACCCATGCAATCTTCATTACCAAAGCCACAACAAATAAAATTTGTATCTAGTGCACCACCATGTTATCTTTCTCTATGGTCCTAACCATTTTTGCAACCAAACACTAATTCTAATTATCAAGTTGCACATCAATTTAAAACACCTATTTTTCCAACTCACTCCCCTACTGAATGTAATATCATACCTTTTAGAGAGGGGAGAGGAGAGAATTTTGAAACATCCCCTATTACCACACAAAATTTACCTCAGGAAGAAAATTGATTCCATAAGCCATTAGAGGAGAAATCTATGATTTGAACTTCTTCGAAAATTGTTTTTGAAGCTCACCAAGAAGAAAAACCTATAATTTCATTTAACCATCCTTGTCAATACGAAGATAGAAAACATCAAGCTGTGGAATACTTGTACAAGCCGAAAAACCATGAATATGTGGGTCCTATTGAAGCCTGGCTCCAAATAATCATTGACACACCTCACTCCTTCATCATTCGATAATTCTTGGTACCATATAAATTAAATCAATTGTTACACCAATTTTTGGTCATCTAACGTGTTACTATTAGATGGACTAAAGTACACCATGTAATACCAATTTTACCATAGTAAAATTGCTCTCACTATGAAAAATAATTTAATAACCCATAGTTTATTTAGTTAATTTTGGTCTAAACAGGAAACCCCATGAGGAATAATTCAATAAATCCTTATTTGTTTGATTTTCCTCAAGGGATAATTAATTAAAAAACTGTTTAATTAATATTCCTGGTCATATTTAAATTGAAAGAGGAAAATTAATCAGATAAATCATTATTTATCTTATTATCTTCTAGGAATAATTATTCAAAACATTATTTAATAATATTCCTTGTTAAATTTGACTAATTCATTTATAAATAATTGAATAAATAATTATTTATTTAACTATTCCTTAACCACATTCTTAAAATAATAAATAATCATTTATTTATTTGTTATTTCTAAACAAATGGATTTGACCAAGTGAAAATTCCTTTTCCTTCCAACAAAAATAATAAAATATTTCATAAAAGTCGGATCTAGATTTGGTCAACAATATATTAATTATGCACCAATATCTAGACTAACTCAATATTTTGTTATAAATAGAAGTGGTTTTCCATTCCTCCACTACCTTTTCTTTTCCTAGAGATAACTCTTTGATCTATACTTTTGCTCTGAATTTGATCCTCCCATCATTATTGTTATACAGAATTATGGATTACGGATAAAACAAATTCCCTAAATGTGGTGCGCATTTAGAACAACAGATTAAATACTTTGCAGATACTTTTCCTAATAGTAAATAGACACACAAAATAGATTAAGAAACTTTCTTGGAGTCCAAGCACTTCCTATTATCCTTCTGTTGCTCTTGCTGTAGCTTCAAATCCAAGCTAGATCACCAAAATATTTCCTGCAAGAATGAACACTAAACAACAAATATATTGAAATATATAGATGGCTATTCATGTTAATCAATTAAATCAATGAAACACAAAACATATGCATCATATCAGAATTCATAATATGAAAGAGAGAAGCTTATACAGATACATATGTGGGAAATTAAGAAAAAATATTATTAATGGATAGAAGGGGAGGTTATAACCATTGATTGATTTTATGTCACCAACGCCAACATCATCCCAGCCTCATCACAATGAACATCTCTCCAGCAGCATATCACTAAAATCAAACCCTCAATTGAGATTCCAAAAACATTTCTCTACTTAATTTCTTACTTCTCAAGCACTAGGATTTGTGCTCAATTTATAGATGAGTTGAAGGTAGTTTCATAATCAATGACTTTCTAATAATAGGCAAGACATGTTTCCAAGCTCAAAGGTGTTGAATGGACACATGGATTTGAAGTTTGACATATATGCACTCTTCTAGAAGGCACTGGCCATGCAGAGATTCTGGAACAATGATAATTTCCCTCCCAATCGACCAACACACCCTTGAGTGTCAAGAAGTGCTTTGCAGAGCACCCTTGAATGCAGGTGCCTGCATATGCAAAGAAGTTAGCCCCTTGAGATAATGCATTGGTGAGCTCATAGGTGATATAAAATGTACTTCGAAATCTTCGAAAACTTGCAATGGAAGTCATGGATGTTTTGTTCTTATTCTTTGTCTTAGGGCATGTAGCAACTAAAATGATAGGGGATGATAGACCCTATTCATCGGTTCAAGGGATGTTGTCTAGTTTAACCAGGTCATTGTGAACGGTGCCAAAATTGACCTATAACAGATTGCCCCCTAAAGCATGAAGTCAGAATAATAATAACGATATTCTTTGAATGCGACAATTTACACTGTGATGGGCTAGAGATGAAGTGGAGTGGTGACCTTCATCAATCTTATAATAAATTACATCATGATATATCCTATTGATCACGAATTTCTGAGGGAAGGAATTCCCATGCTCAACACATAAACTATCTAATAACATGTACATAGTTCAGAAAGTCGTCTGCATTGGAATGTTTCCCATTACATACATGCCTATAGATATAGGCCCATGTTCGGATGATGATTTGTATGTAAGGTCACAGTACATATGATGTGTACAAAAATCCTTAAATTGCAGCTCGGATGGCTAAAACTTGATCGGGGGTCTTCTTATCTCGTTCACTCGATCATTCAGGTACAAGTCTAGCCATGTGAATATATGATTTGTATTCAAACATGGTAAGACATCGTTTGATTACCAGCCAATGATGTGAGGTGTTAACAAACACAAGAGAACCACCATTTTTTTCAATGGCCCTCAAGGTACTGTTGTACATTTTTTAAGGCATGAATAGATGATTTTATGTTGAACGCCAAAAATATTATTTCGGTCAAAAGTCCGAAAGCAAGGATCTTGTCGATGTTCTAACAAGCCTCATGGTACTGGAATATGACGTTTGTAAGTGAACTTCCTAGATAATGATTTGTCGTCGAGAGGAAGTCACTTTATTGTAAAACATGAGTTACTAATTTTGGAGATAAAGGTATGAATTGATATAGCAATGTTCAGGGATGAGTGTCATGAAAATGAAGGTATATGATTATTGTAGAAGGATGAGTATTCATTGGATGACTTCCCTTGAACATATAGGCGACACTGAGATGAGTTGGCAGCATTGAACCAAAACCAAAGTGAAGGTATGATGAACCATAGGTATGAATGAACCATCAAGAATATTACCCAACCCAAACAGTCACGGTGATGAAGTGAAGTTTCATGTTCAAGAGTGACCTGCTACCGTAAAAAAATTTGTTCAATTTCCCAAAATTTCGCCGGTCATTTGTCGACAAGTACCTCTTTATTTTTTAACAAGATTTAGGAGGACAACATATGCTTAATCTATAATTAAACCCTTCGGGAAAATAATTTATCACTATTTAATAATTTAATGAGTCTAGCGATGAATGAAATTTGATTCTTGCCATGATCAACAAGCCCATCATTATTTTATGTTTTAACGAGCCTAATGACAATGACAGCCAGAAAATTTTTCATCTTTAGAGAGTTTGAAAAATAGGACGAAATAAAACTTCATAAGTACTTTTTCGTAAAGTTGTCACTCAGATCCGAAAAAGTGAAAAATAATATCTGAGAGAACCTCCTAGCCATGTTCGACTAAGGTATTCCTTTTTTGTAAATAATATATCACTCTGGAAAAGGGTTAAACTTATACTCAGTAGATATCAATTCATTTACTTTTATGAGCTCGAAAAGACAAGTGCTCGGCAATATTTTCACATTATCAGAGTCTGAAAAGAGCTAAAAGAAGACTCCAGGGGTTCCTTTTTTTCTATTATCGAAGCTCAAAAAAGAAATAAAAGTGCGCTTCAAGTCCTTTTTCATTTTAAAAAAAATCAAAAATAAGGATAAAAGTATGCTTTGTGGTCAAATCATTCTTGAAATAAATTTGCATGACTAATCTGCTCATTAGTTTTAAAACCTATTTAGAACAACATCAAATGGATTAAAAATACCCATTTCATGATAAAAATATAATAAAACCGTAGTGACAACAACAAATTGGATTTTCAATTGATCAAATGACTAATTAAAAGAGTTTTACTATTAATTTTTACCATTTGCATTTTGGAGCTTTGAACCTACTTTTTCCCCAAACATCAGCTGTTGATTTCGATTGATTTTGTGGACGGTTTTCATCACCATTTGATCTAGGTTAGTGCCATGAACCATCTCTTTCTTTCAGTAGTCAATTCATTTCCTTTCATTGAAAATTTTTAGGGATTTTGGCACCTTAGGGTAAATTATTTTTCCAAAGAGAGAAATGCACCCTTGAGCTTCGAAAACTACATTGTGGAGCACCTAAATTGAATCCTAGGTGCATATGCAATGGATTGTCCCTTGTTTTAAACTGCGTTGGGTGTAATTCTCATTTTTTTATTCTTTCAATGTACCAAAAAATTGCCTAATTGTTTGCATGAAAAGGAGTCCAATGGGTCTTATGGTTATGTTTCAGGATTCCATCGGACTGACAACTACTTGGAGAGAAAGAGAGAATGAAGAACAAAACATGGTTTCCCTAAATGATATGGGTACAATAAGATCCCTAAGATATTGTGGGTTGTTAAAGTACTTATGTTTGTCATGGATGAGGCAACAAATAGAACTCTTGGAGTTCTTAGTTTGAGCATGGGATCCAGCGATTGAGGCATTTCACATAAGGAACAAAGTGGTTCCTATTGTAGTGGAGGATGTGTACTTTCTTATAGGCTTGTCGAGGAGAGGCTTGCCTATTTCCCTCTCAGGGTCTGCTCTCAGAGGAGAGACTATGAGAGATTATGTTTTGCAGTATTTCTATCCAAGGGCAGAGCCAAGCGAGGATGGGAAAATAAAAATCTGTGACGTTCGAGATTTGCCTTTGAGAACCATTCTTTTCATGATAAAAAAACGTGTTCGCACCGTTACACTACATGTAGCGAATAGATCATATATGCAGTATGCGCTAGAGTGCATGGAGCCAATAGTCTTCAATTGGTATGAAGTTTTACTTTCTCAGATAGAAGAACAATTGAACAAGATAATGGGAGGAAGGAAGAAAAACTTCAGTTATGGTTCTATCCTCATTTCATTTCCCTTAGAGAGGATTCCAATGATGCAGCCTCAGCATGTGACACTGAGTATGTATAACCTTAGAGATCCCAGGATGGAGATATGGGTAGAACTAATGGCTAGGCATGCAGGCCAATATTCCAATGTGTTCTCAACTGTGTTCTTTTCCTGGTTCAGGCGACAAGTTGTTGCCATCGATGAGTATGCATATGGAGGCGTCGATTTCAAAGGAGATCCAGACTTAGCTTTACCAAAAGGCACTCAATGGGGTGCAATAGATAAGGATGTTTTGAACATGTTTTTAATTTTTTCTAAGGTTTATACATTTTTTCCGTTTTTATGTTTTCAAAAGACTAAACTAAAGCTTTAATGTAATGCAGATGTTGGTTGAGTTCAACCATTGGAGTAACTAGAGCATGGAGTGGATGAGCCAACTGAGAGGGCTCGTGGGAGAGTATTCCTTTAGGATCTAAACATGCTTGAGACTCTGTCTGAGCTTCGGAAGCACATAGAGGGGTTGACCTTCAGGATTCTAGATTTCCAGATCGAAGAGTTAACCATGCGACTACAGCACCACACTATAGGTGTTCCTAACCACTGGATGCAGTTATTGTGTAAGATAGCTAGATCTATAGCATGTTACCATGAGCATCACTAGTTTAATTTTGACATGTTGCCTACATTTTGAGGTCAGATGACCAATGTGTCTTGGGTACAATTTTTTTAAAAACCTATAGCTATATATCTATGTGATTTAAGTGTTTTCATATTTTTTTTGTGCAATCCTATTCAATTATGTGAATATATCTTTACATGTGTTGCAAATTTCTGTCTAAAACATGATTAGCTAAAGAATCTGTCAATGTGTTCAAGTTTCTGGAAATGTGTTGATATTGAATAAAATCTAAATGTCTTTCCAAAAGTCGAACTCTTAGGAACAAACGATACAGTGTTGGATTTATAACAGTATAAACACTAGTGAGTTGTAATACCACAAGTTGTCAGTCTAACCTTATGATGATGTGGTTAATACCAAATGAAACGACATCAAAGAGAATTTCGATCAACGCGCTATACTCAGCGATATTATTTGTTTATCTACCAATACAAATCCCTTGAAAACTCACTAACTCATCATTTGGAGTGAGAATGGCCTACGCTGCAAAGAATAGATTATGCGTACTATGACTAGCACCATTAACATATCCAACAAATGGTTCCAAATATTTAGACATCTGCGATGAAATGTAAAGAGAATTACTAATTTCAAGAAAACTCTAAAAAAAAAACTAAGTCAGTGAATGCAAATCAACATCATATATATACAATATAATACAAAAAATCACTATGCTCATGATTAAGAATAGTAATGTTTCATATACAACCCATTTATGGGTTGTGCCAATGGAATCCCATCACAATTCACCAACTCATAGGCACCCTTAGCAAGAACTCTTTTGAAAATATAGGGACCATGCCATAATGGCTCAAATTTCCCTGTACCTATTACATAAAATTATTGATCATAAAAAATGACCAAGTCACCCTTTGAGAAAATGCGAGGCTGGAAATTTTGTTGTATTGCGCCTTTATATGTCTATTATGCACTTCGTTGGCCAATTGGGATTCATGAAGCATTTAATCAGGATGGATGAGGTTAAAAATATGTGCTTCTTCTTCTGAAGTGTTTGGTAACATCTCAATTACGAGTTTCAATGACGGTATTTCACATTGGATTGGTAAGATAGCTTCCAGACCATACACCAATTGAAAGGGGTTAAATCCAATTGTGTTTCTCATCGAGGTTCGGTACGCCCGCATGGCCAAGTACAAGATCAAATGCTAGTTTATTTTATGAACTCCTATCATTTGTTGAAGCATATGTTTAAAAATCTTGTTGATAGCCTCAACTTTTCCATTTGATTGTGGATAATAAGGAGTAGAATTATCATGTGACAATCCTAACTTGGAAGTCAATTCAGTCATCATGTGGTTGTGAAAATGCTTCCCATGATCTGTAACTATAGCCTGTGGGACCCCAAACCATTCAGTAACATGATTAAAGAAAAATAATGCATTTTTTTGTCCTGTGTTGTTGAATGTAGGCATCGCCTCAGCCCATTTGGTAAAGTAGTTTACTGCGACAATAATATAACCATTCCCCCAAGATGAACGAGGGTTACAGGTCATGAAGTCAATACTCTATTTCAAAAATGGTCCCACATAGATAACAAGATGCATTTTCACTGGCGTTTTGCAAATTTTACGATAAAATATATGGCATGCATGACAACTTCTAACCGTGAGAATGCAGTTGCAAAATATGGTAGGCCAAAAGTAACAGGTGCAAATTATCCTCTGTGTGGTACCATATCCAAACAAGTGTCCACCACAAACCCCAGCATGGCAATCATTTAAAACCTTTTTGGCCTCCTCATGAGTGAGGGACCTTCTTAAAATTGTATCGACACCACGACGATAAAGTGTATCACTGACAATCAGATAATATTTGGCTTGGTATTCAATACATCGTTGGTCAAAGCGAAGTATCAGGCCGAAAATTCTGGGTCTGGAGATAAATGATAAAATCCCTAGACCAAGGATCAGATGATCCAATCAGAAACATAGACTCGTCATGAATAGGTGGTTCCAACATATTAGAAGTACTATCAGAGGGAAGGTCACAGAGAAGCTCAACCAAAACTAAAGACTTATTTGACTTGGATTTGATGAATCCCAAATCAAATTCCTACAAAATGACTATCCATTTTGAATATTCCCCCCCCCCCCCAACAATTGAAGTGATAGGATATAAGTCATGGGGTTGTAATCCGAAATCATAATGGTCTTCTGGAAAAAAATATAGGGGAAAAATCTTTCTACAACTTGAACAGTTACTAAGGCAAGATTTTCTATGTACGAATACTTCACTTCCGTATCATTGATATTACGACTCAAATAATAGATCAGATATTCTATCCCACTTTTTAATTGGACCAATACCATAGAAATGTTCATATTAGCCATGGTGATATATAAGAAATAATCACTCTGATAATTGGGGGGAGGCATTAATGGCGCCCGGACAAGAGTATCCTTGACAGCATCAAAAGAAGCTTGTGAAACTTGGTCCTAATGGAATTGAAACCCTTTTGTCAAGAGCTAAGTAAATCATTTAGCCATTTTGGCATAGTTGGGTATGAACCTCCTTAGGAAGTTAGCCTTTCCTTGAATTTTCCTTATCTAAAGTAATGGCCTAAACCTTCAATGGGTCGATTCGAATTCCTTCTTTTGAGATGACGAATGTAAGAAAACAACCAGAACCAACACAAAAGACACATTTCTATGAAGCGTATTTTGTAGTGTCGGCAACATAAGAAGATGACTCTCAAATGCATCGGGTGATCAGTCTGGTTTCGTGAATGCATGGATAAATCATCAAGATAGGGTTGAACAATGTGCTTGATGTCATTGAAAGCATAATCCATTACTCTCTGAAAAGTTTCCATAGCGTTCTTTAAACCAAATGGTAGTTTCCTATAAGGGAATGTGCTCGAGGGACAGATGCATTCTGTCTTATGTTGATCCTCTGGGTGGATATTGATTTGATTATAGCCAGAAAATCCATCCATGAACAAAAAAATTTCACATCCAACACAATCGTCAATAATCTGGTTGATAGAGGGAGTAGGATAGTTTTCTTTTGGACAATCAAGATTGACATCCCAATAATCGATGCACACTCAGATGGTTCCTTTTTTTTCATGACAGTGACAATGTTGAAAACCCACTCAGTTAGAAGAATAGGGTAAATGAAACCAGGACGCAAAAGTTTCTCAACTTCTTCTTTAATGGTAGTGACCTTCTTTTTATGAACATGATGAAGGAATTGATGAACCGGTTTGACATCAGGATACATATTAATAGCATGTTCAACGATACTAGTATCTATGCCTGGAATTTCCTTGTAAGACCAAGAAAATACATCACGAAATTCATGAAAAATAGAGTGATATGTTTCAATTTCTGATGGAGAACAAGATACACCGACATGAATATTTTCTACAACGCCAGATTTGGTCGAATTATTGGTACAAATGGTTTCTTAAATATTTGACAAATTTCACTTAGAGTCAATTGCATTAATAGGTAAATAATTCGAAAATAAATTTTTGATTGATGGGTGATATAGTTCACTAACATTATTTTCTTCATAATCAAGAAGATGGGAACGATGATGATAATCCTCCCATGGTTCTCCTTATGAAATCATGGTTTCCAAAGTATTCTCATTTGTCAAGAAATTTGAGGAAAAAGGATCAGATGGAGAAAAAAAATCTAAGGAATGATCAACCCAAACAACCGTCTATGTTGACTTTAGATTCGCCACCCAAGCTAGATAGATTGATTGCTACGCCAACTCAATAGGGCTGGGCGGAAAAAATTCATCCAACATAACAATTTCAGAATCACATGTACTCTTCCTTAAGCCAGATGGAGTGGAAGAGATCATGTAGCAGGTATCTATACTTGAAATTTCTACCGATGTTGCAGGCGGCGGTAATGCAAAGGTTCCCAAGAGAGTGGAATCATTTAAGAGTCCTACACCAATGTTATGAAGTGCTAGTTGGGGTGCATGAATGAACGGAACACTTCCAGTTACCTGTGAAGTAGAGGCAAAGAAGGATAGTTGATTGATGACTATGATGGAACCTTTAAATGGAAAGGTGATCATTCTAAAAGATGTAGAAACAATTGCAGTCATAGAATATACCCATAGCCTTCCAAGTAGAATATTGTAGTCAAGGGATTCTTCAACAACCTCGACATCAACATTCACCATTCCCCCCCTAGTTCTACATGTAGGTTATTGATAATACCACAAGGATTATATGTATGTCCTTCAAAAGCCTTCAATGTCATTGATGATTGAAATAGGTGTGGGGAGCCAAGTGACTTCCAACAGTTTAGAGACATAATACATGTAGATGCTCCCTCATCAATAATAGTACAATGAACAAGGTGATTGAGAACATTTACTTGTACAGACAATACCAATTCTACTGGTAATTGTGGCACATAGCCCATATGATTAAAGACGATGAGATTATAATAAGTCGGATCAATTCCACCAATAGTCGACAATAAAGCCTGTTTCTGGGACGGAAAATTTTGTAATACCTCAAGAGCTGACATAGATGAAGGGTATTTAGTGAAATATTCAACTATATTATCATTTTTAGCATCTCTTTCTCAAGAATTGTATGTCGATTTATGAACGACTCACTTCAGTGGCTTAATCGTTAATCCAAGAATAGTAGTAGGTAGTTTTGATTCCGTAGATGGATTGGTGGTCGAGGTAGTAGGTTGATTAGTGGCCTGACTACCATAGTATTTATTATTCATTGACACCAAAATATCTGTTAAATGTTTTCTGAGAGAGAACATAAGCACTTGGGAACTAGAAGCTCGTTCCGTAGCAACCAAATTTGTGTACGAATTCAGAAACAAATCTGTCAACACAGCTAATGCATGTGAATTCTTAATCATTTTTAAAAATTCAACACGGTGAGGAAAATATCGAACAAAGTGCTCCTATTTACAGATTATGCATGGATAATGAGGTTTCTGATTTCCAGACGATTGAATAGATGATCTTTCCTGCGGGTTAGAAGATTGATTTTCCTTAGATTTCCCTTTTTCCTTACTTTTGGGTTGCTTGTGACTTTTTCTTTTGTCAAATTAAAAGTCATTAATTTTAGAAGAAGGTGGAGGATTAGATCTAGTAGTATGATGTGTTCTTGCAGTACCAATCAAACCGTCTCCAGCATGAGAGTCCTTTAATTGAGGAGGAACAATAAAATTTGATCGCGACACGTTAGGAAATTTTTCATAGAGCATACCAGAATGAGTATAAATCAAGTCTAAATATTTGGCATAGGAAGTAACCTGCTCTTCAGTGATGACTCCACCCTTAGCCACATCCTCAGTTATAGATGGTAACAAGGACTTAATGAACCACTCACTAAGGAGTTGATCAGAAACAAATGTCTTAAGAATTCTATGATGACGACACCACTCATGAATAGGATCCGAAATGTGAGTAGCATTAGTCTATTTCAAATTATTCAAGAGTTCTATTCTAGTTTCATATCGTATGGGTAACTGGAAGTGAGTCAAAAAGATAGTAGCTAGGGCAGGGAAATTATCAAAATAAGCTCTAGGTAACTCAATGTACGATTTTGTAGCCGCACCAATGAGTGTACAGTGGAAAAGACGTAGCCAAACATAATCATCATTCAAGGGGTTTGATGAAAACCACGAATGATAAGTCATATCATGAGTCGACGAGTCTTCCCTAGGGTTTCTATTGAAATTAGGAATATCTGAGGGTAACTTATGGGGTATCACCGACTACCAAGGAGCATATTTCATTAGATCATTAGTGAGCTAATTTAAATCTTGTAACTCTAACGTTGCAACAAAGGGAAATAGTCTATTAAGGTCAGGTTTTCCACAGCCAGGGTATGAGGGAATTTCTTGGGAAACAGGCTTTTGAACACCAACATAAGGGATCTACTGCTGGTAACATAGATAGGGGTTATTTTGATAAGCAAACACATCAGGATTCTTTTGTCCAAAACCTGGATATGATACTTGTGGAAATGAAGGTTGAGGCATTTGCACCTCAGGCTGCTAAGGGGTCTATCCACCAATGTTATAACCCAAATTAGGATAACTTGGATTCGGTTGAGGATAGGTATAACTTGGTTGTGGCTGTAAAATGCCATAATATGGTAAACCAGCTTATGAATAAATGATTCCAGGTATAGGTTATTGTTCTAAATTAGCCAAAGGATTTGGAGTTTGTGGGCCCAATACGTGAGGGTATTGAGTTGAAGGACCCACCTGAAACAATTGTTGTACAAAATTTTGATTCTATAATAGGGGTAAAGATGTGTTAACAATTGGAATTGATGTGGGTGGAACAGGTTGAACCGGTTGATACAAGTGTACAATCGTTTGTGGTTGGATAGGTAAAGTGGGTTGCCATTGAAAAACATTCATTTCGACATTAGGTTGACCAAAAAATGACAGAGTACTGTCAAAGTGAAAAAAAATTTCCCCAGCATGAGGAGGATAATAAGATAGAAAATATTTCTCTCCAAATGCAAGGAGTCTAGTTGATATGGTACTGGATGGAATAGACCTAGAAGAACCAACTTGATATTGCCCTAAGTATGTGTATAAAGAATCAAGACATTCAATACTCAGTATAGGTTTACCAGTGAGAATACCAGACGATGACATCGGTGATGTCCATGGGTTGGAAGATGCACCAGAGAAAATTCCAGATAAATATTTATAACCTGATGGGACCAAAGGGCCACCATGAAAATATGACTCTGGTGAAGTTGTGAACATCGACGGGGTAGCGAGAGAAGGTGCGATACAATTGGAATAGATGGTACAACCAAAGATGTTGGTTAAGGCATGGTTACTTGAACAAATGAATACCCTTTTGAATCGATGGGAATTTGAATAGGAACAGGATCAACAAAAGCTGAGGATGGTGATTGAGGAAAATACTCGTACAAGTAAACATCTTCCCCAAAATGGGTTGGAGTTAAAGGTGTCTCGTCTTGTGTGATTTCTTTAATCGAAATTAAACTAGGTGGAAGGATTTTTCCGTCAGGCCCAAAGTATATTTCTAGAGGTTGATTGTGTGATATGGGAGACTCAATGGCTACAATAGAGTATGGGGTGATCGATACAGGAACAAATTTCAGTGGTTCTAGTTTGGGATGCAGATGTTCTGGTAAGAAAGAGACAGGATCTGGATCAATTTCTAGTTTAACAACGTCGGGTTCGGGAGGTATGGTCTCACTGATTGGATGGATCGTGACCACAGGTAGTTGTGAGGACTTTGTCTTTACAACAGTAGATGAACCAAGATTTATAGAAGCAACTTGTGCCAAATCTGGTATATGGGAAGATGATGCTTCACCATAGGTACTGATGGTACTAGTTTTGGTAGAGCAATGTAGCCTTCTCCGCACAGAAGTAGCTTCTGGTGGTTAAGGTGGTTTCAATGCAAGTCTACACGAATGACAAGGAAAGGGATTTCATTCTCCCACAATGAATGATTTATTTTATGACCAAAAATAAATAAACAAAATAAAAGGGTAATGCTAGGAAAAAGGTTTACCAAGAAACTATGAACTGCATAATACCTCCTCGCGAACCAAGAAGTACGGGCAGGCAATCTCCCGAATGTTGTGTTCGGTGTATCACAATTTACAAGATGGCCAACTCAGTTCACAATGGATGGATAGAAACCTAATTTTTTCCTCCCAAATATACCCGAAGGTACATGGAGGCCGAAGTCCATATTACAGTTGTCTGATGTGAAACCACGCAGTGAGAGAACCCCTTTATACTTTTCATACTATAACATTGCCCGATATACCTGAATGTACATCGACAGGCTACGGTATACTTACATACGTGGAGTGAGGTATCTCACTCAGAATGTATCGTAGACAATAATGAAAACTTCTATGTTTTACGATGCCAGAACACATCTTTAGCATATACCTTCTAAATGTTATCATTATGGTTCCAATGCTTTTTTAGGTAAATTGATGTAAATTTTAAGTTTATCTTGTTTATCAATTTTCCTTTCAAGGTTCACCACGATGATGTAATGGAAATTCCTAAAATGAAAACTAAAATGATGAGCAAACTTTTCACTTTTAGCTTTTTTCAATGAAAGTCTTAGCTACTAAAGGAAAAGAGAAATCTGTTTTGAGAGCAAACAACAAAGAGAAGAAAATAATATGCAACTTTCCTAATTGTTCCTATGAAAAACACACAATATACTATATGAAAATGTAGGTTTTTCTTTTCATTCCCTTTAATTTCAATGCAAAAAGGAAAGTATATGCATCAAATCAACAAAAGCAAATGGTTTCTTCTTTGAGAAACAATGAATTTAATAACAAATTTTCTTTTAGGAAAAATGAAGAATAGAACTACAATTTTTATTATAGGAAATGAAGAATTTAACGACTATTTCCGTTACGAAAGAAAATGGATCTAATGCAGAAATAAAAATACTTTGAATTTGATTTGTCAATGATAAATAGAAACACTTAAAGAGACATTGAACAAACTAAATTTTCAAAGGAGGAAGATTCAGGTAGATTCACCGGTCTCTATGAGGCATCAGACAGTTGAAAACACAAAAAATAAAAGGCTGAATGTGAAGGCAATCACAAATTCAAAGGGAATTTGGTTGGCCTAGGGGGCAAAGTAGCCTCGAAGGGAAGACAATGCATCACAAACCACCCCTGAGCTAGAGACAGTGTTATGAAAATCACTGTGTCTTGACCAACAATGCATTGGGCGCAATAGATAATGAAAAACTCAAACTACTGACACACTTCTAATGCAATTATTAGTTTCAAAAGTATAATATTTAAGAGAAAATTATACTGGGTAGATAAACAGAGGCAAACACACCAAGGATGAAGGGTGAGTTACTCCCTAGCAGAGTTTCCAATTTGTTATGCAGAATTATGGATTACGAATAAAACACATTCCCTAAATGTGGTGTGAATTTAGAACAATAGATTAAATACTTTGTAGATACTTTTCCTAATAGTAAATAGACACACAAAATAGATTAAGAAACTTACTTGGAGTCCAAGCACTTCCTATTCTCCTTCTATTGCTCTTGCTGTAGCCTCAAATCCAAGCTAGATCGCCAAAATATTTCCTGCAAGAATGAACACTAAACAACGAAGGGATTGCAATATACATATTGCTATTCACATTAATAAGTTAAATAAATGAAACATGAAACATATGCATCATATGAGAATTCATATTATATAAGAGATAAGCTTATACACATACATATGTGGGAAAGTAAGTGTTGGGGCCCTTGTTTTTGAAATACTTGGGTAGAACATTTTGAATTTTGACCTTTTGAGTTGCGGCATGAAGACACATGGCAATCGCGACCGCGTCGCAAGTACCAGGAGTCGCGGAGCTATAAAGGTGGCATGGAAGCATGAGATAGCTGAAGAAAGAACACGCACAGGTACAGATGAAGAAAACACATAGCAGAAGATAGGAAGCGGAACAAACAGATAAACAGGTGAGAAGTTGGAGGCAGTTGGAGAAAAGACACAGAGGAACTGATAGTCGCGATAGCGGGTGAATAAATAACAGTCACCCAGCTGAAAGAAGAGGATGCTGTAGAGGTTGCAAGGCTCGTAACAGGAGAAGAAGCATAGAGCAATTGTGGGAAATCATGATTGACACTTCTATGGTTTCTAATCTTCTCTATTCTACCTTTCTGTTCCGCAAGACATTTGTATCAGAGTTGTAAGCTACCGCTGAAAATTATATGTAATCATGTGCTTGGTCAAGAGATTAATACAATGAAATGTTGCTATCTCAATGAGAGGTTTACATGCATGTAATGTGTTTATGCTGGTTTAAAATTTTATTTGCTAATGTCTGAATGCTTATTAAGTGCTCTTGTGTATATGACTCTGCCTATATAATCGATGCATAGTCCATAATGAGTTGCAACTTTGTCCCTTGCCATTGATCTCATCCCCTTCTGCATGTGATTGCGGCACGCCTAGGGTGAGACTCTCTACTCCCCGGAGTAGGGTGAAAATGCCGGCGTGATCCTAGACTACATCGGACCCATTTGTTGGCCACAACTCTTGAACCTGGGTCTTGTCCACGAGACCTGACTCCTCGCCAACAAATGGTTCTGTTGCTGAGACCTGCATGTTCTGAGGGGAACTACATCATGGTATCGAGGATTTTTGAAGGAGAGATACGGCGATGGTGGGATAATCATCTCGACCAGTTCATTTCTCAGCAAGCAGAGCTGACCAAGAAAAAGGAGGCGGCGATCAAGGAGCTCGTCCTTTTCTCTGACTCAGCCAGTGATACGTACGAAATTTTCTGGGGAAGGTTCCCTACCGACCTTTACAATTGGTTGCGGAGATTACAAGTGACAGTGCCTCAAGAGGGCTTGCGGAAGATAAACCGCAGGTGGGCGCACAAAGATCTAGTGGCACTGCACCAGGTGGACACTGAACTAACCCACGCGGTGGATTTTTGGGTAAGGACCATGTTGGAAGGATACATCATGGAGTTTGTTGCTGAGTGCTATCAATCCTTCTCGAAAGCCGAGGCTGTCTTCCACTTAGGGCTAAGAGGGAAGCTGCTTAAGGAGATTCCGCTGTGGATTAAAGCTCTGATGGTGGATGAAGGGTTGATTGAATTCCACAAAATGAGTATGGAAGCGTAAACCACCCGTGCTGGGGGAAGGTTTGAGGGGACCGATGCTACGTAGAATGTGAAAGCGGGAAGCGGGGAATGGATGTTGAGGCCGCATGCAAGTTGATTGAGCGACGTGCGCATCGGCGGGCACAAATCGCCGATAGGTGGCGAAGAAGGGTGATGCAAGATTTGAAGAGATGGGACATCGAGAGGAAAAATCAGAAGGAGGCGCCTCAGAGGATAGGAATTATGGATTTGGATACCCAGGAAGAAGACAGGACAGCGGTGGAAGTGCAATGGGTGCATGGGAGCCCAGCGAAGCGAGGAAGAGAGATGGTGACTAGCGAAGACGATGAAAAGATGTAGCCCGAAGAGAGTTCCGATGATGAATGGCACGACGTGATGCAGCGGATGTTTCAAGAGAAGACGACACTCACCCCTCCGGGCAGCCCTACTTCCCACATTCTGCATGGCCAGGATCCCTACCTTCCCCTGGTACTGTATCAACCTTTAAGTAATATTTTCATTCAGTTACAAGCATTGAGTCATTCATACAATAGTTCATCAGCGTTAGTAACGTCCGGTAATAACAGTGTTATTAGTAGTGTTGTATTCCCTAGTGGAACCGTTACACAACCGGGACCTAGAGGATATATCCTGGTCAATACTCCGCAAGTACACATGGCTGGATCTTTCACCCGGTATCCAGAGTTCTCTGGCTGGGGCAATGATGATGTAGAGCAACACTGGTATCTGTGCAAAGCCATCTGGAGGGCTTGATAGACGCCAGATGCAGGGAAGTTAATAGAGTTCCAAACCATGCTCAGAGAGAGGGCTCTGTGATGGTTTATCAAGTGGTTCGAGGCTCATCCAAACCCTGTAATTGCGGACGTAAAGCGGGATTTTGTCCGCGAATTCAAGCTTCCCCAGACAGACCAGCAGGGCCTGTCCGAGCTGTGGGAAATTAAGCAGAAGGAAGGTGAGACCGCGTGGGAGTTGATGCGGTGATTCAAGGACACGATCGGGAAACTTAGCTACCCGATCGATCCAAACCACCAGAGGGACTGGTTCATCAAGGCTCTGCTTCCCTTGACACGAACCCCTCTCACTCAGCAGAAGATTGATAATCTGCAGGACGCTTTGGAGCAGGCCATGAATATTGAAGCCATGGCGGGCTACCCCCAGGAATACCGGGGGGGCCGACCCTGAAAGATCCTTCTTTGATAGGGTTGCAACACCAGATCGCCAGCTTGACTAAGAAGCTCAAGGAGCTCCAGCCGGTGAGACCAGCACGGCCGAATGTTTGGTGCACTCATTGCCTGGTCGAGGACCACGTCGCAACCGAGTGTCCCTGGTTGCGCAGCGCAGGGGCAGGACCCTCGATCGCGGCAATCCAGGGGGGTCCACCACCTGGTGGTGGTGCGGCGATGAATCTGCAGGGGGTCTACCAGCCACAACAACCTTACGCGGGGTTCCCACCTCAACTGGGTTCCTCCACCACAGAGTACTGCGATATTTTTCGGACGCTGGGGCATCCTCCTCGGATGTGCCCGATACTACAGAAGTACTCCACGGTCCCAAATAATGTGTACTGTGAATTTTGTGTTTCCATGACTCACAACACTGAGTAGTGCAGGGCGCTCGACGCACTTGCGGATCGATTGGATCGTCCCTCCTACAGGGTGAACGAGGCCCCAAGGGGAAGAGGTGGCAGCATGCGGGGAGGCCGCACAGGTGGACGCGGTACGGTGAAATGTTACAACTGTGACTAGGAGGGTCACGTGGCTCGAGAATGTCCCCTTCCACGACGACCCTGGTGTTCCTAGTGCCGGGTAAATGCCCACGCCATAGAGGACTGTCCGGAGCTCATCAAGAAGTGGGAAGAATGGGCGAGGCAGAGGGGAGCGAATCTGATAAACTCAGAGCCGCGAGGGACTGCGACTCCAGACATGTAGAACGTCGTGATCGTGATGAGGAGTGGAAAGAAAACTGGAGAGGATGCCCACGGGAATGAGCCAACACAAGTGGTTCGGCCAGCATCCCCAAAGATTTTAATCAGGCCCGAAGCCCAGAAGAAGTATTTCCAAGAGGCAGTTGAGGCGTTCGCCCAGCTGCGAAACGTAGGAGGTCTGGAGGAGCCCATGCTGCTGGAACCTGCGGCGCAGAACGTTACAGGTACTATGGTCATGGATTGGCTCCGGCTATTCCTCAGGATTGTTGACAATGCTGCGCTACGGCAGTAGCTCAAGCATGCTTTGGAAGGAGCACTGCAGGGGCGCACAGGACTTAGAGATCCGGTGAACGCTGTCCCTCAATACGTGTAGCGCGTCAAGCGGAACAAGCAACAAACAGGAAAATAATTTCGGCTTAACACACAGGTTGCGGGATTCCAAATCAGCGACACCATGCTGGACTTGGGGTCCGACGTCAACATTCTGCCACGGAAGACGTGGGAGGTTCTTGGAAGGCCAAGGCTAGCCTACTTGCCAATCCAACTCAGGATGGCGAACCAGTACTGTATTCTGCCAATCGGCCAGCTCGAGGGCGTCAAGGTCGACATTGCGGGGGTGAAGACATACACCGATTTTGAGGTTATTGATATCATGGGCGACAAGGATCCCTATCCTACCTTACTCGGCATTGACTGGGCTTTTGAGAATTACGCCGTCATCGACCTTAAAAGGGAGTTAATGATCTTCGAGGATGGGGAGGTACGGGTCACCCAGCCCCTTGACCCGTATCAGGGCCCGCGATATACGGAAACAGTGGACAATCGGGAGGATGCTCAGATGATGGACCACCTTTATCAGATGACCGCAGGAAAGCGGGACGACTATATTAACCTGAACGCGACTGGCTCTGTCAGTTGGCGGAGTGTGCAAAGCTCAGAGCTCGGATCCGAACTCGCGTGGGAAGACTGGCAGCAAGGGGGGTATGAGACCACCACGCGGAGATGTGCTACCATTGCCCAAGTCTGGTGGGTGGGGACTGAGATCCGCGTATATCCCAACTTGTCGAACATGCAAGCGATTAATACTTTCATTACCAAGGTGGAAGACATGGTCCCAGATGAAAGCTAGATGCCACTTTTGGATGTGGCCTTGCAATCCACATCGGCCCGGTGGTGGAAAAATCACCGCAACACTCTGTTGCGGTGGGAGTGCATGGCAGATGCTCTGCTGGCACGCTTTAAAGAGGATGAAGGACCTCGCAGTATTCTTAAGTATCATGGAACTTCCGACCCGCGACACCATTTGCGAGCCTACGAGGAGCAGTGGCGTAGCACCAGGTACCCTGAAGAGCTGTGGGTCCACAAGTTTATCCACTCCCTGGGTACGATTCCCCAGGCTTGGTACCTGGAGGAAGAGCGGAAACGGGGAACCCGCTCTTGGCAGGAAGTCATGGAAAAGTTCGTTCGGTGCTTCTTGTTCGAAGGGGAGATGGCGCAGGAGTCTCAGGCCCTACAAGCAATCAAGGAGGTCTTGTTTTTCCGCCATCCCGAGCCCGACCGGGGCCCGGTTGTGTCACGACCTGAGGTCAGGCGCGAGTTGGTTTGCCGCCGGATTGACGGTGATCTGGATGATGATAGTCTGGAGGACCTCAAGCATCTCTATTTTGATGAAAAGGAAGGTGAGCGGAACATCAGTGAAGAGCCGACGACTGAAGGAGCCCATTTACAGCCACTAAAGACGAAGAAGCTGAACATTGTCCAACAGACGAGAAACCGAAGCTGGCAACGGTGGGAGATTACTGGGATGAGGAAACGATAAAAGAAATTTTCAGCCTCCTCCGGGAATACGAAGACTTGTTCCCATCCTCGGTTGCGGACCTGAAGGGGATCAAGGGGGACCTGGGCGAAATGCGCATCGTGCTGAAACCGGGGGCCAGGCCGGTGAAGCACCGACCCTATCGGTTGAACCCACGTATCAAAGAAAAGGTCAAGATGGAGATCGACAAGATGCTGGCTGCAGGTCTTATCTTTCCAGTAGAAGAAGCAGAGTGGGTGAGTCCCATTGTCATCCAGAACAAGAAGGACAAATCGAAGATACGTGTCTGCGTAGACTACCAGAGTCTGAACAATGCCTGCATCCACAATCTGTTTCCCACTCCTTTCAGCGATGAATTTCTAGATCATGTTGCGGAAAACGAAGCCTATTCCTTCACTGATGGGTTTTCGGGTTACCATCAGGTGCGCATCGCCAAAGAAGACAAAGCGAAGACGACAATCACCACTGAGTGGGGATCATTCGCATACCACGTTATGCCGTTTGTTCTGAAGAACGCACCGGTTGTGTTTTCCCGGATTGTAATTGCTGCTTTCCGGGAGTACATTCACAAGTTCATGGAGGTCTACATGGATGACTGGACTGTCTACAGCCTGTTGAAGAAACACACCTCCCTGTTGCGTATTATGTTTGACCGGTGTCGTCAGCTGCAGACTTCCTTGAACTTGAAGAAATGTATTTTTGCAGTTCCATTCGGCACACTCTTAGGCCACGTGGTGTGCAAGCAAGGGGTCTGTGTCGATCCCTCCAAGGTCGCGGTCATCGTTCACATGGAAGCCCCCGAGACCTTCAAGCAGTTGCGGGCACTGCTTGGGCACATAGGATATTACAAGTGGTTTATCCGCAACTACGCAAAGATTACGGCCCCTTTGGAGAAACTGTTGCGGAAGTCAGAAGTATTCCGGTGGACGGAGGAGTGTAGGAAGGCACTTGACACCTTGAAGGAGAAGTTGGTGACGACACCCATACTTGTTCATCCCGACTGGGATAAGCAGTTCCATGTGCATATTGATGCATCTAGTATTGCACTTGGGGCTGTCTTGGCGCAACCCGGGGAGACGATAGTTGACCACCCCGTCTACTTCGCCAGCCGCAGGTTATCGAACGCGAAGAAGAATTAAACCACAACCGAGCGGGAGGCGTTGGCGATGGTGTATTCCCTCCATAATTTCCACCACTATCTTCTGGGCGGAAAATTCACATTCTTTATGGACCACTCTGCATTGAAGTATCTGGTGAATAAGCCTGTGTTGGAAGGATGGATCTGTCGTTGGCTTCTACTTTTCCAGGAATTCACGTTTGAGGTGATTGTCAAGCCCGGCAGGTTGAATGTCGGTCCCGATCATTTATCCAGGTTGGAGACAGGCGGGGATGAAGGCTCGTTGGACGATCAGCTGCTAGATGCCAACCTCTTCCGAGTCAAAGCAGTACCAGATTACTTAGCTGACATTGCCACTTATCTGACCACGGGACAATGCCCTCAGGATTACACCCTACTCCAGAAACTCCACCTAGTTTTCCGGGCGGCTGACTACCAATTGATCGCGGGGCAGCTATACAAACTGGGCCTCGATGAGGTGTTGCGCAGATGTGTCCTTGACCACGAACGGGAAGCGGTGATGTGGGAATGTCACAGCGGTGTTGTGGGAGGGCATGTGGGTGCGAAACCCACAGCAAGAAAGGTGCTCCAAGCTGGCCTGTGGTGGCCGACAGTACATGATGACTGTAAGGCCTACGTGAAGCACTGCGATGTTTGCCAGCGGACGGGAAGGCCTTCTCAGCGGGACGAGCTTCCGCTACACCCAGTGCATGTGTTGCAGCCGTTCAAAAAGTGGGCTGTCAATTTTGTAGGTCCCATCACCCCGGTCGCTAGACACTCCAAGGCCCGGTACATCATTACCACCACAAATTACCTCACCCAGTGGGCTGAGGCAGCGGCGGTACGCGACTGCTCGGCAGAGACCGCTGCCCGGTTCATTTTTGAACACATGATCAGCTAGTTTGGCTGCCCACGAAGCTTAACCAGCGATCAGGGTACGCATTTCATTAATGCAACGGTCAAGTCACTACTGGACACATTTATGATTCAGCATCATAAAAGCAGCCCATACCACCCGCAGGCCAATGGTACTGTGGAAGCATTCAACAAGATTCTTGAAAAAGGCTTGACTAAAATTTACAATGCTCAGCACGACGATTGGGATGAGCGTCTCCCAGTGGCATTGTGGGCCTACTGGACCACGGTGAAACGTTTGACCAATCAGATGCCATTCCAGTTGGTGTATGACCGAGAAGCTGTGATTCCCACCGAGTTCATTGTACCCAGTCTTCTGATCGCTACGTCTCTTCAGTTCTCAGAAGAGGAGTCACTTCGGGAATGCCTCCAGGAGCTACAGGAGCTGGATGAGGCCCGATTCCTGGCAGAATTCCACCAGAAGGTTCAGAAGGCCAGGAAAAAATCGTGGCATGACCACCACCTCAAGACCAAAGCCTTCCAAGTTGGCGGCAAAGTTCTCTTATATGATAGTCGGTTCCAGAAGTTTCCAGGCAAGCTCCAGATGCACTGGTTGGGACCCTACTTTGTCATCGAGATCTGCGACTCAGGAGCCGTTCGGTTAGCATAGCTGGATGGTATAGTTCTCCCTGGGTGGGTGAATGGCGCACGCCTGAAACCGTACCAGGAGTAGGTACCTTTCACTGCTCATCAATAACTCTCGCACCCGAGAGCACCCGTAACGTAGCTTAGTCGAATAACTCTCCCGCAACCGGGATGAGCGTAGGGAGTATTTTCCATTCATAGGTAGTCTGTCAATAACTGGTCAGTTGCAGGGACTGCACCGCAACCAACTATGGTCGGGGTGGCACCAGTCCAGCGTGTCAGGTGCCAGTCCAGCGTGTCATCCTTGTAGGATCCATCCACGTGCCAGTATCAGTCCAGGTCATTTCCGTCAGTCCTTTTTGTCAGTCCGTAGGATCGCTCAGATTTGCATCATAAATTACCATAAGTAGATAGTAATCGTACCATAATCATTTTCCATCATCCGCAGTTCCCTCAGCTATCATGTCCGCCCATTTCCCCATGGCCAATCGTATCAGATACACACGACCGCAGCGCGATCGATGGCACGGTTATCACGAGCGAGAAAGGCCAACAAAATTGGTGTACGTTATGGGTCTCCACATCAACTCCACTTGTTCCGAGGTGACCGCCTTTCCTTGGAGACCAACGGCTTGAAATCTTGGGACTAGTTGCCACTTGGCAGTTGTAGCGACACTTGGACGGTTGAAGTCTCAAACGCACCCCACAGAGATAGGAGCTTGAGAAGAATTCTCCAGGTTTACCAGCGCCGTGCCAAGATGCCAAAGGCTCTCTTATCCGTTGCTGAACCAGTGCTGGATAGTCGAATTCACAGAACAGAGTCGCTGGTTGGCAAATATGACAGTGCAGTGTTGATAGATGCCAACCTGTCCGACCCAGCCGAATTCCCCCACCTCCATTGGAAGACATACATGGAGCATCACTACACACCAGGCAGCAGCTCAAACAGCCAAATGCGACAAGAGTACAGGGGCCTACAGCAATCGTCCTTGATGAGTTTAAGAACTATTCCTGTTTTTGGGACTACAGGACCGGCCCTACAATGCACCCGGTTCCTCCTCGTGAATTAGGAAACCCAGGTCCTTATGGCCCTGTGAGATCCCCATTATGACATTCATCGGCTCACGAGGCTGTCCCCGAGAATGAGTGAGATTTCTCCATTGCCAGTCAATGGAACATCTTCCAAAGCACGCTCGAAAGTGGGTAATCAGACCTCCTATGTAAATGCTGGCACTCTGTAGAGGGGGAAGGTGCCAAAATTGATTTGATTAACAAGCTGGAAATTCGGTTCGCTTGCTATCTCATTGCTAGCAAGATGATGCGACATTATACCAAAGGAGAGTGCACCTTGGATACAATCTCCATTGTGGAGCACTGTGTCCAAGGCACCAGGCTGAATTGGTGTTCTTTCGTGCTCAAAGAACTGTTTGCGGCATACGAAGAGAATTATAAGTGCACCACTAGTTTCATCTATGGTTACCTGATTGTATCTTTTTCCATGTGGAAATGGCACATTCCTCCTGTCCATCTTCCGGCAGAAACTACCGCGAGCCAACCCCTCGCGATGAAATTCACCCCGTGGCAAGTGTCCTCTGACCCCAGCACTAAACAGGTGAACGCGGAAGCGTTTCGGGCTTGGTACGGGTTAATGAGAGATGTGGTGGCTAACCAGCAACAGGTGCCCAGGCACCTGTTGGATGAGTATAGTAAGCAGGTATGGTTCAGGGTAAGCCATAGGCACACTTACCTCTGCCCCACTTACGTGTCGGAAGCCACCTTCCACATGGCTCCACTCAGATTCCAGCTGGACGATGATACCTTTCACCGCGAGGTCTCCGCGTGGTCGGGGGTCATAAAGCACATCCGCGACGGGATCCCCAGATATAACTTTGAGCGGATGCTGCCGATGTAGTGGCCTACCGAGACAGGCGCAGTAGGGTCCTCACAGGCCGTGTCAGGACCTTATCAGGATGCAGCCGGGACCTCATAGGAACTGCCCGAATCACTGGTCCTCATCGTACAACACTTCAATACCCAAGTACGCAGTCTCAACGTGGCGACCCAAGTTATTTCAAGCGGTGCCCCTTTGTTCCCTTTATTTTCTGAATTCCACCTTAGTCGTTCTCTTGCTCTGTCCCATACTACCCCTCTCACTTCTCCCATCCCCACCAAATTATTCACTTCTACCAGCCCCATCATCACCCCGATGGGCGAAACGGGCCCGGGACCTGATCAATCAGACCCCCCTCCATCCAAGCAGGCCCGCACCGCCGTCCCTGATCCAGTGGTGGATCTTACTGATGATGATCCGCCATCCACTCCACTCACAGGGAAATTGATTCCGGAGGAACCCCTGATTGATCCATCAGAATTCCTCAACATTCACCTCCCCCATACCTCCTCCACCCCGTCCACCGCTCCCTCCAATGGCTGTCCACCTGCCACTTCATCCGTTCCATCAAACTCATCTGCCACTGTATCCGACCCCCTTATCTGGGAACTCTTTAGAGGAGACCACGGGGCTGAAGTCACCTCTAGTACTGAGGCCGTAGTACCACCAGTCGACCTCGTGGCCACACCCCAGGGTTCTGTCTCTACTATATTTACCCGGCTGACCAATGTTGGGGCTGACTCGATCGAGGCTCCGCCTGAGCATGCTTACCCTCCCCCCCCAGACCAGACCTCTCAGCAAGAATGGCCAGATTCCGATATGGGCACCTCGATGCAGCAACAGACACTGGTGTCTCCTCCTGAGAACTCCAACAGATCAGTGGCCAGTGGGCAACCTCTGCAGGAGCGAATGCCAGAGCAGGGTGCTTCCGGCAACCCCAACGTAGAAACATGGGGTACAGGCCAGTTGTACCTATTCATTCAACGGGCGGCCCTGCAGGCCAAACAGCTTCATTCAGAGTTGCAGCAGCGGTGCAATGAGCAGAACCACCAGATCATAGCGCTTACTGAACAGCGCGACTAGTTGACCAAGGAGAAGACCTACCTGCAGGAGCAGGTCACCATTGCCGCTCAGGCGTTCTCAGACCTATGGCCCACTGTAAGGGCTCACCATGCCCCCCTTCCTGACGATATAGCAGAGAGCAATGTAGCAGTCCAGGCTTACCACATTCCGTCTGCCTTCACGGGTCTATGCAGGGAGAATCAAGATCTTCAAGCGGCGTTAGCTGCATGGCCCGCGCTCCCCGACCCACAGATTTTCTACTTAGAACAGGTGGCCGCCAAGCAGACCCAGGCAGCTCGCATGCAGGCGACCCTTCACTCCACAACGCATGAGGCTTACGACCTCCTGCGAAGTCTGCAGGAGTGTTCACGCGTCCTCACTGTCAAAACGCAGCCCATCTCTGCCCAGCTGCAATAGATTTCCAGGGAAATTCAGGAGACCACAGACCCAGCGTGGTTAGATCAACTCTATGCCCAGGTGGACGAGTTTGAGGTTCAAATGCAACAGACCAAGGCCAACTCAGCAACGGCCAAGCAGATAATTTGGGAAATCCATCCACCCATTCAAGCCAGTGCCAAATCAATACAACACCTAGCTGCAAAGGCCGAGGCCCAGCTTACCACGACGTTCAGGGCTGTCCCGACGAATATGGAGGAGGCCAGTGCCACCAGGATCACTATTTAAGCAGACTCACTAATGCAGGGATGGCAGCAAGCGGTGTCGGACTTCACTGGGCTTAAAGATACAGCGCTCCGCAGGATCCCGGAGTTGGGGCCCTTGTTTGAACAGCCGCTTGGAGGAGCACAACAGGAAATGGCACGAGGCGAAGGCACACAGGCCGAACAGGGCACAGGAGCCAGTAGGGCAATGGAGGTGGAAACTGTCATTTGTGATTGACTCAGGGACGAGTCAAGGAATTGTGGTCGGGGCCTGTTGGGGCCCTTGCTTTTGAAATACTTGGGTAGAACATTTTGAATTTTGATCTTTTGAGTTGCGGCATGAAGACACATGGCAATCGCGACCACATCGCAACTACCAGGAGTCGCGGAGCTATCAAGGTGGCGCAGAAGCATGAGATAGCTGAAGAAAGAACACACACAGGTACAGATGAAGAAAACACACAGTAGAAGACAGGAAGCGGAAAAAATAGATAAACAGGAGAGAAGCTGGAGGCAGTTGGAGAAAAGACACAGAGGAACTGATAGTCGCGATAGCGGGTGAATAAATAATAGTCACCCGGCTGAAAGAAGAGGATGCTGCAGAGGTTTCAAGGCTCGTAACAGGAGAAGAAGCACAGAGCGACTGTGGGAAATCATGCATGACACTTCTATGGTTTCTAATCTTCTTGTTGTAGCCCCTACAACACCCTCCAAAAATACAAAAAGATAATAACACACACTTCAAAATTTTTGGAGCCCCTTGAAACTAAAGAAGGAAAAAGCCAAGTAAATTTTTTAAGAGCAAGTCGCTACGTTGCGAATCCATGATTTGCGACCCATGCGACCTATGCGACTCTGCGACCCTAAGGTCGCAGAGGTCGCCAGGTCGCAAGAGTCGGAAGTCAGGAAATTTGCGACCTTGCGACCCAGCGACCTTAAGGTCGCAAGGTCGCAAGGTCGAAAAATGAGGTATTAGGGGAATTAGCGACTCAGCGACCTTTGCGACCCAGCGACCTTAAGGTCGCGAGGTCGCAAGGTCGCAAACTGACAACTTGCGACCTCATTTATTTCTCGCACGTGCGAATCCTTTTTATAAGGGCAGGTCGCTAGGTCGCATTTGTGACTCGCGGCGAAAATCGTGGAATTGCTCTGACAGGTCGGCTGGCGCGTTTTCTTCCGGGTAAGTTGCCATTTCCTCCCTATGTTTCCTTTCCCAGTATTTCTTGCTAAAATCTAGCCACCCCATGGTCTTAATTACTCGCTGGTGAGCAGATAGGGTTTCCGGTTGAGTTTTATTCTTGTTTTGTTTCTCACAAACCCCAGGGTCACCTGTGTCTTGCCAAATTCCTCATGGTTGTGCTTTATTTCCAGTTTAGACCCTTTCCAGTCGCGTATTTTTTCCGTTAAGGAGAGTTTATCTGCAAAACCGCGCGCGCTCGAAACCCCCCGGCAGGCTCAAGTGCGACCTGCGACCCAGCGACCCAGTCGCAAGGTCGCAAGGTCGCGCGACTCCCTGTTAGCGAATCTGCGACCCTGCGACCTAGTCGCAAGGTCGCGAGGTCGCGTGTGAGGTTCTTTTATAGCTCAGCGACCCTGCGACCCCAGAGAGCAGTTAGTTAAACTCTGCATGTGTAGACTTTATTTAGCCATTATCATCATGTCTTTCTCATCCTGGGATTCTTTCTTGAATGCAACAGGTGAATTTAGAGCAGACACGGTACCGGTCCCCTCCGACTCTAGCAATATGGCACCCCGGGTATCCCGAAGGAGAAGTAAGCAGGTGGTGGAGGAAGAGTCAGACACAGACATACAAACATCTCCTCCACCAATATACAGAGACACCCTTTGCACCTTCGCAAAGGACGACAGCCTTAGGTGGTATGAAGTATACCGCGAGTTTGCCATAACAGAAGATGAGTTTCCAGAAGATCTCCCGGACCGGGAAGTATACCTGAAGGTCAAGAAGTCCAAATTGCACCTAGCAGGGTCACATCCCTCCATATTTCCGTGCCGAGAAATGTTGGACTGGATCATACAGAAGATGGATCCTAAGAACTTCGCAATCCGAGATAGTGGAGGTAAAGCTTTTGCAACATTGGAGAGCTCAAAAGCACAGGTCTATTACTCGCTACCCAAACCAGAGGTAAACTTCACCCCAAGATGGTTTTCTGCAAATGAAGTGCCGATGGTTGATACAATCAGAAAATGGTGGGCGGAACCAGATAAATTTAAAATAAAAAAAGACCAGGAGTACCCGGTGGCCAGTCTGAGGAAGGTGTATAAGTTAGTGGCCGCCATGCTGTGCAGAGTGTACGGATGTTTAGACGCCACCACTTTCAACGGAACATGGGCAACCATTATGGAACACATAACAGTACACGGCACTCGGTTCAATTGGGCCGGTATATTAATGGGCTCCATGCACACAAATTTGGCTTCAGCTTTAGCCCGAGATGAGGGAGCGCCGTCAGAATTCTATATGGCTTCATATTTATTAGATGCTGTTTGTGCCCAGCTGCATGTTGAGGGATGGCCACATAACTGGGACTCTGAACAGACCCGAGCAATCCATTTGCGGACCAAGGTATTCTGGGAATCCAGGTACAAGTCAGACATCGAGAAAATCTCTCATATATTCATTCCCGCCCTTTACGGGAAACTATTTGGTCAAGACACCCCCTGTATGTCTTGGCGAGCAATGGAGACACTAGGTCAGGTGGCACACTGGTTTCCGTTCACTAAATTTACGATCATCCGAGTATTTGGCTCATTCAAAGCACCACATGCTCTGCCTAAATTTATTACCGATAAGGTGCTCATACAGGAGGTATGTTACCAGATGACCTCGAGCTTCTCCAATGTCCTTTCCAAAGGGAAGAAGAAACCTTGGCCCGCTCTACCTCTCACCATTGGTGCTTATACAGTCAAGGACTTCAGAGAAGTAGGGCGTGAGGGGAAAGAGATAAAAAGTTACCACTTCAGAAATCTGGATTGCCGAACTTATGACCCAGTCAGGATAGTTCCTGAGCATTGTAAAAGGGAAAATTTCAGATGGAGTTATCAGCATGTCGAGCACCCGGCAGAGGACGAAAAAAGAAACTGGTACAACGCAGACAGGCATCTAGCTCCAGGGATCAACTCTGACCGAGAAGAGGAGGATCACCAGAATTTAGAAGATAGAAGCCATAAGCTTGGAGGCTCTTCTTCCTCTCAAGATAAGAGAACACAGACCAGTACGGGGCCTGACACCTCGGATCAGCAACGAGCAGCAGAAGCCCAAGCCAAGAAGGAAGAGGTGAAGAAAATGAAGGAGGATGAAGAGAAACGTAAGAAAGATGCCAGGACAGAGCGAAAAAAGAAAAAGGAAGAGGAAAAGGAAAGACAGGAAAAGGAGGCACAGGCGGCGGCAAAACAAGCACTTAAGGAAGAACTCGACAAAGTCGATCGTCAAAAGAAGGCAGAACAAGCCGCCGCGGTAGAGCGAAAGAGAAAAGCTGAAAAGGAAGCAGAGGCAGAGACAGAACGCAGGAAGAAGGAGGAACACGATAAGGCGGAAGCAGAGCGCCGACAAAAGGAGAAAGAAAAGGATCAAACGCAGGATGAGGAGGACGAGCTAATAGACGACATTGACATATCCCCCTTTGAGATCCCTTCAGGTGGCGCGAAAAGTACCCTCAATGTTGATTATTTTCCTGGGGAGAAAGAAGAAGAAGTCTTCGACCTGACCAGATTGACCTTTGACCAATTCTCTTTCAAAATACGGCAAGAGAAAAGGAAATCCTTGGCGCAAAGCCATCCCGCCATATCTACGGTCGCCACTGGAAAGGACATAGTCCCAGATACAAGGACTAACCCTGTTATGATAGCGTCAGCAAGCACCGCTTTTGCCGCGGCCATGGAGGAAAATGTCACTAGAATGAGCAGGGAGATTATTTCCCTACAGAACAGGCTAAAAGCAGCAGAGCAGGAGAAATCAAGACTAGAAAGTGAGATGCTACAGCTCCAAAGTAAGCCCGCCCAAGTGAATGAGGTCCCACTGGCGGTCAGGAAAGAGTGTGATGTGTTGGAAATGACAATGAGGCAAGTATATAAGGAAATGCTCACCCTAAAACAAATAGTGGCCCCGTTGGCAGAGGCACGAGAGGAAACCAAACAGAAGCATGAACAGCTCAGGGAAGCCTCGGTAGCTTTGGACAAAATGATGAACTGGACAGCGCAGTATCAGCAAGCTCCCGAACATGTGCCTAGGAAGGATTGGAGTCATACACAAGAATCCAAAGTACAAATTCGGATGAATATGCAGTCCAAAGACAAGCTGGCCAAAGATTTGGACAAAGTGATGTCTGCATATAATCACCTGATCAGTGGTATTGACTCCATGAACGCTCTTCATCACATTCCGTCATTAGGGGCACTGGATGAAACTAAAGACTGGGAGCAGGTAGAGCAGGAAATTCAGTCTTTTCTGCAACCCGTGAGACAACCTGCTGCCGCACCAGAATTCGAGGCATCACAAGAGAACCTAAATCGGTTGCTTGTCACTCCAGTACAAATCTATACCAAGCTTGCTTCCCTCTCAATCCTGATCTCTCAGAAAAAGGAGACTCTGGTACCGAATGCCCTAGAATGTATGCATCGAATAAAAGAGGAAACCCCTCTCGTCGCTCCTATAACAGCAGATTACCAGACTTGGCGAGATTTCCTCAAGGGCAAGAAAGTTGACGTTCCAGAAACCTCAATCACACAACCACCTCCATAACTAAGCTTTTCAGGCGTAAGTCGCGACCGTCCCCAGGTCGCAGGTCGCACCGGCACACAGGTCGCAGGTCGCGTTTGTCCCCCAGGTCGCAGGTCGCACCGACTCCTAGGTCGCAGGTCACAATCTTCTGGGTCGCAGGTCGCATGTTTGGAAAAGGTCGCAGGGAAGCTGAACCGTCGGGACGTTGAAGCGTCGTAAAGCCTGAGGGCGTTTCTTGAAACTATAAATACCCCTGTGGGGCACATAGTTTGGGCTGCTCTTTTGGGACTGAAAGGCAATATTGCATTGTAACTGAAGAATCATACTCTTGGTATATGTAATACAATACATGTTAAAACCCTTTGATTGGATGATGTGTTTAGCTGTGACAACATTGTGTGTATTCTGCGTACAGTTTCAGAATATCTTCTGATTAATGAATCTGTGTTATTAATAGTATCATTCATGCACCATAGCTATCTGTGATTGTGTTGATGATGCTCAAGTTTATTATTTACTCTTATGATGAATGTTAATGAACTGTTTTATTAGCATTTCGTTATATCTTTCGAAAAGTTAAGGGATATTCTTGCCATAAAGAACTGTTTCTTTGGTGGTCAGATTATCATGCATGCATACCCCATAGATGTGTTGATAACGACACTTCCTGAGTGTATGCATTTTGTCTATTACCTTGCTACGCACAGTGTCATATATTGGTTTGATACATCAGTCATGTATTCTGTATCGTGTGAATAAGTGTATGTTTGCAGTTTCAATCAGGTTGCTCGAGACCGAAGAGATAGTCATTTAAGTGGTAGCCGGACCCACACCCCGGACGGGATCCCTACTCCAAACGGTTCAAAGTCTAATTGGGACTTTCTACCGGGGAGATCCCCTACTGTTGGCCGGACATATTTTCCCATCAACAGATTTGGCGCTAGAAGGAGGGCCATGGCATCCTCCCAGCATACAACTGACATTCCGTTACAAACTCCCCACCGGGAGGTCATAAATAACGAACCTCATCTTCCCCCCTTGGAAGATATTCCAAGGGAGGAGGCTCAATATTTTGAAATCACAAACGAACAGTTGAGATCCTTACGCCCAGTCGCCCGCAATCTCGTCAGGGATTTACGGTATGCTCCAATCATGGACTTCCTAGCCCACACTAGGACCCCAGCCGAAAACGTCACTCGTAATGGCGTGCTAGTCAGCACCATACCTGAACTTGTGAATTCCATGATTGAGGACCTCGGGCGGGCGGTCCAAGAAAATGACCCCATTCTCCAAGATAGTGAAGGTTTCCCTGATACAGAACCTTTCCCTGAACCTCAGCCTAACTTACATCAGTGGAACAACAACCAAGTGTATTCTCCACCTGAAGAAGGAGAAGGGGGTTGAAGAATTGAAAGAGAAGGTAACACAGCCCGAAGAAATGCGGGGGAAGGGAATAGGCCTCGAAGAAATGAAGGTGGGGTCAACAGGGGTCACGGACGTGGAGGTAGAGGAGATATAGTCTGTGGCCGGAGACACCAACCCAACCATCATCACCACCAAAACCAAAATAGGCCCCCTCCCCACAACTGGGAGTATTTTAGAAACATGAATAACCGTGAAAGACACCGAGATGAACACTCTCGCCATCATGAAGGAGCATCAGTGTCAGGGACGGGAAGTGAGTCCGAGGCAGAAACTCAAAATCATCAGCACCCCAGGAGGGTGCAGCCTCTAGCCTGGATGGCTCAATCCCCATTGGCTCTTTTAGTTCCCCTCCATGATATGCCTAGACACCCAGAGAAACATCTTCCTAAGTTCGATCCTAAGAAAGGCACATCAGCGGAAGATCATATTAGCAGTTTCTATCTGTCTCTACAAATCATGAGAGTTCAGTCCGTTGATGTCGCATGTAGACTGTTCCCACACACTCTTGTAAACCTTGCAGCCACTTGGTACCGTTCCCTACCCAGTTCTTCTATTACTTCATGGGACCAGTTCCGTCGTGTGTTCCTGCAAAATTTTGCAGAAGATAAAACACCCTCCATGCTCCTCACAGAACTAAGCACCATCAAGTGTCATAGAAAAGAGAAAGTTAAAGACTTTAACCAACGCTTCGCCACAATACTGAAAAAATTTCCTCCAAACTTAGCATTGGACGATTCTATCACCATCGACTACTATACTAAAGCTCTCCCTAGGGACATTGCCGTTTTTGTCAAACGGGAGGCCCGCGCTACTCTTACAGCAAATTATGCTGCTGCTCTCGTGGTAGAAAAGGACATGTTGTCAATAGGAGTCATGGACCATGACGGAAAAGATGATCACAAACCAATCAATAAAAAAGGTCACTCCTCCACCCCTAACAGGGAGAAAGAAACTTTTGATTTCGAGAGTATGGCCAAGACCCTCAAGCTACTAACGAATGAGGTCTCTGACTTAAAGAGAAAGGGCATTGAAACCTCAACTTCTACTAAACCTCCAAAACCCTTTTTCAAGAAAAGTAATCCCAACACCAGCAAACCTCCGTCAAAATCCAGCGCCGCTCTCAACGTGGAAGAGATAGGGAAGGACAATTTTTGCTCTTTTCACCAAGCTGCCCACTCTGAAAAAACATGCCCGCAATGGATTGGCAGCATGACCGCGGTGATTAACCAACTTTTGGATGACCAAACCCCAGGAAACCTGACAGAGGATGATGTTTCTGACCGAGATGAAGGTTCGCTCTTAGATGAGGAACCAGGAGCCTCTGTCCTCACTTTCGATGTAATCCGCGGGGGGAAGAGTCTTTCTCCCATTGATATCAACATGGCAGGCAGTCCCAAGGTTCAGCCCTCTCGAAATTATAGTCTTAGAAGCAAAGGAACTGTCCCCGAACAATCATATGAGGACAAGAAAAGGGCTTTCCTAAGGAAAATTCTCCCTCCTGGAAACGAAGGACAAGCTACGCCAGAAAAGCCCATAAATAGTAATAGCAAAGCAGGTCAAAAGACCAAGCTCCCGGTGGAACCCTCGAAAACCACTACCGAACCTAGTCCCCAAACCAATACTAGCTACAACATAGTGGAGGACATGAAAAATACCAGAGCTAATATCTCACTCTACGAGTTGGCCCGCATCACGAATCAAAAGGAACTTATTCTAAAAGCTTTCGCCAACAACCAAAATACGAAGAATGTCAGCAACACGTCTGCACAAACCAGTCCAGATATCCAGTCTATAGTGAACGCTGTCAACACGAATTCGAGAGGATCCACCCCTCCCTTCCTTTTGTCTTTCGAGATGTTTAACTTCAACGTTCACAATTGTCTCGTTGACTCCGGTGCATCCACGAATGTCATGCCTCTATCTGTGTGCAAGAAACTCAACATTCTCCCAGAGAAAACTGACGCAAAAATCATTCAACTTGACAGATCACAAGTACCAGCCGTTGGAGAACTAAACAATGTCATCATCCGCCTCTCATCCGACTCTAGAGTTCATCAATGTATTGATATTGTGGTTGTTGACATCCCAGAAGCCTATGGTGTACTGCTTAGTAGAGACTGGTCTAGCAAATTGCAAGGATACTTCGCCACGGATTGGTCTCACTTATGGCTACCTTACAAAGGGAGAAACAACCAAATCAGAGTCGAAAGTGAACCATACATGAAACACACTGTAACTGATTTGGATGCCACAAATGAACCCATCAGCTTTGCCCAGGAGGAACTTGGTATGTGTTTTCTAGATTCCATTTTTGGATGTTACCGACCTCCTCAGTCTTCAGTAGGCCCCGAGGTCCTTTCTGAAATGACACTCGTCGCAGAGGAACAAGCCCAAACTGTCTCACACCAAGCCGAAATTCCTCCACAATCCATTACCCCCAAGGACCCGGAAAGCGACATATGGACCTTGTATTACGATGGTTCCAAAAATCTTGATGGCTCTGGCGCTGGCAGCGTTTTGCTTGATCCCCGTAAGAAAAAATTCTTAGTCTCTTGTCGGTTGGAGTTCCAATGCACTAACAACACTGCTGAGTATGAAGCTTTGATCCTTGGGCTTAAAAAGGCGCTGGATTTGAAGGTAAAATGCTTACGGGTCATTGGAGACTCCGAGATTATCACTCGGCAGGTACGCAATACTATTCATTGTTTGTCTCCACATTTGAAGGCGTATCAGCAAGAGGTATGGCGGCTCATTTCTGATTTTGACGCTTTTGGAATTAAATATGTTCTAAGAATGCATAATGCAGCGGCGGATACTCTAGCTAATGCTGCCGCCAGATTTACCCCTTTGAGGGATGGTTTTTCTATTGAAGTTATGTATAAACCCTCCGTGCCAGACAATATCACTAACTTGCGTGTTTTCGATGATGATCAACAGGTGCTGGAATTTATGTGCAACTCAGAAATATTCAAAGACGCTGCTATAGATGAAGATGAGCACGACCAAGCTATGCAAAAGGAGTATGAGCAAGTCAAAGGAAACCCCATGCCTAAAGGGGTGGTATCGCTTGAGAAGCTTTTTGATCTGCAAAACCGCTTCCGTGGGCCCCCAAATGCCAAGGTACAGAGCTCTATCTTAGCTCATCGACAAGTAAACTTGGGATCAGAGGATAATCCTAAATTCGTAAACCTTGGGAAGGATTGCACCCCCCAAGAGGCTCAAGATTTCACTCAGCTATTTCGCAAATATCGTGACGTGTTCGCTTGGACATATGAGGAATTACGCACATACGATACTCGAATCATACAACATGTGATACCCATCAAAGAAAATGTAAAACCTTTCCAACAAAAGCTCAGGAAAGTACACCCTAAGATGGAACCATTGATTCTGAAGGAACTAAAAAAACTTTTAGATGCACGCATTATCTTTAAAGTTCGCCATTCCACATGGGTGTCCAATTTGGTTCCGGTACGGAAGAAGTCAGGTGAAATTCGCTTATGCGTAGATTTCCGAAACCTAAACCGGGCCTCGAATAAAGATAATTACCCGGTACCCCCTATGGAGCAAATATTACAAGCAGTGTCCGGGTCAGAGATGTTCTCTCTGTTGGACGGATTCTCTGGTTACAATCAGGTACTGGTGGCTGAACCAGATAGGTTAAAGACTACCTTTCGGACTAAGTGGGGAACTTTCGCTTACAGGCGCATGCCTTTTGGATTAATCAACGCAGGAGCAACATTCCAAAGAGCTATGGATATAGCATTCAGGGGTCTGATAGGCCAAAGTGTGGTAGTCTACTTGGATGATGTTACGGTGTTCTCTAAACGCCGGGGGGATCATTTGCGTCACCTCAGACAGATCTTCGAAAGGTGCAGAAAATACGGTATCTCGCTCAACCCAAAGAAGAGCGTTTTTGCCGTAGTAGAGGGAAATATACTGGGTCACATCATAACTAAGCAAGGCATTGTCGTTGATCCAGAACGTGCGAAAGCCATTGCTCAGATTTCTCCCCCCAGCAGTAAGAAAGCAATGCAGTCCCTTTTGGGAACGATCAATTTTGTACGTAAGTTCATATCAGATTTCGCCCAGATAGTGAAGCCACTGCAGGGAATGATAAAGAAAAATGCTACCTTCAAATGGAATCAACCCGAAAAGGAAGCGTTCGACCAGATCAAGAAAGCGATAGCTGAAGCACCTTCCCTCCAGAGCCCAGATTTCGGCAGATATTTCAGCTTGTACACGTTCGCTTCAGACTCGTCCCTGGCAGCCGTACTCACACAAAAGGACAGAAATAATGACGAGCGTCCCATTTCATTCATGAGCACCGGTCTGCAGGGAGTTGAATTAAATTATCCTGAAATCGAGAAACAGGCCTATGCGGTATACAAAGCGGTCAAACATTTCAGATCGTACATCTTGAAAAACCATGTCACAGTTTACGTTCCCCACCCAGTTGTTCGCTCACTGTTCATGCAACAAGAGTTGGGCGAGAGACGAGGGAACTGGGTTGCGTGTATGCAAGAATACGACTTAGAGTTTAAGCCAGCACGCACAGTTAAAGGGCAAGGTTTATGCCAAATGGCTGCAGAGGCCGCAAGTTCCCAAAAGAGTGAAGAAGATAATTGGGAGCAAGAAATTGATATGTACCAAACTGACGTCATGCCTCAGGAAAAGAACCCTTCTTGGTACTCGGATATCTCGGGATATTTGGCACACGGTGTGTTGGACTCGGATCTAGATGCCCGGCAGAAACGTGCAATCAGACTCAAAGCTGCGTCTTACTAGTTAATCCAAGGGAAGCTTTTCAAGAAACATTCCAATGGAGTCATGTTACGCTGCCTGGAACATGATGAAGCTCAGAAAGTCTTAACCGAGCTGCACGATGGACCAGCAGGAGGTCATTTCGCCGGGGATACCACTGCCCATAAAATTATGCGTGCAGGTTATTATTGGCCAACCCTTTTAAGAGATGCCCACGCATATGTTCGGAAATGCATTCAATGCCAGAAATTCGCAAGCCGAGAAGCGCGTCCCGCTGCTCCTTTGTTGACAGTAGCAGTAGAAGAACCTTTTCAACAATGGGGTCTAGACGTCATTGGCGAGATCCTACCCCACTCTTCTAAGCAACACCGGTACATCCTAACAGCCACTGATTACTTCACCAGGTGGGTTGAAGCAGTACCATTACGCCAAGTCAACGACCAGGAGGTAATGCAATTTGTCATTCATTCTATCATTACCAGGTTTGGCGTTCCGACTTCCTTGGTTTTTGATAATGCAACATATTTTTCATCTTTTAAATTATATGATTTTGCTTTAGAAAATGGTATCGTCCTTAAACACTCTGCAAAATACTATCCCCAAGGAAATGGTCTAGCGGAATCAACCAATAAAAATCTGATTCGCATCATTAAAAATACCTTACTGTCTCACCAACGCAACTGGCATAATGCTCTCCAAAATGCACTTTGGGCCGATCGTGTCACCCCTAAGTCCTCAATAGGCACCTCACCTTATTTTCTCGTGTATGGGAAAGAAGTTGTCCTCCCACCCAATTTGTCTCTTCCTGCTCTACAGTTGTCTCAAGAGTGTCATGGTACCCCTTGCCCCGCCTTGCAAACCCGCATTGACACCCTGCTGAAATTAGAAGAGGAAAGGCAGAAAACCTGGGAGAAATTCGCCATCCACCAGAGTCGGATCAAGAAATGGTTCGATAAAAAGTCTGCAGGAGATAAAAAATTTGAAGTAGGAGATCTTGTCCTAAAGTGGGATAAAGCTCACGAAGAGAAAGGAAAACATGCCAAATTTCAAGCACTATGGATAGGTCCCTTTCAGGTTAAAGAAAAGGTGGGTCCTCATACTTTCCGATTGCAAACTCTGGAAGGAAACGTCGAGGTCCTCCCGGTGAACGGGCATGACCTCAAACACTATTTTACTTGAATAGCCCTCAAAGGGCTGTTTTCCCCCCTGTATCATAAAAGTCGTTTTCTGTTCTTATTTAAAAAAAAAAAAAAAAAAAAACTCTTTCTCTAACTCTTCAAAGAAGACCTTGTCTAAGCTGCCCGCAACTGGCTCACTCCTTAAAGAGGTTCTATGCTGATGAAAGGCCTTTCCCGCAAAATACGGGGTAGTCGAAACTCGCTTGTAATGGGCACCTAAGGATAGTACATTGCCTTACCAGAGTCTTCAAGCATGAGGAACCACCTAGTGGCTTCGAAGGGTGCAGGCAGAGAAGGTTTTGCATAGCAGCAACTGGATCGTGAGGGAACAGGGCTAACTCAAGAGAACTGTAGGTCATCCGGGAAAAACCTGAGTCCTCATATGAGACCAGGAGCAACCTCTCTGCAAGCAAAATAAGTCGGGATCCCTCATCCGCCCAGGCAAAATATGCCCATCCAAATAAGTGCTATAGGCACATTCTCAAATAAGTGCAATCGCACACAAATAAAGGGTAAAGGATTGAGAAAGGCTTCCTACACAGAGAGGTGATGTAACGACTCCGCCGGGGTACTGACCAGGCTCGCTGGCAGCGGAGCAACGTTCATGACTCCTTAGGCTGTGACTCCGCCGAAGCCGAGAGGTTCGCTGGCAGCGAAGCAACACCATGAGGACAAAATAATTGTACCGGACCCGGAAGTTCTCCAAGGTTTCTCCAACCCTCCCGATCCTGGAGCACAAGAAGATAAATTCGGTTGATCTGCACCCAATAAGTCAAAAGGCCGAGCAACTATGCGGGTTGGCAAAGGAAGGAAGGTGTAAACTCTGAGGTAAAAGAACAAGCTAGTATTAAACCCCTCCCTCCTCCCTCATCGACCTTTCATCAGCAGAGACTCTGAATTCATCCAGTGAATCGCCATTTGTTGTAGCCCCTACAACACCCTCCAAAAATACAAAAAGATAATAACACACACTTCAAAATTTTTGGAGCCCCTTGAAACTAAAGAAGGAAAAAGCCAAGTAAAGTTTTTAAGAGCAAGTCGCTAAGTCGCGAATCCATGATTTGCGACCCATGCGACCTATGCGACTCTGCGACCCTAAGGTCGCAGAGGTCGCCAGGTCGCAAGAGTCGGAAGTCAGGCAATTTGCGACCTTGCGACCCAGCGACCTTAAGGTCGCAAGGTCGCAAGGTCGCAAAATGAGGTATTAGGGGAATTAGCGACTCAGCGACCTTTGCGACCCAGCGACCTTAAGGTCGCGAGGTCGCAAGGTCGCAAACTGACAACTTGCGACCTCATTTATTGCTCGCACGTGCGACTCCTTTTTATAAGGGCAGGTCGCTAGGTCGCATTTGTGACTCGCGGCGAAAATCGTGGAATTGCTCTGACAGGTCGGCTGGCGCGTTTTCTTCCGGGTAAGTTGCCATTTCCTCCCTATGTTTCCTTTCCCAGCATTTCTTGCTAAAATCTAGCCACCCCATGGTCTTAATTACTCGCTGGTGAGCAGATAGGGTTTCCCGTTGAGTTTTATTCTTGTTTTGTTTCTCACAAACCCCGGGGTCACCTGTGTCTTGCCAAATTCCTCATGGCTGTGCTTTATTTCTAGTTTAGACCCTTTCCAGCCGCGTATCTTTTCCGTTAAGGAGAGTTTATCCGCAAAACCGCGCGCGCTCGAAACCCCCCGGCAGGCTCAAGTGCGACCTGCGACCCAGCGACCCGGTCGCAAGGTCGCAAGGTCGCGCGACTCCCTGTTAGCGACTCTGCGACCCTGCGACCTAGTCGCAAGGTCGCGAGGTCGCGTGTGAGGTTCTTTTGTAGATCAGCGACCCTGCGACCCCAGAGAGCAGTGAGTTAAAATCTGCATGTGTAGACTTTATTTAGCTGTTATCATCATGTCTTTCTCATCCTGGGATTCTTTCTTGAATGCAACAGGTGAATTTAGAGCAGACACGGTACCGGTCCTCTCCGACTCTAGCAATATGGCACCCCGGGTATCCCGAAGGAGAAGTAAGCAGGTGGTGGAGGAAGAGTCAGACACAGTCATACAAACATCTCCTCCACCAATATACAGAGACACCCTTTGCACCTTCGCAAAGGAGGACAGCCTTAGGTGGTATGAAGTATACCGCGAGTTCGCCATACCAGAAGAGGAGTTCCCAGAAGATCTCCCGGACCGGGAAGTATACCTGAAGGTCAAGAAGTCCAAATTGCACCTAGCAGGGTCACATCCCTCCATCTTTCCGTGCCCAGAAATGCTGGACTGGATCATACAGAAGACGGGTCCTAAGAACTTCGCAATCCGAGATAGTGGAGGTAAAGCTTTTGCAACATTGGAGAGCTCAAAAGCACAGGTCTACTACTCACTACCCAAACCAGAGGTAAACTTCACCCCAAGATGGTTTTCTGCAAATGAAGTGCCGATGGTTGATACAATCAGAAAATGGTGGGCGGAACCAGATAAATTTAAAATAAAAAAAGACCAGGAGTACCCGGTGGCCAGTCTGAGGAAGGTGTATAAGTTAGTGGCCGCAATGCTGTGCAGAGTGTACGGACGTTCGGACGCCACCACTTTCAACGGAACATGGGCAACCATTATGGAACACGTAACAGTACACGGCACTCGGTTCAATTGGGCTGGTATATTAATGGGCTCCATGCACACAAATTTGGCTTTAGCTTTAGCCCCAAATGAGGGAGCGCCGTCAGAATTCTATATGGCTTCGTATTTATTAGATGCTGTCTGTGCCCAGCTGCATGTTGAGGGATGGCCACATAACTGGGACTCCGAACAGACCCGGGCAATCCATTTGCAGACCAAGGTATTCTGGGAATCCAGGTACAAGTCAGACATCGAGCAAATCTCTCATATGTTCATTCCCGCCCTTTATGGGAAACTATTTGGTCAAGACACCCCCTGTATGTCTTGGCGAGCAATGGAGACACTAGGTCAGGTGGCACACTAGTTTCCGTTCACTGAATTTACAATCATCCGAGTATTTGGCTCATTCAAAGCACCACATGCTTTGCCTAAATTTATTACCGATAAGGTGCTCATGCAGGAGGTATGTTACCAGATGACCTCGGGCTTCTCCAATGTCCTTTCCAAAGGGAAGAAGAAACCTTGGCCCGCTCTACCTCTCACCATTGGTGCTTATACAGTCAAGGACTTCAGAGAAGTAGGGCGTGAAGGGGAAGAGATAAAAAGTTACCACTTCAGAAATCTGGATTGCCGAACTTATGACCCAGTCAGGATAGTTCCTGAGCATTGTAAAAGGGCCAATTTTAGATGGAGTTATCAACAGGTCGAGCACCCAGCAGAGGACGAAAAAAGAAACTGGTACAATGCAGACAGGCATCTAGCTCCAGGGATCGACTCTGACCGAGAAGAAGAGGATCACCAGAATTTAGAAGATAGGAGCCATAAGCGAGGAGGCTCTTCTTCCTCCAAAGATAAGAGAACAAGGACCAGTACAGGGCCTGACACCTCGGATCAACAACGGGCAGCAGAAGCCCAAGCCAAGAAGGAAGAGGAGAAGAAAATGAAGGAGGATGAAGAGAAACGTAAGAAAGATGCCAGGACAGAGCGAAAAAAGAAAAAGGAAGAGGAAAAGGAAAGACAGGAAAAGGAGGCACAGGCGGCGGCAGAACAAGCACTTAAGGAAGAACTCGACAAAGTCGATCGTCAAAAGAAGGCAGAACAAGCCGCCGCGGCAGAGCGAAAGAGAAAAGCTGAAAAGGAAGTAGAGGCAGAGACAGAACGCAGGAAGAAGGAGGAACACGATAAGGCGGAAGCAGAGCGCCGACAAAAGGAGAAAGAAAAGGATCAAACGCAGGATGAGGAGGACGAGCTAATAGATGACATTGACATATCCCCCTTTGAGATCCCTTCAGGTGGCGCGAAAAGTACCCTCAATGTTGATGATTTTCCCGGGGAGCAAGAAGAAGAAGTCTTCGACCTGACCAGATTGACCTTTGACCAATTCTCTTTCAAAATACGGCAAGAGAAAAGGAAATCCTTGGCGCAAAGCCATCCCGCCATATCTACGGTCGCCACTGGAAAGGACATAGTCCCAGATACAAGGACTAACCCTGTTATGATAGCGTCAGCAGGCACCGCTTTTGCCGCGGCCACGGAGGAAAATGTCACTAGGATGAGCAGGGAAATTATTTCTTTACAGAACAGGCTAAAAGCGACAGAGCAGGAGAAGTCAAGACTAGAAAGTGAGATGCTACAGCTCCAAGGTAAGCCCGCCCAAGTGAATGAGGTCCCACTGGCGGTCAGGAAAGAGTGTGATGTGTTGGAAATGACAATAAGGCAAGTATACAAGGAAATGCTCACCCTAAAACAAACAGTGGCCCCGTTGGTAGAGGCGCGAGAGGAAACCAAACAGAAGCATGAACAGCTCAGGGAAGCCTCGGTAGCGTTGGACAAAATGATGAACTGGACAGCGCAGTATCAGCAAACTCCCGAACATGTGCCTAGGAAGGATTGGAGTCATGCACAAGAAGCCAAAGTACAAATTCGGATGAATATGCAGTCCAAAGACAAGCTGGCCAAAGATTTGGACAAAGTGATGTCTGCATATAATCACCTGATCAGTGGTATTGACTCCATGAACACTCTTCATCACATTCCGTCATTAGGGGCACTGGATGAAACTAAAGACTGGGAGCAGGTAGAGCAGGAAATTCAGTCTTTTCTGCAACCCGTGAGACAAGCTGTTGCCGCACCAGCATTCGAGGCATCACAAGAGAACCTAAATCGGTTGCTTGTCACTCCAGTACAAATCTATACCAAGCTTGCCTCCCTCTCAATCCTGATCTCTCAGAAGAAGGAGACTCTGGTACCGAAAGCCCTAGAATGTATGCATCGAATAAAAGAGGAAACCCCTCTTGTCGCTCCTATAACGGTAGATTACCAGACTTGGCGAGATTTCCTCAAGGGAAAGAAAATTGACGTTCCAGAAACCTCAATCACGCAACCACCTCCATAGCTAAGCTTTTCAGGCGCAAGTCGCGACCGTCCCCAGGTCGCAGGTCGCACCGGCACACAGGTCGCAGGTCGCACCGGTGCCTAGGTCGCAGGTCGCAATCTTCTGGGTCGCAGGTCGCATGTTCGGAAAAGGTCGCAGAGAAGCTGAACCGTCGAGAAGTTGAAGCGTCGGAAAGCCTGAGGGCGTTTCTTGAAACTATAAATACCCCTGTGGGTCACATAGTTAGAGGGCTGCTCTTTTTTGGACTGAAAGACAATATTGCATTGTAACTGAAGAATCATACTCTTGGCATATGTAATACAATACATGTTAAAACCCCTTTGATTGGATGATGTGTTTAGCTGTGACAACACTGTGTGTATTCTGCTTACAGTTTCAGAATATCTTTTGATTAATGAATCTGTGTTATTAATAGTATCATTCATGCACCATAGCTATCTGTGATTGTGTTGATGATGCTCAAGTTTCTTATTTACTCTTATGATGAATGTTAATGAACTGTACTATTAGTGTTTCGTTATATCTTTCGGAAAGTTAATTGATATTCTTGCCATAAAGAACTGTTTCTTTGGTGGTCAGATTATCTTGCATGCATACCCCATAGAGGTGTTGCGAACGACACTTCCTGAGTGTATGCATTTTGTTTATTACCTTGCTACGCACAGTGTCATTATTGGTTTGATACATCAGTCATGTATTCTGTATCATGTGAATAAGTGTATGTTTGCAGTTTCAATCAGGTTGCTCGAGACCGAAGAGAAAGTCATTTAAGTGGTAGCCAGACCCACACCCCGGACGGGATCCCTACTCCAAACGGTTCAAAGTCTAATTGGGACTTTCTACCGGGGAGATCCCCTACTGTTGGCCGGACATATTTTCCCGTCAACACTTCTCTATTCTACCTTTCTGTTCTGCAAGACATCTGTATCAAAGTTGTAAGCTATCGCTGAAAATGCTATGTAATCATGTGCTTGGTCAAGAGATTAATACAATGAAAGGTTGTTGTCTCAATGAGAGGTTTACATGCATGTAATGTGTTTATGCTGGTTTAAAATTTTATTTGCTAATGTCTGAATGCTTATTAAGTGCTCTTGCGTATATGACTCTGCCTATATAATCGATGCATTGTCCGTCATGAGTTGCGACTTTGTCCCTTGCCATTAATCTCATCCCCTTCTGCATGTGGTTGCGGCATGCCTCGGGTGAGACTCTCTGCTCCCTGGAGTAGGGTGAAAATGCCGGCGTGATCCTAGACTACATCGGACCCCTTTGTTGGCCACAACTCCTGAACCTGGGTATTGTCCGCGAGACCTGACTCCTCGCCAACAGTAAGCAACAATATTTATTAATGGATAGAAGGGAAGGTTACAACCAGTGATTGATTTGATGTCACCAACCTCAGCATCATCCCAACCTCATCACAATGAACATCTCTCCAACAACATATCACTCAAATCAAACCCTTATTTGAGATTCCAATAACATTTCTTTACTTAATTTCTTCCTTCTCAAGCACTAGGATCTGTGCTAAATTTATAGATAAGATGAAGGTAGTTTCATAATCAATGACTTTATAATAATAGGAAAGACATGTTTCCCAGCTCAGAGGTGTTGAATGGACACATGGATTTGAAGTTTGACACATATGCACTCTTCTAGAAGGCACTGGCCATGTGGAGATTCCGAAACAATGAGAATTTTTCTCCCAATTTACCAACACATTCTTTAGTGTCAGGAAGTTCTATGCAAAGCACCCTTGAATGAAGGTGCCTGCATATGCAAAGCAGTTATCCCCTTGAGAGACTGCATTGGTGAGCTCATAGGTGATATATCATGTATTTAAAATATTGGAAAACTTGCAATGGAGGTCATGGATGATTTTTTCTTGTTGTTTGTCTTAGCGCATGTACCAACTGAAATGATATGGATGACAGACCCTATTCATCGGTTCTTGGGATGATGTCCGATTTAACTAGGTCATTGGGAATGGTGCCCAAATTGACCTATAACAGATTTCCTGCTAAAGCATGAAGTCAGAATAATAATAACAATATTTTTTGAATGAGATTCTTTAAACTGTGATGGGATGGAGCTGAAGCAAGTGGTGACCTGCATCAATATTACAATAAATTATATCATGATATATCCTCTTGATCATGAATTTCTGAGGGAATGAATTCCCATGATCATCACATAAGCTATCTAATAACATGTACATAGTTCATAAATTCATCTACGTTGGAATTTTTCCCAATATAGACATGCCTATATATATAGGTCCATGTTCAGATGATGATCTGTATGTAAGGTCATCGTACAAATGATGTGTACAACAAACATGAAATCACAGCTCATATGGCTGAAACTAGATCCAGGGTCTTCTTATCTCATTTACTTGATCATTTGTGTACAAGTCTAGCCATGCGAATTTATGATTTGTAGTCGGACATGGTAAGACATCATTTGATTACCACCCAATGATGTGAGTTGTTAACAAACACGAGAGAACCACCATTGATTTCAATGGCCCTCAAGGTACTTCAGTACATTTTGTAAGGCGTGAATGAATGATTTGATGTTAAACGCCAAACAAAATATTTAGGTCAAAATTCTGGAAGCAAGGATCTTATCGATGTTGTAACAAGCCTCATGGTACTGGAATATGATGTTTCTAAGTGAACTTCCTGGATAATGATTTTTCGTCGACATGATGTTAGGTCCCTATATTACTAGTATAGTCCCTTATTGTTGTTAGTGTAACCCCCTTATTGTTATTATTGTACCCTTGTAACCCCCATTTTATTATTATTGTGCCCTTAAATTATTATTTTTAGGTCGGCTACGATTACATTGTGGCCCACTAGGATTACATTATGGCCCCATGGACTCCTATATATAGAAAGGAGGTTTTGTAAATTGGATCATCCAAGATTTGTTCATTTATGTAATGTATTGGAGGTTTCCCCCTCGAAGTGGCTTATTTCTAAGGCGTTGATATCTCTTTTCTTCTATTTTTGGAGTTGGTTACACAACATTTGGTATCAGAGCTTTGGATTCTAGGGTTTCGCTGCTCCAAACAGGTAATCGTGGAATTTTCGCTATAACATTTTTTATACGAAGGTTCAAAAGCTGAAATTTTTAGAGTGTGAAGAAAAAATCCTACCTTGAGGAATATTTTCTAAAAATTTCAGAGCTTGGTTCGCAATATTTTTGGAGATATGATCTGTGGAAGTTAGATCTTTTTTTAGGCTCCTAAACAGGTCATCGTGGAATTTGTGCTATAAATTTTTTGCTACGAAGGTTCATAATCTGAATTTCATATGGTGCAAAGCTAAAATAATGAGGAAATTTTTAAAAAAACTTCAGAGCTTGGTTCACAACAGTTTTGGAGATATGATGTGTGGAAGGTAGTGCTTTTTCAGGCTCCTAAATTTCATCTCAAATATGTGATTGTGGGAAAATTTCAATAACTCTCTCTCTCGGCATCGGATTGGAGTTAGGTAAAGGTGTACAAAGAAAGCAGGCCTTATTTTTCTCTATCAATTTTAGAGACAAAGGACAAAACAATGACACGTGGAGAGTCGTACAATTTCGCTATACTGAACCAGTCCATAATTAGGTCATTGTGGGAGATTGGACACAACATTTTCTTGGAGAATCCAAATCAGGTCAGACCTGTGGCATTCGAAATATAATTCATAGGGATACATCAGTACCAAAATTCAGATATTGAAGTGCTGCAATCACAGAGATAATCCAATTTCAATATCGAGCTCCTCAAAAGCAAGAAAAAGGTGTGTATTTTTTTTCCTAATTGCATAAGTCTTGTTTGAAGAATCAATTTGAATTGATTCCAAGGGCATATTGTAGAATAGATATCAGTTTTGGGTTCTAAAAAATGCCCCGTAAAAATAATTCAACACCCATTAAGCCTTCAAAAGGCTCTACTATGACTCATGAAGATGAAGAATTGCAACATGTTCTATCAAAATTACAAAAGCAAGTGCACCAAATTTCGCTCTTGCAAAGAGCAGAAAAAAATGAAATGGAAGTTTTGAATAAAGGCGTGGAAGAAAAGATGGATGACATGGAAGCTAAGATTGATGAGAAAATGGAAAACATGAAGAATGTTCTAAAAGTAGGCATGTAAGGTTTGACAAAGTCGATACAAGAAATGTTTCCTAATGGTGAAAAGAAGTAGAAGAACTTCATGATGAGAAAAAAATAAATGTTAATCATGATTTCATAAACTCTAATGTTGGTGGGAAGAACCAGCATATTCCAAAGATGGATATGAAGAAGTTTTATGGAAAGGATCCTGTAACATGGATACTACAGATGGAGCAATATTTTGATCTCCATAACGTGCAAAACACACAAAAGGTACGCATTGCAACATTACATTTAGAACAAAATACATTCGTATGGTATCAATGGCTTCGCTCCCATAAGAAAATTGTCCTTGAGTCGGTTTTATGGAGGAAATGATGGCACATAACACAAAAGAAGATAAAGAGCAACACTCTTTAGCAATTGATAAATCTCAACAAAAAAAAAGAGTTCAGTGCATGGGTAGTCACATGACTTCAAAAATTGAATATAAGGGTAACTGATATTCCAGAGGAACACAGGATCGATCTCTTCATAGGCACTTTAAAGGATAACATCCAACATGAAGTTCTTGTTTTGGAACTGGATTCATTGGAGAAGGAATTCAGGTTGGCAAGAAAAGTTGAATGTAAAATAATGGCGACAAGGAAGCCTACCACTCAATTCTATAAAGAAGGAAGTGTTGCTATGTCTAGATTTCCACAACCTACAAGGTTGACACCACAAAAATTGGAAGAAAAAAGAGAAAAAGGGATTTTCTACAGTTGTGATAGAAAATACACTAAAGGACATGAGTGTGATGAGAAGAAATTATTTTACATAGATTGTGAAGAGGAGTAAGAAAATGAACAAGAAAGTTCAAAAGATGAGGATATACACCATGAACCAACCCTAGAAGAAGAAGAAGAAGAAGAAATGTGTCCGACCATATCGTGTAATGCATTGGCAGGAATTACCACTCAAACTCTCAAGATAGAAGGATATATCAAGAAGAAAAAAGTAATAGTGTTGATTGATTCAGGTAGTACCCATAATTTTATTCGTTGTAAGGTAGCCAAGGAATTGAATTACTTCATATACCCAGCACTAGAATGTCAAGTGATGGTTGCAAATGGAGGAACTATAAATTTCTCTAGAAAATTCCATAATATCAAGCTAACCAGGGGGGAATATGTATTGACTAGTCCAATGCTTTCCATTCCTATGGGAGGTGTTGATGTTGTACTAGGAGTACAATGGTTACAATCTTTGGGGACAGTAGCTTTTAATTTTCAAGAACGTTTCTTGAATTTTTTTTCATAAGGAAAGGAAGTCGAATTAAGGGGTATTGAGGGGAAGCCAGGAAGGATAATAAGCTCTAATGTCATGACAAAGCTTCTAAATAAAGAACAACAAGGTGTAATTGAACAATTATGCTCACTAGAAGTTCCGACATCAAAATCATCTATTTCTGCAGATCTCCAACAAGTCTTGGACAATCATTCCAAGGTGTTTGAAACTCCCAAAGGACTCCCACCTATTCGTGATCATGATCATGCTATTCATTTGATTCCAGGAAGTGTTCCTCCAAAAATCAGGCCTTATAGATATCCTTACTTCCAAAAGAGCTAAATTGAACGTATGATTGCAGAAATGTTAGAGGCGGGTATAATTCAACCTAGTCAAAGTTCTTTCTCTGCTCCTGTAGTATTGGTACACAAGAAGGATGGATCATGGTGAATGTGTCTGGATTATAGGGAGCTCAATAAGCTGACCATTAAAGACAAATTTCCCATTCCTGTGATTGATGAATTATCGGATGAATTACATGGAGAAATCTATTTTACCAAGTTGGATCTTCGTTCATGATATCATGAAATTAGAATGAAGACTGAAGATATTCCAAAAATAGCATTTCGAACTCATGAGGGTCATTATGAATTTTTGGTCATGCCTTTTTGCCTTACCATTGCACCTTCTACATTTCAAGGGTTGATGAATTCCATTTTCAAACCCTTCCTTAGAAAATTTGTGCTAGTATTTTTTGATGATATACTAATCTACAGCAGGTCTTGGAAGGATCATGTTGAACATGTTGACAGTGTGCTCAAACTATTGCAGGAGAAACAATTATATGCAAAAAAATCCAAATGTTTCTTTGGAGTACAAGAGGTGGAATATCTGGGTCATATTGTATCTCACGAGGGTGTTAAAGTAGACCCTAACAAAATTAAAGCCATTAAGGAATAGAAAGTCCCCACAACCATAAAGAAGTTCCAAGGATTTCTCGGGTTAACAGGGTATTATCATAAGTTTGTTAAGAATTATGGGATAATAACATCACCTCTAACAACGTTATTGAAGAAGGATGCATTTTCATGGACTCCTGAAGCAACTAAGGCCTTTGAACGTCTTAAAGAGGCAATGTGCCGAGCATCAGTCTTAGCTACGCCAGACTTCACAAAAACCTTTATTGTGGAATGTGATGCCTCAGGAAATGGAATTGGTGTGGTTTTAATGCGGGAAGGAAGACCCATTACTTTTGAAAGTCATCCAATCAAAGGAAAGTATTTACAAAAACCTATTTATGAGAATGAAATGTTAGCAATATTGCATGCACTAAAGAAATGACGAACTTACCTAATGGGAAGACACTTCAAGGTAAAAACTGATCATGGTAGTCTTAAACAATTTTTGGAACAAAGACTATCATCAAAAGAGTAGCAGAAATGGGTCACAAAGATGTTGGGTTATGAATTTTAAATAATCTACAAAAAAGGAAAGCTTAATGTTGTTGCAGATGCGCTCTCAAGAAAGAATGAAGAGGTGGAAGCATTGCTTTGTGCCATTTCTATTATCCAACCAGATTGGATAACAGAAGCAAGAGAGGAATGGAGGAAGGACAAATATGTATGGACACTCATTCAAAAGTTGCAGCAAGATCCTAGTACATCTGATACATTTAGTTGGAAAAATGATTCCTTATGGTACAAAGATCGCTTATATCTTTGTAAGAATTCCCAAGTAAAACAAAGATTCTTTTGGAATTGCACCCTTCTCCTTTAGGAGGACACTCAGGATTTTTAAAAACTTACCACAGGGTGAAGAAAGAATTTTTTTGGGATGGCCTTAAATCTGATATTCAAAAGTTTGTGGCGAAATGTTTGGTTTGCCAGCAGAATAAAGTGGAAACAATTAAGACCTCGGGACTTCTACAACCTTTATCCATTCCAAGTCAACGTTGGGAGGAGATTTCAATGGATTTTATCACGGGTTTACCTAAGTCCGAAGGAAAGAGTGTCATCATGGTGGTAGTTGATAGAATTACCAAGTATGCACACTTTTGTGCATTATCTCATCCATTTAAAGCAAGTACAGTTGCTACTACATTTATGGATGGAATTCAAAAGCTACATGGAAGCCCAAGGGTTATTGTGAGCGACAGAGATCCCATTTTTACTGGAATTTTTTGGACGGAGTTATTTTCTTGTTTGGGTACTCAATTAGCTCATAGCTCATCTTATCATCCTCAATCTGATGGTCAAACTGAGATAGTAAATAAATGTTTGGAAGGATAACTTCGTTGTTTTGTATCTGATAAAAAAACACAATGGGTCAAGTGGTTACCTCTTGCTGAATGGTGGTATAACACTTCCTTCCATACTGCAGCAAAAATGACCCCATTTATGGCACTTTATGGATATCATCCACCATCCATCACATCATCTTTAAGAGAAAATTCAAAGGTTCAAGTAGTGGAAGATCACATCGAGCATCAGCAAGAAGTTCTCCAACTCTTAAAGGATAACCTGAATTTGACACAAAATCGAATGAAACAACAGGCAGATCAACATCGTAGCGAGAGAAGTTTTGATGTAGGAGATTGGGTATTTTTACGGCTACAACCATACAAACAAATGTCCCTCAAGCAAGCAAAGAATGATAATAAATTATCGCCAAAGTACTATGGTCCTTACAAGGTGTTGCAAAAGATTGGTACTATGGCATACAAATTGGAGCTTCCTGCTTCTTCGCGAGTACATCCAGTTTTCCATGTTTCATGCTTAAAGAAGGTTATAGGTGAAAATCTTCCGATTCAAACAATATTGCCAGAACTTGATGAGGAAGGAAAAATCATATTGGAACCTAAAGCAGTCATGGAAACAAGAACTCGACAACTACGGAATCGATCAATTTCAGAGTATCTCATCAAGTGGAAGAACTTACCCACTGAAGATTCTACATGGGAGGATGAGAATTTTATACAGAAGCACCCAGAGCTACTCAAGCGTTGAGGACAACACTTTTTGAAGGAGAGGGGCATGTTAGGTCCCTATATTACTAGTATAGTCCCTTATTGTTGTTAGTGTAACCCCCTTATTGTTATTATTGTACCCTTGTAACCCCCATTTTATTATTATTGTGCCCTTGAATTATTATTGTTAGGTCAGCTAGGATTACATTGTGGCCCACTAGGATTACATTATGGCCCCATGGACTCCTATATATAGAAAGGAGGTTTTGTAAATCGGATCATCCAATATTTCTTCATTTATGTAATGTATTGGAGTTTTCCCCCTCGAAGTGGCTTATTTATAAGGCGTTGATATCTCTTTTCTTCTATTTTTGGAGCTGGTTACACAACACATGAAGTCACTTTATTGCGAAACGGGAGTTACTGATTTTAGAGATAAAAGTATGACTTGATATAGCAATGTTCATTGATGAGTGTCATGAGAATGAAGGTTTATGAGTATTGCATAAGGATGAGTATTCATTAGATGACTTCTCTTGAACATATCAGTGACACTGAGATGAGTTGGCGGCACTGACCCAAAAACAATGTGAAGGTATAATGAACCATAGGTATGAATGAACCGTTAAGAATATTACCCAACCCAAACAGTCATGGTGATGAAGTGAAGTGTCATGTTCAAGAGTGACATGCTACCGTAAAAAGTTCTGTTCACTTTCCCAAATTTTCCACAGGGATTTTTCGATGAGTACCTCTTTATTTTTTAACAAGCTTCAGGAGGATAACATATGGTTGTTATATAATTCAACCCTTCAGGTGAATAATGTATTTCTATTTAATACTTTAAAGAGTCCAGTGATGAATGAAACTCGATTCTTTCCATGATCGACAAGCCCATCGCTATTTTATTTTTTAACAAGTGTAACAACGGTGACAACCTAGTCCTTTTTCATATTTAGAGAGTTTGAAAAAGAGGACGAAAGAAAACTATATAACTAGTTTTTTGTAAAGTTGTTGCTCAGATCTGAAAAAGTGTAAAATAATATCTGAGAGATCCTCCTAGCCATGTTCGAATAAGGCATTCCTTTTTCTTAAATAATATATCTCAGTCCAGAAAAGGGTTAAACTTATACTGAGTAGATATCAATTCATTTACTTTTACGAGCTCGAAAAGACAAGTGCTCGCCAATCTTTTCACATTTTCGGAGTCTGAAAGGAGCTAAAGGATGACTCCAGGGGTTCCTTTTTCATTTTTATCGAAGTTCAAAGAAGTAATAAAAGTGTGCTTCAATTCCTTTTTAATTTTTAACAAAGCTCAAAAAATAAGGATAAAACTATGCTTTGTGGTCAAATCATTCTTGAAATAAATCTGCACGACTAATCTGCTCATCAGTTGTAAAACATGTTTAGAACAAAATCAAATGGATTAAAAATACTTGTTTCATGATAAAAATATAATAAAACCACAGTCACAACAATAAATTTTATTTTCAAATAATCAAGTGACTAATTAAAAGAGTTTCACTATTCATCCCATTAAGGGGGACTGGTAGCATCTTTTCTATGTTCTGTTCACAGGTGACATACTAAAAAAAAAATTATTTCAAAATTCTTGTCTTGTCCATTGGATACATGGAGCAAATATTGCTTATTTTTTGTTGTTTGACATCTTTAATTGCATAGATCTGGATTTTTGTAACATTTATTCTGATCACTAACTGCAGATCTAAGTATATTGACAGTCACATTTGACATTAGGGCTCTTTGTTATGCATAGATAAAGTAAGTTTTTTTCGTAGGCTTGTGATTAGAATTCACATTAACAACTGGCGAATCCGTAAGGGTTTATAATTATGACCTCTATCATTTTTCACATCCCTGCATGACTAGTTGCTTCAACCCCTAGGGTTTTTCTTTAGCTTCTTATTTTTCATTTCTCGATGTCGATTTTAACCTTTTTAACCCTAAAACAGTAAAAACTCCAACTTCTGTGTGTTTATGGGCCTTTTGCACAGGTAATAGGTATCAGTCGCAGGAGAGAGGACACATTTTTCTAAAACCTACTCCCGAGACAACCGAAAGTTTAGGTCACACTTTTTGGACCAAAAACTGCGACCTCAGCGGAAAACAGGTCAGAACCTGCTACTTGTACTTTTTGTGGGTTTTTTTCTATGATTTTCTAGTTTTTCTGGGATACTGTTCATGGTTATCTGACCTTCCTCTTTACCCATCTTGGACTTGTACTTATTTAGTTTTACTCGTTGAAGTAGGAACCAAGCCTCTTAGGGCTTTAATATGTTTCCACCATTTTAGGAGGAGTTTAGCTGAAGTAGGTCATCTAAGATTTCTGTGTTTTTCAGTCATTTTTTCAGATCTGAACTTATACTTTTAGATTCATTTCAGATCAGTTATTTATCCATCCAAAAAAACCCTTTTCAGTTTTGGTTGGTCCTCCTTTAGGGTCCCCCCCGTTTCCCTTCAGGTTGTAGCGTTTCGCCACCTATTTCTCAGCATTTTTCCCTCTGGTTTTTTGCTGTAGCCTGCCCCTCTTTCAAGCATATCTGACCTTTAGATCATTGTCCCTCTTGACCTTAGATCCATTGGCCATTTTCTATGTTTTGACTAGATTTTTCCCACCCATAGACTAGTTTTTGGCAAGCCCTCCTCCTTGGGTTTAAATTTATGCATATTTAGTTGTTTACTTTACTGTCTCATTCAGTTTCCTTTACTGTCACTTTAAGTTTTATTTACAGCTATACAACATATTTTTTATTTTTTCTCTACACACCTCTCGGATTAATTAAAATTAACACACTTATCTCACACACACACACCCTAAGCAAAGAGCACCTGGTTTACATCGCCAGGCCAAGACTTAAACATTGAAATCAATTGATCTGCACCTCCCTGCCATTATCTATGCCTCTTCCATATTGGGTTCTATGTCTCTTTACCGTCATTACACTCCCAAGGTGTTTATCCCGGAGACTCCAAGGCCTTCATCCTCAATTTTTGTTAGGAAGACTTACTCCTCCACATAGTGTTCTGAGTTCTTCCTCCACCGAGTCCCCACTCCGACTCTAATTCTTGTTCATCAAGTTCCCATTTTGGTTCTATCCCTGACTCTCCTCCACCTTTCACCTTCATCATGTCTGGTTCAGGACCTAATGTTTGTGGCGGCCCCAACCCTATCGCTGGAAATGCTACTAGTGGTGTTGCAACAAGATTTATTCTGGCTGCTCCCTTGCTTCCTTATATGGAATTCCTAAGCCTTCTCAATTTTAGCCAGTTGATTAATGACCCCATACACCATGATCCAGGTTGGTCTGTTATGCCAACCAATCTTCCTTCAGAAATGCCAATTTTGAAGGAAATTTTGAAGAGGATCCTACTGACCATGTTTGTTCTTTCCACATGTGGTGTTTGTCTAACTCCATCATCGACGACTCTATCCATCTTCGGTTATTCCAACATACGATTACTGGAGAAGCTTCTAAGTGGTATGTCGACTAGACCTCCTCCTCTCATACTATTTTTGTGACCCTTACCAATTATTTTTTGTCTTATTTCCAGCTTCCCCTTCACTATGACATTTGTATCGAACTCTTGACCTATTTTTGTCAAACTTCTGCTAACAACCTATCTAACCATATTCAAGAATGGCACAGAAGGAAGAGCCTATGTCAAGCCCCTGTTTTCGAAGACCTTGTATACATGGAATGGTTTCTTAGATCCCTTTTGCTTGATATTGGTAATGATGTCCCAAATCACTTCCCTCAGAGCAAGGAAGCTTCCCTCCAGATTTCATTGAAATATGACATGATCTACGCGCAATATAGTTATGTTTATATTGTCTTACTTGATCTCCCTAGACCCAGTGGTGCCAACACACCAGGGGTATCCCATGCCGCTGACTGTATCATTGGATCCCTGTCACATATGTACTCTCATCCTCCCATGGGTTATGGTTTCCCTTAGGGAGGGGCCATCTCCTCTAGCACTTTCCCTCCTCCTGACAGCATGTATCCAGGACACAGCATGCCTCACGCTTTTGCCAAACTGCATTCTTCAATTCCAAGGCCTGATTTTTCCCAAATTTTTTACCCCAATGTTTTCCAACCTCCTTATTATCCATATTCATAGCTTGGTGCTTCAACTCCTCCAGCACAATCACCTCAGTCTCCCTTTCCTTCTCAAACTCTGAAACAACTTCCACCCCCCTTCAGGGTCAGGTGTATGCGTAGCAGAGTGCAAATAATCCTCCCACTTCCAAAAGGAAAAGGAAAGGAAACCAAAACCAAGCCACTCTAGGTAACCCAGGAAACAATCCCCAAGGGAATCTATCTAACACTGCAACCCAGCAACAGGGCGCTCAGCCCAAGGAGGATAGGCCTATTCACACGATTAAGCCTTTTTCTTGTTGTGGTGTCTATGGTCACTATACCCACGATTGTCCCCTTTTACCTTAGATGCGTCATATGTGGGAAGCTCAAGAAACATCCCGAGGACATCAAGCCTCTTCTTTAGTTCCTCCTAATGTTGTCCCTACTCAACTGGTTATGTTTACCAATCCTTACCCTTAGTAAGGATATGTGGTTTCCCAACCCCCTGAAGGTCAACGACCACTCAACCTCCTCCATTTGGTACCTCTGATTACCAGATCCTCATGATGAACTCTGACCAAACCGATATTGCCGATCTCAACCTTCAAACTCGGTCTTGTCAGTACAACAAGCCCCCTTCTAGGTCTACCACCGAGCCCCATGTTCAGGTCCCATAAAGCCTTTTTCAACACTCAGTGGTACTTTATAGATCCCTTAGCTTAAGGTAGTGGTTTATACCAAGATCCCCAATGGACCATTATGTCAAAACACTGCTTCCAATAAAGCCACCCACTCCTACAGTATAGTAGATGACTTGGTGCAATCCACTACAACCATGTCAATGTTCGAAGTCTTCCAATCATGCCCTTCACAAAAAAAATCTCTGCTAACTAATATGGGCATTGTGGATCCTTTAGATGATCATTTGATTGTCTTTGATGTTGACAAGTCAGAGCATCCTCTCCTTCCTGCATATGTCGCCTTCCAAATACCTGTCAAGATCTAGAATGCCAACATCTCCTGTTGTATCATTGACGAAGGGGAATCCACTTCCGTGATATTCGCTTATTTTTTGACGCAGCTCAGATCACCTAGGTTAGCCCCTTCCACTATCACCCTCTGTGTGTGGGATGGACACTCTTCGCATCCCCTTGGCATGTTATGCAACTGTCCTATTACTCTTACGGGCAAGAATGTTTGTGTTGACATTGAAGTCATTAATGCCCCCTTAGGATAAAACATTCTATTGGGTCGTAGATAAACTTATGCAATGTCTGATGTATCATCTGTGGTTCACCATAATATATGCTTTCCTCACAATAGAAATATTTTCACTATAGATCAGCTGACATATTACGAACTGAAGTCTCAAAGCTCTCCAGAGTCCATTATTTCTTCGGTGGCCAATAAACAAATAGTTGAACCTCCAACCAATGTCTCACCTGGAGTCTATAAATATTTCTCCTTCCTTGGTTCATTCCATGGTCTCCCTCCCCCCATCTCTAACCCTATTTCGTTGAATTTTTGCATGATGCAATCATCTCGTTCTGACCTAAAAATGTCTGGTTCGACTAGTCAGCACCCTGCCCTCCGCAACCTACTCCTAGTACATTGAATCAGCCTTCATGACCTCCTCCTCAAGGCCCCTCATCTCTATCTAGTTTCCATGATCCTATCTATCCCCCTGGAATGGTTCCCCTTGGCCTTAACCATCTCGAAGCTATCTCCCCAGGCCATTTCCCCTCTAATCAGATACTGTTTCTTGCTCCCCCTGCTGAAGTATTTTCGATACCTGTAATCACTACCTTGTCCCATTCCAACCTGGCCCTAAGGATCCCAGTTTGGTATATTGATCCCCCAGCCAATATCCTGCCTTGTCATCCAAAGCCTTACAATGCTTTGACCATAGTCCAACCAGTCGCCATCACCCCTCCCTTTGCTTTTGTGCCTTAGCCACCTTAATAGGCACCTAATCCTATTGCAAAAGCCTTGGGTGAGGGGGGAAAAGCCCCAAGAAAGGCACCTAAGGATAAGGTTTCCCAGACAACCCCTGGCCCTCCACAACCTCCAAAGCGTACACCTCTGTGCGCTTTGTGTGATGTTTTCAGTCATGACACCCATAATTGTTCTGAATTGCCTTGTATCAAGCCCATGGTAAATGTATCATTTCATGAGTCTAAGGTCTGATATTTCCCTGTTACTTTACTGACTATAGCCAAGAAACTCAAGACCATGCACACAAAGAACCCATGTGCTTTGTGTGATCTCCATGGCCACTATACCCACCTCTTTCCCTACCTTGCAAAATATTGCACCATTTTAGACGTAGATTGCCAACATGAGGCTAATCACAATGATTATGCCTCTCCTTTACTTGTGCATTATTCTTCGGAAGAACCATAGGACACATCCACTCCTTTTTAAATTCCCCCTCCCGATTTTGAGATGACAAATTCTTCGGCCATTATCCTCTACCTGTCATCATCTATGAGATCCACAGTGGAAGTCCCCTCTGGGGATTTCCATTCTGTTTCGCCTGATCTCCCTTCAATGATCACCCTGGGCTCAACATTGGTGGATCCTTCATCTACTTGTTCTTTAGTCACCCTTCTCCATGATGCACATGTGAACCTCTCTTCTCATGATGATGAGTTAGGTAGCTATGATGACGACATCATGGAAGCCTTTTACAACCCTGACTTCATCTATCCAGCCCACAAGAAAAATTGCATCATCCATGTCTGTGGTGACTTTCGAGACCTGAGCGAAAACTTCCCCCAAGGCAGTTCCCCCACACCATCCACTTTTCAATGTGTGGGGGGTTATAAATTATACCCATAGCACTCCCTCTAGCAGTGCTTGCTTGATTTATGCCCTACATTTAGGATGCTAACATTGTTCATCATCCTCTTATTTTTTCTCTTGTGTCACCTTTCAGATGGACCCCCCATCCACACTGTATATCTATTATGCCAATGGTGCAAGTCGCTACCCTCACAATCTAGCCTTGGCAGCCTGGGCCAGTTTCACCCCATTGGATTCACTTGTCCTCTCTAATGGAGTATGCATTGGTACTGCCACAAATAACGAGGCCGAATATGATGTAGTGATAGGTTTATTAGTCGATACCATTTACTATTGCATCCTTCACCTGCATGTTTGTTTAGATTCGTTGTTGCTTGTCATGCAATTTAATGGTGTTTATCATGCGCATAATCCCATCCTTTTTAGAAGATATTTACGATTGAAGCTCCTAATGCATGAATTTTAAATCATTACATTCAGTCATGTACCTACAACAAAAAATCAATATGTAGATAACATTGCAAACAATATTCTATATTGGCATTTATCACACGCATTTAAGAAAATAAAATAACCATAAACCATAAAATGATGCATGTCCATAATAGGTGTCATTCAAGTGTTTTAGAGTCCATTAGCTGTAATACATATGACATTCCGATAGCATGTTACAGAAAACCAAAAATGGGGGCACCTCATGCCCCTACATATAATCACTATCTAGAGGATCCAAGGCCAATGACTTGGCTCCTGTAGCTCGTAGATCACGCATTCCTTCTTTGTCCATCACCATGTGTCACATGACCCCTCGCCACTCTTAGGGTAGACTAATACATGGAAATATGTACTGGTTGTCAATGTCCTTCCAGCCGCACTCTGAAACATCGGTCAGAAACTTCTCACATCTACAATGTTTATCCCGTAGGAGGGCCACTGCATCCTCATTTTGTAGTCCCCTTGATCCACTAGGTGCTGAAACACCTAATACTGCAGGACGTCCCATACCCGCACGGTTTCACCGATGCTATATCTACATACCAAAAGTGAATGAATCAGTACCATATACAATATTATGAAACTTTAAAATGAACCATAAAATATAAGAAACATGCCACTAACCATCTGGCCCCCATGCCCCACCTAGCGGAAGTGTCAAGTCTGGGTCCCCGTGATAGTTCATCCCACTATAGGGATAGTTGTCTATGTACAATGGCATCTGATCCCAATGTGCAAAAAAATCAACTTGGAACACCCATCTGACTAACCCACCTTCCCCTCTACAACATAGTCGCCCCCAGGGGCGCATCCTGGGCTCTTGTAGGCTGCCATCTTGGATCTGTCTATGAGGCCAAAGGGTCGGTATCTTCTCAAAAAAGAGCGAGAAAATAACTGTGCCATATGCACAGTCATGGTTCACCTACCACTTTCATAAGGAAAATTGTGGTTTCAATGATGACAACATCATCTAATCCCACCCATAGTAGGTCCCACTCAATACTCCCTCAAAAATCATCATCTAACCCCCAGTGATGTGGTGGAGTTCATGGTTTACCAGGATCCACAACACCACTCCAACCATAGCACGTCGATTCTCTAGCCTCTCTACATATCTAATCGATATCAGTGTCCCTTTCACATGGACACCTGGTCGACAGTGGTGCTCTACAAACTCCATAATGTTCTGCCCTGATGGTAACACTCGCTGTGTGTTTCCCACCATCGCCAATGGCGGGAGACCAGTCAAGAAATATATATTATGGACAATCAGTTCAATCTGGTGCCCCTGCACTATAAATATCTCATGATCCAAGTCCCAATAGCTAACAATTTGGGCCAACAAGGGCTCTCCTATTCTCATCAATGGGTTCTCCACAAACTTCAAGATCCCAAAATTTTCCAATGTAGCACAGTGTTAGGTTCCCTTGATTTGGCCGATTGGTGAGCCAAATGACGATGTAACATCAAACCAAACTTTGGAGCCCTAGGACCTAGCCTTCCTGGACTCAGAGAGGGCTCTCTCTATTATATGTAAAATATATCGGTGTGTTTGCTTATGGTGTTTCTGATATTAGGCTAGTTATGAAGTGAGTTTTTGATTTTTTTGGTTTTTTAAGTTTGTGAGGGATAAAACTGATCAAAGATATAAACTGGATAACAAGATGTCGATAAATTGGGCTATGGGGTCAAAAAGGTCAAGGAAGCTATCTGATGATGATGTAAGGCTGCTGTAGGGCCGATTTGATTCAAGGTAGAAAGGATCTTTGGGAAAAATGGAGTAAATGGACATCAAGTTTGTGAAAGACGAGGGATTCCAAGTGTAACTAGTTTATAGCAGACATAAACATGTTATAGAAAGCCATTAATCATGCTAAATGTAACTATGAGCTAATTAATACATAGAAATCAAACATTCCAGCCATGCATAGAAGTATAAGACCTTCTAACTTCGGGAAATGGCTATCAGACTTTGGGGAAAACACATAAGATGGACTATAAACTCAGAAAACTATGCCGGAACGCCTAAACACAGTCTCTAAGTCATTGGGCACTTTGACAAACAAGCTTTCATAGTTTTAGGCAAAGGGCTAGATCTGGACTAGGCCTCCTTGATTCAACAAGATGATCAACTAATCAGTCAAAGAGAAAGTTTTATGGACAGAACTATGGACAGCTTATAGGTAGGCAGGGAAAACCATACACCCTACTCAACATGCATAGAACTTGTAAATAAAACTAGCAAACAGTATCCTTAAGTTACTAAAGAGCAGTTAAGAATTCTTTAGCATAACTAAGGAAGAAGAAAACATCAAGCTATGAAGATTCAGGAATTTTGAGGTACCTCCATGGGCATATCTCAAAATCAATCTCTACTGATCTATAGCAGCAAGAAGCATGTATTATGAATGAAAACTAGAAGACAAAAACATAGCAAGAAACACTATACCATTCTACCATGTCATGGAATCCATCACCAATCCTTCATCATTCATCAAAAGCATCCAAGAGGAAGTCCAAAAATCATAACACAAGTATATTCTTCAAAGCTCATATGACCAATATATTGATTCTTCTCTCAAGTTCAGCCTCTTTGTTTACAATGAAACCCATGGAATAAATAGGCTTGAGGAAGGAAAACCTCATGGAGCAACTAGCTATCCCATTGGCCAAGTCAAAATATCTAAATTTGTCCTTGAGGCTTTGCAAAGCCCAAGGCACAAAATATCCCATAAAATATCTAAAAACTGCTAAAAATGGAAATTATATTGACTTTACATCATTTCCCAAGTATAAAAATAGCTAAACACACATTTGGGAAAAGCAGATTTTTGAGGTTCAAAAATTACAAAAATACTTCATATTTATGCCTGAAAAAGGTTCCCTGAATTTCTGGAGGCAACAGGCAGCCTTCCTGATGTCGAAATGATGCTCATGATGGCTCGTTGGGAAGCTCTCTGTGTCTACTTTCCAGCGCAACTGAAACCATCTCAATCTGAGGCCTGGAAGTCATCCAAAACTGTACCTGTGTGCAAAAAACCAGGAAATAGCAGACTGCTGATATGGCGGGCAGAATGTGCAAAAAGAGGGCATTTTTCGCCAATTTGAGGGGGCGAATGATCTCCAAATGCTCTGAAAATCGCTGGATACCTGCTCATAGAATTATGGCATCCATCGGTATCATCCTCCTCCCTTGACAACTCCTCAAACTGAAATGGCAAAATTATGAGTTTTCGACCAAAAACCCAAAAAATGCCAAAAAACAAAAAGTTGCCGAAAAAGGCCCAAAATTGGCATGCATGACCCTCAAGGGTCCATAACAACATGCTCCGAAGCTGAGGCCAAAATATCAAGGGCTGATATGCTTTTCCCTTCTTTCCGTGCTAGGCGCTTCCCCCTTGCCTTCTTCAATTTTTCTTGGGCTGCCTTTAGTTTGCGCCGGGCAAACTGATTCAGTTTTTGGAAGTGATGTGTCCTCTTCCTTTGCAGCTCTAAATCTCTGTTCGCCCTCTCAAGCTTCATTTCCAAATGCTTGTTAGCTCTTTCAAGCCAAGCCTCTTTGTTTTCTTCAATTTCCTGCTCAAGGAGTGCAGTGAGAGGAAAGGCTTGGAGCTGGGCTTGCTCTTCTGCTCTCTGTTTTTCCAAGGCTCTTTTAAGCCCAATGGTCCTAGGCCTCTTCCGCCTAGGCTGGTCTTCCTCCTCCTCCTCATCAAATTCTCCAATGAGCTCTTCTATTCTTGCTTGCGCCTTTGCTGCCTCTTTCTTATACTTAATCGCCCATGCCTCATGAACAGCTGTGTGTACATTCATTTGTTTGTTTTCAATCTCCAAGAAGTGGTTGAAATTCCTTGCCCTTTGAAGATCCTCCTCTAATGCCTCAATTTGTCCTTCCTTATGGATTAGGAGATTTTCAAGAAGGCGGGCCTCATTATCACTGTCATCGCTTTGGATAGGGATGACAGCTAATTCACCTCCATGCTTTGTACTTTCTCCAACTTTTCTTTTACCTTTGAAAGCCAATCTGGCGCTTTTCCTCCTTGGCATGCTAGAAGGTGTCCTTTTGGGTGATTTCCTCTTGCTAGGAACAATCTTTGTCACTGTTAGGGTGGCAGCTTTAGTCCCTCTTTTCCTTGCTGTGCTGAGCTTTGTTATTTTGAGAGGAGGAGTAACAACTGATTTACCTTTGACATATTTTTGAATTGGCTGCTGGATATCTTCTCCTGGATGTTCACTTGGTTGCCCCTGTTTGCCAACATTAGCTTGCTGCTCTTCATCAATGTCTTGTCCAATTTGTGGCTCAGGAGGTATCTCAATTTCCTGCCCAACCTGCTGTTCTTCATCTTGCATCTTCTGCTGTTCCTCAACTGCTGTCTACTACTCATCTTGGACCTGCTGCTCTTCATCAATTTGTAACTGCTGTTGTTCATCTTGGACCTGCTATCCTTCACTTTCTATTTGTTGTTGTTCCTCAACATCTAACTGTTGTTGTCCCTCATCATGGACCTGCTGCTGTTTACTACCCTCTCCTTCCTCCTGTTGACTTGGCTGTCTAGCAGTCATTCTGAGCCTTCTAGGAGTAGGCCTACTGGACAAAGGCACTGGGCGATGGACAGGCTGAGTAGGAGAAATATGGGCAGGAGGAACAGTGGCAAAATCTGGATGGCTGATGAATAAATCCCATGAAACCTCTTTCTTCTCTAGCTGGTGTAGGAAGATAATCTTGATCAAAGAGTGATGAAAAAGGGAAGGGATTTGCAGAGGTGGGGCCTTCTTCTGGACAGTAGATGCCATCTTCTCTATGCTCTTGAACAAAAAGTAAGGGAGGTTTAGTTGCCTGCTTCTGGTAAAATGCATCAATAATCGGACATGGTAGGCATAAATTCGATTAAACCTCCCTTCACAAGTGAAATATTTCATTATGACTTTCATAAGCGGAGCATAGCTGTCAAGGAGATATGAAAAAGGGAAAATAGCAGTGACAGCCTCTCTATGTTCAGGTTTGATGAAAGGTTTGTAATCCTCTAAGTCAAGATGAGCTTGTTTAAACCATTTTTCGCCATGATACGGGATCTTGGTGGCCTTGGACACATACCTTGGAGAAATTTTGAAATCAAGACCCGCCACTTGGAAGTGTTTTTCTTTGAATCTCAGGGCGCACAAGTGTGTTAATGGAGAAAAACTCTTGATTTCTTCTATCTTCTGGCAGAAATCAAGGCAGCCTACTTCATGGAAGTTGAAAAGTACAGATAGATGAGCATTAATATCTTCTGTAGAGATGGGCTCATATATTTTATGTGGACCTCTCCTGCTGTCTTGCCTTGGAGGCATTTTGACCTGAATATGCTTTGGAAGAGGTAAACTGCCTTCACTGTATGTAAAATGTCCTGCAAACTGTGTCACTTTACTGCTTTGACAGATAGATAATGAGATTTGGATGTCTTGCACCAAGTTTTTGTAATACACAACTTCTCATTTCCTTAAATCCAAATTTTCTACCTTGAATGTACCTCAGCCAGGCAGATTTCTCAATAGGACACCATATAGTAAAAGGGAGGCAGACTGCTGGGTAAATTTCCTGTGCACAGTGTTAAAAAGTCACCTTTTCTTGTGAATTTGTTAGAGGCCAATCAATAAATTTATATCTATGTCTCCAAGGTAAAATCCAATCATTTAAACCCTGCTCTTCAGAAAGTGGTCTTCCACTTTGAAAATATCACAGTCAACAACTCTTCAATATGATATAATATAGTGGAAATAAAGGACAGACTGTATGAGGCAGGATGTATACAATGTCAAAGTTTCCCTGCTTGGTAATTTTTGGAAGTTAACAACACATCTTTGTATCTTGATCAATATTGTATTTTCCAGAATTATCCCAAACTCATTTATCTAAGTGCGCCAATAATTAATCAACTGCATATGTAGAAACAACCCCTTGACGTAATTAAACAAGCCACTGTATAACTCAAGCCACATTACTGCATCTTTAAAAGACTACAAGGTTTTTAGGCAGAAGCTATGTGAGATTTCCTTTTCAAAACAATCAAGGGTTCCTTATGAATGTGACCCTCTGGCTTTGGCATAAAAAGACCTTTACTCTATAAGCACATCCATTCATCAATACGAGCTAGAAAATCAAAAGGCAACAAGTGGCAAATATAGTGAATGCTGTCCCTTTGTGAGAAATGTGAGCAACCTTCCTCCGTGGTTTTTCAACTTATAAACAGCTCTTTGTCAAAAACCCCTTTTTCTGAGTGCACTTCACTATTTTAATGATGTGGCAATGTTTTGAGAGCAGTGTGAAATGTTTTTCTTTAGACCTAAGCCCTGTCTCTATAACAAAATCTTCCTCTTGCCTTTTTAGAGGCTTCTTTTGAAGTAGCAGTCAAGATCTCTCAAACAACAAATTTCTTTAAGCAAAACACTGCTCTTATGTCCATCATATATTATTTCCTGTAGGTGTTTTAAATGACACATCCAGCAGTTTATTACAGCTTTACACCCTGAAAACTCTCACAACAAACAATCCTATTTTTCTGGTATAATGACAGAGTTTTGAAGTTCTGCGTGCATTGTTGTGAAAATTTGTAGCAGTTTTAACAGTGAATTAAGCTTTCCTTGGATCAAAACATCAAACCTCTTCGTATGCAGCTCACCAAAAATCCCTTCTTGAATGCAAACACTTAACTTAACTTGTTTTCAAACCTTATTTTTGGCTTCAATCATCGACAAGCAGTCACAAAATTTAGGGTCAAAGTCTGCAAATACCTCAAGATACGAGGCAAAACTCTTGTGGAGCATCGGAGGCAGCTCTGGAGGTCTTCAAGCATGCGCGACACTTTTCAAGGAAAGAGTAGTGCGCAAAAACACCACCCGGGTGGCCTGTCGGGTCGGGCAGTCGGGTTGTCAGGCGCCGTGTACAGGCGCGTCGCGCCAACACTGACTGCTCGTTGAAAAACGCTCCCAGGCGCGTCGCGCGGGTTTCCAGGCACATCGCGCTGTGTTTAACGGTGCAAACCTCTGAAATTGCGACCCGATCTTCCTTGTTTCGATGCTATGGAGGCACGGAGTTTTGTCTGCAGTTTGAAAATGAAAAGATCTCCCTCGACCTTACTCCCTTAACATGTTATTTCAAATTCTCCAACGGTCTTAAAACTTTGAAAAGTAACCTTGGCTTTTAGTTCTGCTTTGTTTAACCTTCGTACGCTGCCTTGGTGTATTTCTTTGACATTTAAAATCACATCGACTTTCATTTGAGGGGTACTCCCTTTTTGAAATGGTTTCGGCCACAGAAATTATATCCCCTTTAACACTGTCAATAAAATGCCTGAAAACTGATTAGTTTCCGAAAGGGTAGGCTTTAGCCTTGTCAATTTTCTTTGATAGCCTTGGTTTTTATTTACTTCTTCAACCTTTACCTACTGTGGGTGTCAAGTTTACTGGTCTTCTTGGACCTTTGATCTAAGAAAAGCTTATCCTCTCAACATACTTTCTTGCCTGTAGGTGTATCATTTATGATATCTCTGTCCCTTTTTGAATAATGAGAAAACTGCATTTGTTTTAAAACTCCCAAAACTGACAATCTATCAAACCACTTCTTTGTCTATTTATAACTGGTATACTTATTCACAATGTCCATCTTGGGAACTAATCTTGAATAGCCTCCCATTGTTTGTGATGTATATCTGAAAGGATAAGCTTGTGAGGCAGGAACAGCAGGGTTCTTTGAAACACAATTATCATTTGATTTGATCGGTGCATTTGACCTTTTGTAATAGAACCATTCCAAAGCTCAACTTTGTCCACTGTTTTACTTTCTTGGTGATATTTTTAAAAGAGAAAACCACACAAGGTCTGTTGAAGAGCTTTGAAAGCCATTTTGTCATTTTTAAAAGGAGATGGTCTGTCTTCTACCAATTTGTTTGATAATTGCTGCTTCCAGGCGATTTATGAGCTTCTCCCTGGACTGTAAGTGCCATCTTTTGGTTGCATGCTTTCTCACTATATCTCTCTGTTTACTCAAAAGGATCTCCCTTAGACTTCTTGGCAGGTGACAGTGGGGTGTTGTTTGACCCTTTCCCTTAAGGAAACTGCTCCTTTTTTGGTATCAATGCATACATATTCATATTGTTTCCTGTCCATCATGATGTATTTCTTGAAAGAGATTTTCCTATGTGTAATGCATTTTGAAATATAAACACGATCTTTTACCTGTGTACAGACTTTTTCTTTCTTTGTATCTTTCCACTGCACCTTTTGACAAATCAGTTTTCAACAACACTCAATGCCTTGGCCATCTGCTCATAAATGGAGGAGGCCCTTCACTTGGCAAAGTGTCTGAAGATTATTTGATAAGGCTGCATGACAAGGGTTTGCTTGGATTATTATGGTAGGCAACCAAATTAAAAAACATCAAGACTGGCACCTCTGCTTGCAATCACCACTATGCTTCAGAACAACCCTAGTCAAATTGTCACTGTCTCACTGTACTGCTCTGAGGGGAACTGAAATGTCATTATCTGCTTTGGTCATCTCATGACAAATTATTTGAAAGACAGTCTCTGTGACTATGGAGGTCAGCGTCCTTTGAAAAACAAACAACTTTTCTTTTGCCTAGGTGATGACATGATCTATCAGCATCTCTTCAATTTGATCTTGTGGACAAGCAGGCTGCTTATGATTGGAATTTTTACTAATGACATGCCCTTCTAAAGTTTAACAATTTACATGACTTGAAAACTTCAAATGACCTTCTTTATCAAACCAAACTCTGTTTTCCTTTGAACTTGCATATTTCAGGCTCTATCCCTGTTATGATCATCACTCACTCAGAAAACCTGGAGTTGTTTTTTTATTGTTTAGTAAAAGGAAAACCTGGGCTTCTGCAATCCTTTAAGTCAATACTGGCCAGCGCCCTCTGCTTGTAGATGAAGGAGGCGCCCTAACCCTCTGCTTGTAAATGAAGGAGGTTCTGGGCCATGACAATTTACCAGTTTGCTGTGACAGTGGTGTCCTTTTCTTACTGTGATTTTCATACTGGAAGGAAAACTACAAGGTCTTGATGAGTGACTTTCTATTTTACAGACATATCTCAGGCTCATGATACATTTAGAAGCAGTTGTTCCTCTAACTGTAGATTCAAGCATTTACTCCTGAGATGAAGTTATATTTCCTGTCTTTGTAGAATCCATAAAACACTGTGAAACACCTACTAATCAGCTTGAAACTGTGGTTCATGCAGTGCTGAGACCTAGGGATATAAGTGGCGCGACTTAGAGCTGTGATCAGCTTGATTTGCAGAGTAGGAGGTTGGTCATGATTGGTCTGTATTAGATGGAGGCTTTTTTTGGCTTTTTGATGATTGCCAAGGGTAAAATGTCTTAAAGCGCCACTTCCTAACATAGGGGAGACTTTTGAAACAGATTTGGATTTGCTTTTGGAGCTGATGGGCAGACTAGGAGGGCTGAAGCTAGAAAAGATAGTGATAATGGATTTTAATCTTGACAAGGGCGGACTGAAAGGTAAAAGGGCGAAAAAAGTTGTATGAGGGTTTTCTAGATGACAGATTTACACATGGAATTCAGCTTCTAGAAAACTCAGCTATGGATATAGTCATCACTAACATGTAAAAAATACTGATGGCTAACAGTGGCTCCATTTGGGGAGGGCAGCTCCTCGTCAGGAGGTGTCCAGAATTCAGATCTCTGGCTTGTGAAGACCAGTGCCTTATCCATTGGCGCACAATTTCACCCTTCTTTTGATGTTATTTTTGAAAAATGACAGAATGATTAACATCAATGATACTTCTACCTACCCCACTATCTTTCCTAACATTTTTTCCTTCTCTTTGGCGCATTTGAACTAGCAGCCTTTTGACAATGCATATTTTTTCTTTTTGCAAGATGAACCTATCTATTTCTACTTTTATATCTGCCGGGAGTTCAGATTAAATTGATGAACTCCTTCATTTCTCTACCTAAAACTAGATCGACTGTCAAGATTAAGCAGTTTGACAGGATTTCATTCTCTAATCTACAACATGAAATTTAAAAATGATCAAATCAGGATTAGGCAGTCTGATTTGTCATGCATTTGCGGCATAAAAGACAAGCTGCACACAAATGTTATTTTGCAATAAAAGGAAACTTAGACAAGCGGGGTTAAGATGTACAATGTATTTTTCATCCCTCGCTTCTCTCTTTGGTTCTGTTTTAGGCATGTGGAACTAGAATCTCTCCCTAATCTAAGCTCTGTGATAAGTCAATCTTACACAATGTTGACTATCTTTGCACTCACTAACTTATCAGCAAATAAATTTAAACATGCTCAGCTATGATTAGGCTAGATAGCTGAACAAGACATTGAAGTACTAGTAGCGGCATTTAGGCTTGCTCGCTTTCTGAAAGACTATTTTTTGGAACAGGGGCCTTTGTCCTATCTTCACTTGCCCTCTTTTTTGTTTTTTACTGTTTTTGACTTTCCTATCTTTTACTGTTTTTGACTTTTCTATTTTTTAATATTTCAAACAATGATATGTACAATGAATGAAAGTGTCCCAAACTCAAAAATCTTGGAAATGACGGAATTTAAGCATCTTATCCTCGTAAGGATATCCTCTCACCCTTGGCCCACTTAACTCCTGAAAAGAAAAATTTGGGAAATTTTCTCTCTCTAACATGACATAGGGATTCATGCAAGAATCTCTAAACAACCCAGTATCTTCCCTTTGTACCTCTCTGAATATCTGATTTCCACTCCTTTCCTTATTGTATGCTTTCCTCAAGTAATGCATGTATTCTTGGTCATTCTTAAAATAGATAATGACATCATCAAGGTATGCACAGATGCAGAAATTTAAAACTGGGAACATGGCCTTCATGAACAGATTTCTGATATTAGGTGGTTTTGCAATTTTGAACTTGAAATCTGATCTACCTCCCGCAAACTTGAAAAACTCTTTAAGCTGTCTATTCTGCAAGGGAATCTTATGATCATGACCTGAAACATCATCTTGCAAAAGTACATGATTAAAAGCACTTTTATTTGGTAAATCATGGTCTTGGGTAGAAAAAACATATTTTTTGTTATAGGGATATGCAGTATTACTTCTAAAATCAAAGCAGACTCTATGGCCATCTGTTTTATCCCTGATTATTTCAGTTTGTTTCAGATTGTTGTGTTTTCTCTTGTCAAAGCTGTTCTTTGAGGGGAAGGTATTGACACAGTAGTTTCCCTTGCTTAATCTGTAGAAATTGGTATTCTGCATGAGATTTCTGATTTTAGCATTTCCAATTTCTTCATGAAAAGACAGAATATGAGCTAATTTCAGTAGTTCAGGTATGCTGGGATTGCAACTGTCATCCTTGCTCATAAGAAGTTTATCTGGCATTTTCTCAAGATGTTGAGCTGCTGAGGTTATGGTCAAAGTTTCATTTGCAGTAGGAGGGTCACATGATGGTAAATCTTTGAGGTATGGTAGAAACATTAAACTCCCTTGCTCCCGGGTTCCAAATAGGCTTATGATGTGTAGGTCTTCTAAAGCCTTTACCCGAAAGAAGTTTCCACAAGTCACTGCTGGTGTTTGACTAAAACTAGAGCAATTTGCTTGATAGTACATAAGAGTTTGTCCTTCTTGTTCTAATCCTACTTCAGAAAGGGAAAACTTACTTTCCTCAAGACACAACTGTTCATGATCATGGTAGTTTTGAGTGTATAGTTCATTATAAGGCACCAAGGACAGCTGATGTGGTGGATCTAAGTCTACATCAGTTTCCTCTGACTCTTCCTCCATGTTTTCATTAATATGCATAATGAAAGAGTTCAGGTCGGAACGCAAGGAACACATTGGAATGTTGTCTGGCCTATCTTGACTGCTAATCATATATTTCATGTGTGATTCGCGGTAGAGTATTCTGGTCTGGCCAAACACAGGAATGGTGGCATATGACATGTCCAGTTGAATATTCCCTTGGAGTTTGGCTCCCCAAGATCTGGATAGAAGCATCCTCTATTTGGGAGGAATGTATGCCACTACTATATCCATGATCAGATGTTTCGCAGGTATTTGGGCCAGACTGAAACAAAGGTCTTTGATCAAACCCAGGCATTGGACTCTACTTGAATCAAATGAATACAAGTCTTTGTATGGTCTTGTGATTTCCAAGCCTAACCTTTCCGTTACTACCTTCGACATAATATTATGCGAGGCGCCGGAGTCTAGCATGGCATTGTGGAGGATTTAGTCGTGGATGTTCAGGCTAATGTAAAATGGAAGAGTATTTCCTTCTTGGAATTTTCCCTCTATCTTTGGACCAAACAAAACTTCAGGAGTGTCATCAGCCAGATTAACAGTGTTTGCATCATTCTCTAGATTTAAGAATTCTAGTAATTGGGATTTATAAGAGTTTTGGGCAATGAGTTCAGTAAGAGGCATGGTGATCTTGATCTTGGCGATTTCGCCTTCAAAGCTAAAAGGCAGCTAAAATTTAGATATGTTTGTTTCAGCTTTTTCAGCCATGACCCTCTCTATGTTCTGGGTTTGTTGACCTTGTTTCGGGATTTTGTTGGCCACAGTTGCTCCGGTGACCTTAGTAGAAGTACCAGGAGTATCTGAGAGAGGCCTAGCTTGGGTAACTTTAGCTTTGTTTTGGTCAGTTTTCTCAACCTTAATATTGTCAGTGCTTGATGCTTTCTTGAGGATGGTATCTGGAGCTTTAGCAGTATCTGAGTTACCTTTCTTGGCATTATCTTGGTTTCTTTTGCTTCTAAGGTCATATTGCCTGTGAGCTTCTATAATGGCATTCTGAAAATCTATGGCAGGGTCGTCGAGATCTTCATAGTTGGTCTCATCTTGATTAGGAGAAAAGAACGCTTGTTCTTCTTCTGTGAGGTACACCTCACTCTCATTATCAGATCCTATGAGGTTTAAATGATGTTCATCAAGAGTTTATGTATCCATATCATCCTCTTCCACATAGTTTTCATTGAATGGTGGCCTAATCTGTTGGTCATTTTCTCTTGGTCTATTTTGGGGCTGTTCCCTCCTAAAGTTTTGGTTTCGGTTTCTGTTTGGAGGGTTTGGCTGGTTGTCCCTAATAGGCGCCTTTTCATTTATCTTTTCCCACATTTTGGCCATGGATTTGACTAAGTCATCTATTCGAGGATCTAGGGAAGGTGATGAAGTGGAGCCCTCATCTTTATAGGTGACCTTTCTTTCTGATCTAGTTCTAGCTCTTTTTCAGCTAAGTTGGCATCTGCTTTTATGGCTATTTGTTGCATTTCCTCTAAGGTAGGGGGATCCTTATCTCTCAGATGATATGTCATGTCCGGATCGAAACCTTTGGGGAATTTTGACAAGGCTAGACCAAGTGGGGGTTTGAAATGAGGTGGGAGGGAGTTATATACACTCTTGAACCTAGTACAGTAAGCTTGGACACTTTCCCCATTTTCCCGTTTTAGGTTGTTATATTCTGACAGGATTTGAATGGGGTTTCTTCGGATTTCCCACCTATTTCTGAAGACTTGATGTAGTTCTGGGATATCATGGATACTGTTTGGAGCTAAGCTTTTGAACCATGCTTTTGGTTCACCACCAAGACTTTGGGCGAATATTCTCATTCTGACAGTCTCGTATTGTACCTCTAGGTATTCATAAGCATCAGTCATCCTACTTATATGCTATTGAGGTGTGGTGGTGTCTTCTCCAGTGAAGTGTGGGATTTTGTCCTGATATTTGTTTGGGAGAGGAGCTAAAGGCGGTGGCAACACCAAAGGTGCGTACCAGGCTGCCATGACTGGAGCTAATGGATGATGTACAAGATGAGGACTAGTAGGCTGAGATGAGGTGGTTTGAACAGTGGTGGTTTGACCAGGTGTGGCGGATGAACTTGGACTAGTGATCTGGTTTTGAGCAGATCTGGGATGATAGGATCCAAACTGATAGAGAAGCTGGAAATCAGGAGGAGTGGTAGGTGAAGCTTCTCTGCTAGGACTCTGTGGTGGGTTTAGGGGTTCAATATCGTCAAAGTTTATCTTACTATATGATTTGCTTCTGGGAAAAGTTTGTGATGACTCTAGTTCCAAAGGTGAATCTAGTAGGATAGTGTGATGTTTAGGTACAGATCTTGTTCTACGGATGGATCTACCAGTAGCTAGATGGTCAATTTCGGAAGCTTGCCACAGAATCTTCTCTGGGTCATCTACTATGATAGGGGGATTTGGGTCTGGATGGGATTTGGTGTTGATTCTTCGTGAAGCCAGATTTTAGATCCAGAGTTTTAGAGAGAATGGTATTGGTGAATGCTTCTGGATGAGTGGTTTTTCTAAAGCTTTACTAAGGTGAAGGATGGTCAAAAATAAAAGGGATGGATTAGTGGAGTCGCCAGGTCGAACTGGGTTGTTTTTGTGAAGATAGCTATGGTCCACCACTGGTAACTAATCTGGAAATTTTTTTGGATTTTCTGAGTTTTATGTGCAGCCTATGGTTTGTTAAAGTATCCTAGACTTGTTTCAACACTTTGCTAGGGTGATGAGAACAAAAAGAGTTTACTCTAAAAAATGGGTCTATGGACTGCTTGCTTGTTTATGGTACCTAAAGGACCAAAGAGTCTATAAGAGTTTGCTGGACTATTATGTACTCAGTTTCCCACCATCTCCCGCTATGTTAGTGAGCGATGGGATAGGTCTAATGGATAGTAGCCTGGAGCTTGGTAAAATAGTAAGGCTTACTAGAGTTTAGTGGAGTCGCCAGGTGGATTATCAGTTGTTTTGAGATATACTTGTATGGTCCACCACCAATACTGTCAAAAACCAATCTAAGGGAGTATTTTTGTGGTTTTTTCTGAGTTTTATGTGCAGCCTAGGATGTAAGAGTGTTATAAACCTGATTCATCACTTTGCTAAGATGGTGAAACAGAGAGTTTATACTAAATGATTCTAAAGGCTGATGGTTTAAGTTAAAATTTGAAGGACTAAGGAGTCTATAAAAGTTTGCTAGACTATCATGAACTCAATAAGTCCCACCATGATCGCCATTATGTTAGTGAGCGATGTGATAAGTCAATCAGACAGTATTCTTAAGGTCTCTTAACGTCTAGGGAATCTAATTTTGTTTAATACTCAGAGTCCCACCGTGATCGCCATTATGTTAGTGAGCGGTGGGATAAGTCAGCCAACTAATATTCTCAAAAGTCTCTAAAGATTAGGGAAACTAAGTTTGTTTAATACTCAGAGTCCCACCGTGATCGCCATTATGTTAGGTTCCCGTGATTTGGCCGATTGGTGAGCCAAATGACGATGTAACATCAAACCAAACTTTGGAGCCCTAGGACGTAGCCTTCCTGGACTTAGAGAGGGCTCTCTCTATTATATGTAAAAGATATCGGTGTGTTTGCTTATGGTGTTTCTGATATTAGGCTAGTTATGAAGTGAGTTTTTGATTTTTTTGGTTTTTTAAGTTTGTGAGGGATAAAACTGATCAAAGATATAAACTGGATAACAAGATGTAGATAAACTGGGCTATGGGGTCAAAAAGGTCAAGGAAGCTATCTGATGATGATGTAAGGCTGCTGTAGGGCCGATTTGATTCAAGGTAGAAAGGATCTTTGGGCAAAATGGAGTAAATGGACATCAAGTTTGTGAAAGACGAGGGATTCCAAGTGTAACTAGTTTATAGCAGACATAAACATGTTATAGCAAGCCATTAATTATGCTAAATGTAACTATGAGCTAATTAATACATAGAAATCAAACATTCTAGCCATGCATAGAAGTATAAGACCTTCTAACTTCGGGAAATGGCTATCAGACTTTGGGGAAAACACATATGATGGACTAAAAACTCAGAAAACTATGCCGGAACGCCTAAACACAGTCTCTAAGTCATTGGGCACTTTGACAAACAAGCTTTCATAGTTTTAGGCAAAGGGCTAGATCGGGACTAGGCCTCCTTGGTTCAACAAGATGATCAACTAATCAGTCAAAGAGAAAGTTTTATGGACAGAACTATGGACAGCTTATAGGTAGGCAGGGCAAACCATACACCCTACTCAACATGCATAGAACTTGTAAATAAAACTAGCAAACAGTATCCTTAAGTTACTAAAGAGCAGTTAAGAATTCTTTAGCATAACTAAGGAAGAAGAAAACATCAAGCTATGAAGATTCAGGAATTTTGAGGTACCTCATGGGCATATCTCAAAATCAATCTCTACTGATCTATAGCAGCAAGAAGCATATATTATGAATGAAAAATAGAAGACAAAAACATAGCAAGAAACACTACACCATTCTACCATGTCATGGAATCCATCACCAATCCTTCATCATTCATCAAAAGCATCCAAGAGGCAGTCCAAAAATCATAACACAAGTATGTTCTTCAAAGCTCATATGACCAATATATTGATTCTTCTCAAAAGTTCAGCCTCTGATTTACAATGAAACCCATGGAATAAATAGGCTTGAGGGAGGAAAACCTCATGGAGCAACTAGCTATCCCATTGGCCAAGTCAAAATATCTAAACTTGTCCTTGAGGCTTTGCAAAGCCCAAGGCACAAAATATCCCATAAAATATCTAAAAACTGCTAAAAACGGAAATTATATTGACTTTACATCATTTCCCAAGTATAAAAATAGCTAAACGCACATTTGGGAAAAGCAGATTTTTGAGGTTCAAAAATTACAAAAATACTTCATATTTATGTCTGAAAAAGGTCCCCTGACTTGCTAGAGGCAATTGGCAGCCTTCCCGGTGTCGAAACGAGGCTCATGATAGCTCGTTGGAAAGCTCTCTGTGTCTACTTTCCGGCACAACTAAAATCATCTCAATATGATGCCTGAAGGTTCCCCAAAACTGTACCTGTGTGTAAAAAACCAGGAAATAGCAGACTGCTGATATGGCGGGCAGAATGTGCAAAAAGAGGGCATTTTTCGCCAATTTGAGGGGGCGAATGATCTCCAAATGCTCTGAAAATCGCTGGATACCTGCTCATAGAATTATGGCATCCATCGGTATCATCCTCCTCCCTTGAAAACTCCTCAAAATGAAATGGCGAAATTATGAGTTTTCGACCAAAAACCCAAAAAATGCCAAAAAACAAAAAGTTGCTGAAAAAGGCCCAAAATTCGCATGCATGACCCTCAAGGGTCCATAGCAACATGCTTCGAAGCTGAGGCCAAAATATCAAGGGATGATATGCTTTTCCCTTCTTTCCGTGCTAGGCGCTTCCCCCTTGCCTTCTTCAATTTTTCTTGGGCTGCCTTTAGTTTGCGCCGGGCAAACTGATTCAGTTTTTGGAAGTGAGGTGTCCTCTTCCTCTGCAGCTCTAAATCTCTATTTGCCCTCTCAAGCTTCATTTCCAAATGCTTGTTAGCTCTTTCAAGCCAAGCCTCTTTGTTTTCTTCAATTTCCTGCTCAAGGAGTGCAGTGAGAGGAAAGGCTTGGAGCTGGGCTTGCTCTTCTGCTCTCTGCTTTTCCAAGGCTCTTTTAAGCCCGATGGTCCTAGGCCTCTTCCGCCTAGGTTGGTCTTCCTCCTCTTCAACAAACTCTCCAATGAGTTCTTCTATCCTTGCTTGGGCCTTTGCTGCCTCTTTCTTATACTTAATCGCCCGTGCCTCATGAACAACAGTGTGCACATTCATCTGTTTGTTTTCAATCTCCAAGAAGTGGTTGAAATTCCTTGCCCTTTGAAGATCCTCCTCTAATGCCTCAATTTTCCCTTCCTTATGGATTAGGAGATTTTCAAGAAGGCGGGCCTCATTATCACTGTCATCACTTTGGATAGGGATGACAGCTAATTCACCTCCATGCTTTGTACTTTCTCCAACTTTGCTTTTACCTTTGAAAGCCAATCTGGCGCTTTTCCTCCTTGGCATGCTAGAAGGTGTCCTTTTGGGCGATTTCCTCTTGCTACGAACAATCTTTGTCACTGTTAGGGTGGCAGCTTTAGTCCCTCTTTTCCTTGCTGTGCTGAGCTTTGTTATTTTGAGAGGAGGAGTAACAACTGATTTACCTTTGACATCTTTTTAAATTGGCTGCTAGATATCTTCTCCTAGCTGTTCACTTGGTTGCCCCTGTTTGCCAACATTAGCTTGCTGCTCTTCATCAATGTCTTGTCCAATTTGTGGCTCAGGAGGTATCTCAATTTCCTGCCCAACCTGCTGTTCTTCATCTTGCATCTTCTGCTGTTCCTCAACTGTTGTCTGATGCTCATCTTGGACCTGCTGTTGTTCATCAATTTGTCACTGTTGTTGTTCATCTTGGACCTGCTGTCCTTCACTTTCTATTTGCTGTTGTTCCTCAACATCTAACTGTTGCTGTCCCTCATCATGGACCTGCTGCTGTTTACTACCCTCTCCTTCCTCCTGTTGACTTGGCTGTCCAGCAGTCATTCTGAGCCTTCTAGGAGTAGGCCTACTAGACAAAGGCACTGGACGATGGATAGGCTGAGTAGGAGAAATATGGGTAGGAGGAACAGTGGCAAAATCTGGATGGCTGATGAATAAATCCCATGAAACCTCTTTCTTCTCTAGCTGGTGTAGGAAGATAATCTTGATCAAAGAATGATGAAAAAGGGAAGGGATTTGCAGAGGTGGGGCCTTCTTCTGGACAGCAGATGCCATCTTCTCTATGCTTTTGAACAAAAAGTAAGGGAGGTTTAGTTGCCTGCTTCTGGTAAAATGCATCAATAATCGGACATGGTAGGCATAAATTCGATTAAACCTCCCTTCACAAGTGAAATATTTCATTATGACTTTCATAAGCGGAGCATAGCTGTCAAGGAGATATGAAAAAGGGAAAATAGCAGTGACAACCTCTCTATGTTCAGGCTTGATGAAAGGTTTGTAATCCTCTAAGTCAAGATGAGCTTGTTTAAACCATTTTTCGCCATGATACGGGATCTTGGTGGCCTTGGACACATACCTTGGAGAAATTTTGAACTCAAGACCCGCCACTTGGAAGTGTTTTTCTTTGAATCTCAGGGCGCACAAGTGTGTTAATGGCGAAAAACTCTTGACTTCTTCTATCTTCTGGCAGAAATCAAGGCAGCCTACTTCATGGAAGTTGAAAAGTACAGATGGATGAGCATTAATCTCTTCTGTAGAGATGGGCTCATATCTTTTATGTGGACCGCTCCTGTTGTCTTGCCTTGGAGGAATTTTGACCTAAATATGCTTTGGAAGAGGTAAACTGCCTTCACTGTATGTAAAATGTCCCGTTGGAGTCAAACTGTGTCACTTTACTGCTTTGACAGATAGACAATGAGATTTGGATGTCTTGCAACAAGTTTTTTGTAATACACAACTTCTGCTCTCCTTAAAACCAGCCTTCTACCTTTGAATGTACCTCAGCCAGGCAAAATTCTCAATAGGGTACCATATAGCAAAAGAGGAGACAGACTGCTGTGTAAATTTCCTGTGCACAGTGTTGAGAAATCACTTTTCCTTGTGAATTTGTTAGAGGCCAATAAACACATTTATATTTGTGTCTCCAAGGTAAAATCCAATCATTAAACACCTGCTCTTCAGAAAGTGGCCTTCCACTTTTGAAAATAACTCAGTCAACAACTTTTCAGTAGGAAATAATACGGTGAAAAGAAAGGCAGACTGTATGAGGCAGGATGTATACAATGTCAAAGTTTCTCTGCTTGGTGATCTTTGGAAGTTAATCAACACATCTTTGTATCTTGGATCAATATTGTATTTTCCAATTATCCCAAACCTGCCTTGTCTAAGTGTGCCAATGGTCAATCAACTTGCATATGTGAAAACAACCCTTAATGCAATTAAACAGTCACTGGCATAATCCTGAGCCAAGATGACAGATCTTTAAAAGACTACAAAGTTTTTAGGCAGAATCTATGTGAGATTTATTTTTCAAAACAATTAAGGGTTCCTTATGAATGTAACCCTCTAGCTTTGGCAGAAAAAGTCCTTTACTCTATAAGCACATCCATTCATCAATACGAGCTGGAAAATCAAAAGGCAAACAAGTGGCAAATATAGTGAATACTGTCCCTTTGTGAGAAATGTGAGCAACCTTCCTCCGTGGTTTTTCAACTTATAAACAGCTCTTTGTCAAAAACCCCTTTTTCTGAGTGCACTTCACTATTTTAATGATGTGGCAATGTTTTGAGAGCAGTGTGAAATGTTTTTCTTTAGACCTAAGCCCTGTCTCTATAACAAAATCTTCCTCTTGCCTTTTTAGAGGCTTCTTTTGAAGTAGCAGTCAAGATCTCTCAAACAACAAATTTCTTTAAGCAAAACACTGCTCTTATGTCCATCATATATTCTTTCCTGTAGGTGTTTTAAATGACACATCCAGCAGTTTATTACAGCTTTACACCCTGAAAACTCACACAGAAAACAATCCTATTTTTATGGTTTAATGACAGAGTTTTTAAGTTCTGCGTGCAGTGTTGTGAAAATTTGTAGCAGTTTTAACAGTGAATTAAGCTTTCCTTGGATCAAAACATCAAACCTCTTCGTATGCAGCTCACCAAAAATCCCTTCTTGAATGCAAACACTTAACTTAACTTGTTTTCAAACCTTATTTTTGGCTTCAATCATCGACAAGCAGTCACAAAATTTAGGGTCAAAGTGTGCAAATACCTCAAGATACGAGGCAAAACTCTTGTGGAGCGTCGGAGGCAGGTCTGGAGGTCTTCAAGCATGCACGACAGTTTTCAAGGAAAGAGTAGCGCGCAAAAACACCACCCGGGTGGCCTGTCGGGTCGGGCAGTCGGGTTGTCGGGCGCCGTGTACAGGCCCGTCGCGCAACTGTACAGGCGCGTCGCGCCAACACTGACCGCTCGTTGAAAAACGCTCCCAAGCGCATCGCGCGGGTTTCCAGGCACGTCGCGCTATGTTTAACGGTGAAAACCTCTGAAATTTCGACCCGATCTTCCTTGTTTCGATGCTGTGGAGGCACGGAGTTTTGTCTGCAGTCTGAAAATGAAAAGATCTCCCTCGACCTTACTTCCTTAACATGTTATTTCAAATTCTCCAACGGTCTTAAAACTTTGAAAAGTAACCTTGGCTTTCAGCTCTGCTTTGTTTAACCTTCGTACACTGCCTTGGTGTATTTCTTTGACATTTAAAATCACATCGACTTTCATTTGAGGGGTAATCCCTTTTTGAAATGGTTTCGGCCACAGAAATTATATCCCTTTTAACACTGTCAAGAAAATGCATGAAAACTGCTTAGTTTCCGAAAGGGTAGGCTTTAGCCTTGTCAATTTGCTTTGACAGCCTTGGTGTTTATTTACTTCTTCAACCTTTACCTACTGTGGGTGTCAAGTTTACTGGTCTTCTTGGACCTTTGATCTAAGAAAATCTTATCCTCTCAACATACTTTCTTGCCTGTAGGTGTATCATTTATGATATCTCTGTCCCTTTTTGAATAATGAGAAAACTGCATTTGTTTTAAAACTCCCAAAACTGACAATCTATCAAACCACTTCTTTGTCTATTTATAACTGGTATACTTATTCACAATGTCCATCTTGGGAACTAATCTTGAATAGCCTCCCATTGTTTGTGATGTATATCTGAAAGGATAAGCTTATGAGGCGGGAACAACAGGGTTCTTTGAAACACAGTTATCATTTGATTTGATCGGTGCATTTGACCTTCTGTAATAGAACCATTCCAAAGCTCAACTTTGTCCACTTTTTTACTTTCTTGGTGATATTTTTAAAAGAGAAAACCACACAAGGTCTGTTGAGGAGCTTTGAAAGCCATTTTCTCATTTTTAAAAGGAGATGGTCTGTCTTCTACCAATTTGTTTGATAATTGTTGCTTCCAGGCGATTTATGAGCTTCTCCCTGGACTGTAAGTGCCATCTTTTGGTTGCATGCTTTCTCACTATATCTCTCTGTTTACTCAAAAGGAGCTCCCTTAGACTTCTTGGCAGGTGACAGTGGGGTGTTGTTTGACCCTTTCCCTTAAGGAAACTGCTCCTTTTTTGGTATCAATGCATACATATTCATATTGTTTCCTATCCATCATGATGTATTTCTTGAAAGACATTTTCCTATGTGTAATGAATTTTGAAATATAAACACCATCTTTTACCTGTGTACAGACTTTTGCTTTCTTTGTATCTTTCCACTGCACCTTTTGACCAATCAGTTTTCAACAACACTCAATGCCTTGGCCATCTGCTCATAAATGGAGGAGGCCCTTCACTTGGCAAAGTGTCTGAAGATTATTTGATAAGGCTGCATGACAAGGGTTTTCTTGGATTATGATGGTAGGCAACCAACTTAAAAAACATCAAGACTGGCACCTCTGCTTGCAATCACCACTATGCTTCATAACAACCCTAGTCAAATTGTCACTGTCTCACTGTACTGCTCTGAGGGGAACTGAAATGTCATTATATGCTTTGGTCATCTCATGACAAATGATTTGAAAGACAGTCTCTGTGACTATGGAGGTCAGCGTCCTTTGAAAAACAAACAACTTTTCTTCTGCCTAGGTGATGACATGATCTGTCAGCATCTCTTCAATTTGATCTTGTGGATAAGCAGGCTGCTTATGATTGGAATTTTTACTAATGACATGCCCTTCTAAAGTTTAACAATTCACATGACTTGAAAACTTCAAATGACCTTATTTATCAGACCAAACTCTATTTTCCTTTGAACTTGCATATTTCAAGCTCTATCCCTGTTATGGTCATCACTCACTCAGAAAACCTGGAGTTGTTTTTTTACTGTTTAGTAAAAGGCAAACCTGGGCTTCTGCAATCCTTTAAGTCAATACTGGCCAGCGCCCTCTGCTTGTAGATGAAGGAGGCGCCCTAACCCTCTGCTTGTAAATGAAGGAGGTTCTGGGCCATGACAATTTACCAGTTTGCTGTGACAGTGGTGTCCTTTTCTTACTGTGATTTTCATGCTGGAAGGAAAACTGCAAGGTCTTGATGAGTGACTTTCTGTTTTGCAGATATATCTCAGGCTCATGATACATTTAGAAGCAACTGTTCCTCTAACTGTAGATTCAAGCATTTACTCCTGAGATGAAGTTATATTTCCTGTCTTTGTAGAATCCATAAAACCCTGTGAAACACCTACTAATCAGCTTGAGACTGTGGTTCATGCAGTGCTGAGACCTAGGGATATAAGTGGCGCGACTTAGAGCTGTGATCAACTTGATTTGCAGAGTAGGAGGTTGGTCATGATTGGTCTGTAGCAGATGGAGGCTTTTTTGGCTTTTTGACGATTGCCAAGGGTAAAATGTCTTAAAGCGCCACTTCCTAACATAGGGGAGACTTTTGAAACAGATTTGGATTTGCTTTTGGAGCTGATGGGCAGACTAGGAGGGCTGAAGCTAGAAAAGATAGTGATAATGGATTTTAATCTTGACAAGGGCGGACTGAAAGGTAAAAGGGCGAAAAAAGTTTTATGAGGGTTTTCTAGATGACAAATTTACACATGGAATTCAGCTTCTAGAAAACTTAGCTATGGATATAGTCATCACTAACATGTAAAAAATACTGATGGCTAACACACAGACTACATGATCCTCTCAGATCTCAGAACATAATGTGTCCAAGTCTCTCTCTCTCCAGTTGATCCTCAACTCTGACATACCTGCACAAAACCATCATGTTTTTGAGCCTACAGAAAGGAAAGGCTGCACCATAACCATAAAATCCCAACTCTCAGCCAAAAAGCAGCACTAAAACCCCTTTCCTTGACATGTCACACTTTTCTGGCCATTCCTAGGATAGGACGCAGTTTTATGCCCAATACCTACTACCTAGGTCACAGAAAAGGCCCCAAAAAGTGTGATCCATACATGAAGAGGAGCAAGGGTCTGTTCCTAAGCTCTGGGTGCCCAAACTGAAACTTTAATCCATTGCATTGAAAGAGTATGGTTAGGCCTCTTAACTACAACTACATATCTCGATTCCAATGGTCATTTTTTCCACTATGATCGCTGCAATATTTAGGGACTTTTTTCGCCTCTACATTCACCACAACTACACTTGCAAATGAATCAAATTGGAGGGAAAAATGCCTTATTAAAAGAGAAACCCCATATTTTTATTTTGTCATTTATGACCAAATTGTAGCTCGATTTCACAAACCGTCAATATCGTTGGAAAGCTCTGACCGAGCTCTCAAATGGGTATCGTTTTTTTTGGTGACTTGATACTTCACCTGCACACATTTTTTCCAAGAAGGGTCACTTCACTACTTCTCAAAATCGAATCTCTCCACTTGCGATAGTTTTACTTAGGGCACCACATTGCCTTCATACTTTTCGATGCTCGTGTTGATTTTTTTCATGAGTAACCATATTGTACTAATGCTTTTATGGTCCCCACTGGCCATGTTCTGTGTGGCAGCATCATCGAGTCGACCTTGTTTAGAGCATCCGAGTTGAGTCATTATTGCAACCATGGAATCTGTCTCGAGTCCCTTTTATCTCCTGCCACAGTATTCGATCTTTAATTTCTTTGTACCTCTCTCATGTCACACATTTAGGGCTACATTCATACTGTCCCCTATCCCCTCCGGAGTCAAGTCAGTAGCTACTAGGTCAATCATGCCCTTTATGCTCTAACAAGGGAAGTCACCAGCCCGCTATTCAGTACCCCCCATTCCACCATAATTCATGGTGTCAGTCTATCACTCGCTCTACTATTATCCCTCGTGCCTTAGCTGAGGATTCCTCATTGCCTCACCTATGGCAAACCTCCTTCTGTCGACATCAACTTGTTCATTCCAGAAGACACGTCTAGAGGGTGGTGTACTGATGCAAGGGCATTAGACAATAGCCAGCAATGTAGGAAGTTTTTTCCACGTGTTGTGGCTAGGAGGGTTCAAAATCATTTGAATTTGTAACAGCAAGGTGTCAATACCTTAGCTTCCTATTGCATTTAGGTCAGTTAGAGTTAGTAGAAGTTGAATATTTTTAGGTTCAATCCATCTTTCCTGTTCATTTATTCGAATAATGTAATTAGATTATAAACGGTCCTCTCTAAGGAACCGAAGAGACACATAATAAGACATATAAATTGTATCCCCTGGATGTATTGAGGGGAGGAGATTTTTGTAGTAAAATCTAAGTGTTAAGCAACTTCTTCCTGTTGAATAAATTTCAATGCTTGTTGATTATAAATTTGTCTTTGAATTGATTTTGTGAGGGAATTTGTTTAATTGCGAGGTGGTTGAAACACCATTCTGTGTATAATTTTTGAATAGAATTTCCGTGTAATATCTGCATGTCTCTCTGTCCATTGTTGATTGTAGATTTCTCTTAAATTGTCGGAATAATCTCTATTGAAATAAATCCCCAGAAGAATCCATAGTCAAATGTATTCAGTCCTTGTAATAGACTTACATTATGTCCAAACCGCCTCTGAGAATGAATTCGTAAGGATGTTTGCCCATAAGCTCTGGTTGTGAAACCCCCGCTTATAGAGAAATAAGTTTGTTTTATTTTGAACTGAGAGTGTGGTCCAATATTCCAACCTGAGTTAGTGAACCAGAGTGATTAGAAAGGAAGGCGTTAACCCTGGTTCAACCTACAGTCAATCACTACTCAAAAACCAAAGCAGTTTTGATCGCACCACTTTTGGTATGGAAGGGAAACCACCCAAAGTCAAGCGATCCTGTAAAAAACTGCCACGTCGATGGGAAAATACCACCTCATCGCTCCCCCATCATGTGTTAACTCTCAATTATGGAGTCAGCGCGATATTGATGTACGTCATCCGATCTGAGGCCGGCTCATCGAATGGTGATCGCTCTCAAAAGAGCTCGGAGGATAAGCCAAGGTATGGACATTGAACTACATTGAATTTTGTCGACTATATAGATGGGTGCAAGGCTTAAGTTGTTATAAGATTTTATTTATATTGCGTCGAGTTATTAAAATAATATTCTAAAGGGTGATAACCTTAGTTCTAAGGTTCGACGATAGAATTAAAGTTCGGGGATACATTTAAATTTTCCCAATTTTGCTTAATGTATTTATTTGTCAATTTCTCCGAAATTGATAAATAAAATTATAGAGGGGTTGAGGAAGGCTACGTGGAATGAACTGAGTTAATTCGATGGAAAATGCTAAAAGAGCTACAATATAGACCAGCTCTCCTTGGGGGGGCCCGAATTGAATTTTTTTGCTGTCAATTGTGGTATCAGAGTTGTTTTTGAGTTGTTTTTGCATAGAATTAACATGGAAATCTGAGTTGGTAGAGGTGTTGGTAGAAGGAGAGGTGGACCCGTTGCCAATGCAAAAGTGTTGGAGACCTTGCAGAGGTTCGAAGCCAGAATGGATGCCATGGAGCGAAGAGAGCCCAGAGATCCTGAAGACATCAGTGAACCTGAGATAGCAGAAGCTGGAGAAATTGTTGAGATTCCTCCTGACATGAGGTTACTCAGAACTATTCTGGGGTCTGCAGTTAAGCCCAAGATTGAAGTGTCAAGTTTTGCAGGAGGACTGAATCCAGAGGAGCTGGTGGAATGGATTAATGAAATGAACAAGTGATTTGACTATGAAGAAATGAGCGAAGATAAGAAGGTTAACTTTGCAGTAACAAAGCTGAAGGGACATGCTGCACTTTGGTGGGATGGAGTGCAACCAGAAAGAAGGAGAGCTGGCAAGTAGCCTATCAAAAGTTGGACCAGAATGATGGCTAAGTTAAAAGGTAAATTCTTGCCTAGTGATTATCAGCTAACATTGTTTAGGAAAATGCAGAACCTGAGATAGAGGTTGCTGACAGTAAAGGAATACACAGAAGAATTCTATAGAGTAAGCATAAGAGCTGGGAAATTTCAAGACACACCAAAGAATACTTCTAGATATTTGAATGGTCTCAAGTTGGAGATCCAAGATGGAAATGGTCTTCTGTCTCCTAAGACATTTGAAGAGGCCTATCAAATGGCCTTGAAAGCAAAGGAGAAACTCCTGAGGAAGCAGTCTACCAAAGGGAGAGGTACTTTCCATGGAAAGGGAAGTAAGGGTGGCAAAGGAAAGCCTACTACACCTAGAGATGGAGCTAACAGTAGCTCACCTTAGAATGCATCTACAGAGGGTGATGCAAGAGGCAGAAGGGGTTATTATAGAGGAAGAGGAGGTAGAGGTAGAGGTAGAGAATTGAGGTGCTATAGATGCCTTCAAGTGGGACATAAGCACTATGAGTGCCCAGAAAATGTGGGTGATGGTCCAAGGAATGTTGTTGTTGCCCAGGCTAGAGAAGAGGCAACAATTGAAGAAGACATTATACCAAAAAGAGGAGAGTCCTTGGTGGTTAATAAGGTCTTGTTGAGACAAGCCAAAGAGGTCACTGAGCCTGCACAAAGGAAGACTTTGTTTAGGAGCATATGCAAAGTCCAAGGGAAATGCTGCCAGCTAGTCATTGATAGTGGCAGCATAGACAATCTAGTTTCCACTGATGTGATAGAGAAGTTGAAGCTGAAGACAAGGGAGCATCCAACTCCCTACAGGGTGTCCATGCTGCATAAAGGGCACCAGCTGATTGTAAAAGAATAGTGTGAGATAGAGCTACAAATGGGCAACTATAAAGACAAAGTCCTGTGTGATGTGATGCCCATGGATGTGTGTCACATACTACTGGGTAGACCTTGGCAGTTTGACAGAGCAGCAGTGCATGATGGCAAGAAGAACACTTACAAGTTCTTCAAATATGGGGTACATCATACATTGATACCCATGGAAGAGAGAGAACCATAAAGTAGAGTGGCTGATCCAAAGACCTTGTTGCTGAATGGGAAGGAATATCTACAGTTGATTGAAGAAGAAGAGGTAAGCTTTGCTTTAGTTTGCAAGCCTAAGGCAGTTCTTACTTCTACAAATATTTATGATTTTCCAATAGAAATCCAAGAGATGTTAGACAATTATTGTGACATTGTTTTGGATGATTTACTTGATGAGATGCCACCTGTAAGAAAGATCAACCATCAGATAGATTTTATCCTTGGTTCAAATCTGCCAAATAAGGCAGCCTACAGAATGACTCCCACAGAAAATGAGGAAATCAGGAAACAAGTACAGGAATTGGTGGACAAGGGACTGATTAGAGAAAGTTTGAGTCCATGTGCAGTACCAGCAGTATTGAGCCCAAAGAAAGATGTAGGCTGGATGATGTGTACTAATTCCAGAGCAATGAATAAGATACAAATCAAGTACAGATTCCCCTTTCCTAGAGTTGAGGATTTAATGGATTGTTTGAGTGGTGCTAAATATTTTTCAAAGATAGATTTAAAAAGTGGATATCATCAGATTAGAATAAAAGAGGGTGATGAGTGGAAACTACCTTTAAAACAAATGAAGAACTGTATGAATGGATGGTCATGCCTTTTGGGTTTTCAAATGCACCTAGCACTTTCATGAGACTTATGAATGAAGTGTTGAAAGAATTCATTGGTAAATTTTTGATAGTGTATCTGGATGATATATTAGTTTTTAGAAAAACCAAAGAAGAACATCTAAGGCATCTTAATTATGTCTTAAAGAAGCTGCACCAAGAGAAACTGTTGATAAACTTAAAGAAATGCTCATTCATGAAGGAAGAGATGGTGTATTTGGGCTTTGTTGTCTATACAGAAGGATTGAAGATGGACCCAGAAAAGGTTAAGGCAATTGTGGAGTGGCCTTGACCCAGAAATGTTTTTGAGGTAAGAAGTTTCCATGGACTTGCCAGTTTTTACAGGAAATTTATAAGAAACTTCAGTAAGGTTAATGCACCCATAATTGAGACAATAAAAAAGAGAAAACAACCATTTAAATGGACTGCTGAAGCAGAAAGAAACTTTAAACGTTTGAAGAAAAAGATAACTGAAAAGCCTATTTTGATTCTGCCTGATTTTGCTAAACCATTTCAAGTGAAGTGTGATGCCAGTGGAGAAGCCATTGGAGCTGTGCTGAGTCAGGATGATAGGCCTGTAGCTTATTGAAGTGAAAAGTTGAATGACACCAGAAGGAATTATTCCTCTTATGAGAATGAATTCTATGCAGTTGTTCAGGCATTGAAAAAATGGAGGCATTACTTAATGTCCAAAGAATTTGTATTATACTCTGACAATCATGCTTTGTAGTACATTGTACAACAACCCAAGTTAAATCATAAGCATCCCAAATGGGTTGATTATCTCCAAAGTTTTAACTTTTTTTTGAAACATATAAGTGGCCAAGCAAATAAAGTAGCTGATGCTTTGAGTAGGAGGCACATGCTTGTTCGAGAAACCAATTTTGAAGTTGTAGGATTTGATTTTCTCAAAGAACTGTACAAAACAGATTCATATTTTAAGGAAGAATTTGAGGCATGTTGTAACCCTGTTCTAATAGATAGAAGCCAGTGGCTGGATTATTTCTTACAGGAGGACTTACTATTAAGAAGAAACCAACTTTGTGTACCAAAATGTTCCATGAGGGAAAATTTGATCAAGGAGAAGCATAGTGGTGGACTTGCTGGACACTTTGGTACTGATAAAACTTATGAGCAGTTGATTCAATTCTATTATTGGTCTAAGATGAGAGCAGAAGTGGAAAAGTTTGTGAAAAATTGCAAAATCTGTCAATATGCCAAAGGAATGAGTGAGAATGCATGATTGTACACTCCCTTGCCTATTCCAGATAGGCCTTGGGACATGGTGAGTATGGATTTTGTTCTAGGATTTCCCAAGACTCAAAGAGGGAATGATGCAGTCTTTGTTGTAGTGGACATATTTTCCAAAATGGCACATTTTATTCCATGTTATAAAACTAGTGATGCCACCCATGTTGCTAACTTGTTTTTCAAAGAAGTTGTTAGGTTGCATGGGTTGCCCAAGAGTGTTGTTTTAGACAGAGACACTAGATTTGTGGGCCATTTTTGGAGGACATTGTGGAAGAAAATTGGTACCAAACTAAGTTTCATCTCATCTTATCATCCTTAGAATGATGGATAGACTGAGGTAGTGAATAGGAGTCTGGGAAATTTGTTGAGTAGTCTTGCAGGAGAGCATCCCAAGCAGTGGGACCATATTTTTCCTCAGGCAGAATATGCATATAATGACTCACAAAACAGAAGCACAGGGAAGAGTCCATTCCATATTGTTTATGGAATGCACCCCAGAGGAATATCAGAGTTAAGAAATCTGGGAAAGGCAGAACTGAGGAGTGCTGATGATGAGGAATTTGCTTCAAAAATCCAAGCCATACATGAACAAGTGAAACAACAGCTACAAGGAAATAGCATCAAATACAAAGGAAGAGTAGATTTGAGCAGAAGAGAATTCCATTTTGAAGTAGGAGATCTGGTTTGGTGCACTTGAGAAAGGAGAGATTCCCAAAGAAGCAGTATAACAAACTGAAGTCCAAAAATATTGGGCCATGCAAGATACTTAGAAAGTTTTCTGCTAATGCTTATGAGATTGAATTGCCTCCTGATGTTGGAATATCTCCCATTTTTAATGTTTCAGATGTGTACACGTATGAAGATGATGGTGTAGAAGAGGGACGAGTAGACAAGGAACATATTGACTGGGAAAATCAGCTACCTCTAGCACAACCACTGCAGCCAGAGAAGATATTGGACAAAAGAGTGTTTAGGAAGACTAGACGACAAGAGTACTATCAGTACTTAATCAAATGGAAGGACCAGCCAGAGGAATATGCCACTTGGTTGACTGAAGGAATGTTGCAAAAGATAGGCAGATCAGTGGAGAAGCTCATGGACAGGAGCCCATGAAGAAAATTTCCCTCGGGAGTCTGATGCAGGGGCATTGGACACTAGCCAACAATGTAGGAAGTTTTGTCCACATGTTCTGGCTAGGAGGCTTCAAAATCATTTGAATTTGTAACAGAAAGGTGTCAATACCTTAGTGGCCTGTTGCATTTAGGTCAGTTTGAGTCAATAGAAGTCGAATAGTTTTAGGTTCAATCCGTCTGTCCTGTTCAGTTATTAAAATAATGTAATTAGAGTATAAACGGTCCTCACTGAGGATCCGAAGAGACACATAATAAGACATATAAATTGTATCCCCCGGATGTATTGAGGGGAGGAGATTTCTGCAGTAAAATCTGAGTGTTAAGCAACTGCTTCCTATTGAATAAATTTCAGTGCCTGTTGATTATCAATTTGTCTTTGAATTGATTTTGTGAGGGAATTTGTTTAATTGCGAGGTGGTTGAAACACCATTCTGTGTATAACTATTGAATAGAATTGTCGTGTAATCTCCACATGTCTCTCTGTCGATTGTTAATCGTATATTTATCCTAAATTTTCAGAATAAGCTCTATTGAAATAAATCCCCAGAAGAAGTCGTAGTCGAATGTATTCAATCCTTGTAACAAACTTACATTGTGTCCAAACCGCCTCTGTGAATGAATTCATAAGGATGTTTTCCTGTAAGCTCTGGTTGTGAAACCCATGCTTATAGAGAAATAAGTTTGTTATATTGTGAACTGAGAGTGTGGTCCAAGATTCGAACCTGAGTTAGTGAACCAGAGCGATTAGAAAGGAAAGCATTAACCCTGGTTCAACCTACAGTCAATCACTGTTCAAAAACTGGAGCAATTTTGATCGAACCACTTTTGGTATTGACGGGAAACCACCCAAAGTCAAGCGATCCTGTAAACATCCACCACATCAATGGGACAATACCGCCTCATCGCTCCCTCATCGCGCATTAACTGTCAACTTCGGAGTCAGCGTGATATTGATGTACACCGTCCGATCTGAGGCCGGCTCATCGAACGGTGATCACTCTCAAAAGAGCTCAGAGGATAAGCCAAGGTATGGACGTTGAATTACATTGAATTCTGTCGACTATATAGGTGGGTCCGAGGCCTAAGTTGTTATAAGAGTTTATTTATAATGCGCTCGGTTATTAAAATAAGATTTTGAAGGGTGATAACCTTAGTTCTAAGGTTCGGCAATAGAATTAAAGTTCGGGGATACATTTAAATTTTCCCAAGTTTTGTTAATGTATTTATTTGTCAATTTCTCCGAAATTGATAAATAAAATTATAGAGGGGTTGAGGAAGACTACATGGAATGAACTGAGTTAATTCGAGGTAAAATGCTAACAGAGCTAAAATAGAGACGAGCTCTCCTTGGGGGGGCCCAAATTCAATTTTGTTGCTATCATGTACCTTGGTTCCAGCTTCCACTCTTGTTCAGTGCCTCGGATCAGGAAAAGGGACCCGTTATTTCCCTTTGACTTGATTTTTTCTCAGTTCCAGCTCCTCATGGCATGATCAAGATCTATATACTTGATGGTTAAATGATGCAGCAAATTGTACCGGTGATTCGGAAGTATGTGTGAGATGTTTCAAAAGTCATGAGGGGGTGGCTCTTCAGGTAACCCTCCACACGCCCGAATGACCTCTACACTATAGCCTTGGATGCAGTTCCATAGATTTGATGGTTTCAGACTCAGCCACTTGTAGCACCTTTTAGTTTGCATGTATCATTCACATTGTCAGAGCCCTTTCTCATTTTACAAGGCATCTTTGGTTGTACTTATATCTCATGTACTTATATATTATTTTGTAATTCCTGGTTGTTTTCCTAGACACAGTATGTATGTGGGATCCATTATCATGTTTTTTATCTAGCCCATGTTTATGCTAACATGTACTATATAGTTCAGTCCCGTGTTTGCTAGGCACACCATTATTATTTGTACTTTGTTATCTTGACGGGGATAGGTATGCCTCCCCCGCCTCATGCAGAATAGGTACTCACTCATAAAAGAGACTTGTCACACCTGTAAGTATCGCCTGCTCAGGGTCTTGTCCTCTCTCGCTTCATTTCGTCTTATATTTATCTCCCTCTAACTCCCCTTCGGTGTCTACTGATTGTGTTATTACAACATACTTCGGTCATACGATTATCCCCTGAAGCTCGCACGTAGGGGGGAAATCTGTTACACCAATTTTTGGTCATCTAACCTGTTACTATTAGATGGACTAAAGTACACCATGTATGACCAATTTTACCATAGTAAAATTGCTCTCACTATGAAAAATAATCTAATAACCCATAGTTTATTAAGTTATTTCTCGTCTAAACAAGAAACCGCATGAGGAATAATTGAATAAATCCTTAATTGTTTGATTTTCCTCAAGGGATAATTAATTAAACCACTGTTTAATCAATATTCCTGGTCATATTTAACCCAAAATAGGAATATTAATTTGATAAACCATTATTTATCGTATTATTTTCTAAGAATAATTATTTAAAACATTATTTAATAATATTCATTGTTAAATTTGACTAAATCATTTATAAATAATTGAATGAATCATTATTTATTTAAGTATTCCTTAAACACATTCTTAAAATAATAAATAAACCATTTATTTATTTATTATTTCTAAATGAAGGGATTTGACCAAAAGCAAATTCCTTTTCCCTCCAACAAAAGTAATAAAATATTCCATAAAAGTTGGATCTAGATTTGGTTAATAATATTTTAATTATGCACCAATATGTAGACTAATTCAATATTTTGCTATAAATAGAAGGGTCTTTCCATTCATTCACTACCTTTTGTTGCCTAGAGATCAATCTTTGATCTATACTTTTGGTCTGACTTTGATATCCCGATCGTTGTCATTTTTTTGTACTTTTTTCTTCTGAGCTCCCTTGGAGTTCCATTTTTTTCTGGGTTTTCTACACCATCAATAGAGAGAGATCTTAGATATGAAGCACTAAGGAAATACAAGAACCCATACCATTAAGGGGGACTGGTAACATATTTTCTATGTTCCCTTCCAAGGTGCTATAATACAAATATTCTTTTAAAATTCTTGTCTTGTCCATTGGATGCATGGAGAAACTCTTGCTTATTTTTTGTTGTTTAATGTCATTAACTGCATAGATCTGGATTTTTGTAGGATTTATTCTGATCACTAACTGCAGATCTAGGGAAATTGACAGTGACATTTGATGTTAGGGGTATTTTTTATGCACAACTAAAGTGACCTTTTTTGTACACTTGCGATTAGAATTCACACCAACAACAGTTGGTTCTCATACTTTGGTATGCATTAAAGCTTACTTTTTAAACCTAAGTGTGAGTATACTTAGTATTTTGTTAGGCACATGGTTACATTGGAAGTACTCTACACTTGAAGGAGATCTCCCTATCTTTAAATTACTGTAGGGTAGTATAGAAACAATAAATAAAAGCTCCATTTGGAATAAAATTATTATAACGTCACTCTTAAATTCCCTAACACACAACTTTTGAAATTTCCATTATTATGCACTCTTGTAGTAAGACTTGTCAGAAGAAATTCACTCTTAATGCCTCATATTTTATAAAGTGACTTTGATTATTGGCCAATATTATTCAGTGTGTTAGTTATGTGGATTGTGGTTGTTATGCTTAATAATTTCTATTCAAAATCTTGAAAAACTACATATGGTCTATTCATAAGCTTAAAAGGTTGTCGTCCAAGAAACCTTTTCAAGTTTCTCTTTGAAGATATTGATGAAAATCCTCCTATGGTGGAACAATCCCATAAAACCATAATGAGTTCTCATAAGAACCATAACTTGATTGACTTGAGGAATATTTCAGTCAATATCTGAGATGTTTCCAATAAATTGAGTCTTTAGGGTAGAAGGACCAACCAGTAAAAAATAGTAATTAAAAACTTTTCACGCCATCCCATGCTCTTAAGGAGAAATTTTTCCTCTGCACCTATTAAGTAACTTATTTGAGGTTAACCATAATCATATTTTTTTGACATAAACAAATTAATTGATGGATATTAGGTCTCATTACGAGGCGACCTACTATAATCATGGGTCCTAACGAGAATGATAGTACCACTACTAGTCACCAAGCCAGGTTAATGGATTTCAGTTGAAAAGCTAGAAGACAACATGTCTCATGAAAAGCTAGCTTCTTCATTCTTATTATCTCTTGTGAATGGCACTTTCGTTTGCTCATTTACAAGCCAGGACAATGACCTTCAGTTAATTCTCAAATAATTTTTTTTTTTTTAAATCACTCTGAATCTATATCTAATAGGTGGTACACAAGCATTTCATTGGCTTAAAAGGAATCCTTTTCAAGCCTATATATACCTATTGGCAACAGGGTCATGTGTGTGGTATTAAAGCTTATTTTACACTATGATTTACTCGGCCATTTCTACATTTCCCTGAGCTCATTATCATATCTCTCTGAGAATTACTTTAAGATCCTTTCAGAAATGTGATTTTGATTTCTATCTTTCATAAATATGAATTTTTTCATGGATGTGGGACCCTTAGTGCACATGATTCACTCTTCCTGAAAAAGAAGAAATTCAACTATATTCTTGGATAATGGTAATATGGGAAGGTATCATTTTGTCGTGTTTCTTTTTCCTACTTACATCCATTTTAATGCCTTGGCTTTCAAATAATGTCACTTCTATTTATAATAATAAGGCCATTGAGAGTAAAGACTTTCCGATTTGGACTTCTCTTGAGATTCTTTGTAAAAAACATTATAGTTGGATATTTTATATCCCTATAATGACAACATTCTTAACATTCCTTTAATACTCCTAGCATTAGTTACTTTTCGAAATAATGAAGATTGACCTTGACATCATTGAATCTATGGTCGCAGTTAATTCGTATATTATTGAAAGGAAGTTAACATAATATGGAACTTACCTACATTATATTACTTAATTAGCCCTATAGTTTAAGTCAATGCAACATGACTCTAATAGAGAAACCGTAGCCCTATAGTCTTAATTAATGTTAGTCTCTGTTAGAGGTTTTTCTTTCTTCAGGACATGCAAGATGATCAGCATGGGGGATTTTAGGCCTCGAAATTGTCGTTTTTAATTCTCATTCTCACCCTATGCTTACTCATGGTTTTCATTGCTATTATTGTCATTTATTGGAAAAAATAATGAGAGGTGGGGGGGGGGGTGAATCAGTATTTAGAGCTCAATGATAACTTTTACTTTTTTGTTTACTGAATTCCATACGCAACTTTAATGAACCCAACTCGTGTATACATGCGGATATACTAACAGAAACTTTCATATACTGATGTACCTATATTGTTAGATAAAATTTTAGAAACAATATTCTTAGCTTATCAGTTATGTATCAGTTAGTTAAGAAGTAGATATGAGCAGTAACAGCAGAATAATTCATCACACAAGAGCATCACATATGAACACCAAGATTTTAGGTCGAAACCCAATTCGGGAAAAACCCACCACTGTTTTTGTCTCTGTCTTCAATATTTGTTATATGGAAAACTGATTACAATATTGTACTGATGCAGACTCAAATCAGTACATAGGCATCTACCTACATAATGTTACAACATTCTCTCATTCTCCAGCTGCTACTGTAAGGGATCTATAACCCCCTAATCTAGTTTACCAGCCATTGTTGGAAGGGAGCCTCAACCCCCTTATCAGAACACCAGCTTCTAGTGGTAGGAAGATTCTACTTCCACACTTAAGGCTTCAACCATCAGAACCACTGCAGACCACGTTTCATCAATTTTCACACTGGATCTCACAGCTTCAACACAACATAACATAAGGATCATCAATAATATACTTAACCCAAACTTCAAACAGAACAGTGAGATTACTATAACCAAAACACAGTAATAAACCCAGATTTCAGTATCAACATGTAGAAAAAATCTCAACCTTGAACATTCATTACCTTAAAATGCATATGCTACTTTGCTTTACCGAGCCCACGAATATACACGCTTTCCTTCACACCAACCTGCGTATAGATCTGAGAATATTGATCTTCTAGAATATGGTCAGTCTCAGAACCAGATCTGAGGCTTTTGGATAGATATCTTTACAGTTTTACAGAACCCTTAATTAGTCAGTCATCATTAAACATATTTACTCACTCATTGATTAGATTTGTACATGTTCAACTTAGCATCATATACAGTATTTAAGAAACCCATATCTACATCAAGACTTCATTAGCAGACAACATAAATACAATAGCAATAAACAGATAACCTCTACAATAAGCTTCAGAAAACCTGGACTTCCATACGTTTTTTTTCTGAGACAAAGTTGTGTATATACATGCTTTTACCGAGATGAACTAGCATATAGGTATGTAAACATTAAATTTACAAAATGTTTCAGATCTATAGACTTACCCAGATTTCTTCACTTCACTTCAACAGACATGCACCAGGTCACAAATCTAATCATCTCTTCAATAAATAAAGTACATATTCATTTCAAGTCTAGAGATCTTGATCCATCATTGTATCCAAGGGTACATCATAGATTCAGATCTACCAAAACAAAAACAGAGTTCATCCCATGCAGGTATTCTTCAGATAGAAATATTCAGTAATAACCCTTACACTTGAACACACTTACACTATGATCTTCTTCTCCTTATATATATTTAGCCTTTACCAATACCATGAGCCAAAACCACGTAACTGTCAATGGTATTCTTCGATGGAATCAAATAGAGGACACAATGCTCAAAACGGTGGGCCAATACCATGGTAATGCCCTGTGGTATGCTATTTTTAGAGCGAAAAAGGCATATGTGACTTGGATCATTCTTATATGCGTGTATATGAGAATTGGCCTATACTAACCCGCGTATGGAACCTTCAATATGGAAATGAACTAAATTCTGTTGGACTTTACAAATTTCTACTGATAGATCTTCTGCAAACAACTGAGCTTCTTCAGAACATATACTCCAACATTTTCCAGAGAGTTGCCATCAAGGACAACATATAAAGACAAAAGAATCATATTGCCAACAATCTCCCCCTTTGGACTTGATGGCAACCATGATGAAGTTGGATCACCTCATTAGAATACTCTACCCATTTGACATCAAGGGCAAAGGGTGGATCAATACCGAAACAAATTTTTTCTTTCCTTGTAGAAAGAAGAGCGTTGCAGATTTGATGTGTACTGAAATTACCATGCTCCCCTGAGTTCATGTTGAATCTTCAAATAGTTTTTTCAATTAATTACATGAATCTATAACTCAATTGAGTATGACCTTTCCTATCACCAAGGACTCATACTTACATAAATGATCCAACCAACTGGAATTACATATTTGACACAACTACACAACCAAGTGGGTTTAAATTTGAACAAGTTCTTACATGACTGAATATAAAAACTTTACATCATAAGTCTCAACATGACCTTATCATCAAATTCCAGATATGACTTTGTATAACCAGGACCAAAATATCTCAAGAGAGAGATCATAAATCTAAAACCAATCAGAATGCCAATAATTCATCCTTTTCAAAAAGGCAAGTGCTCCCCCTAAGCTTGTGCATCCTAAACACCTTCAACAACCCATTCATCAAAGAATCTTCATCAAGGAGATAGATATCAAAGAAAGGTACAATAAGATGGATACTAGAGCAACAACATAGATTATAAAAAAATTCCACAGACTGTTTTGAAAGCTGACCCAGAGAATTTCTGTCAGCAAAATCCATACGTGGTTTTATGCATAGAAACTCGCGTATATATGTGATTCAGCTTTATGAAATGAGTGTACCAAATTTAACCTTCTCAATTTAAGAATATTTGATAAGGGAGGAAGAGACAACTCCCACCTTCTGTCTGAGATATTCGAATTCTTCAGTGGGAAGAGGTCTAGTAAATATATGTGCAACTTGTTGTTTGGAGGGAACATACTCCAATTTAACCTTTTTTCAAGCACTTGTTCACGTAGGAAGTGATACTTGATAGGAATGTGCTTCATATTGGAATGCATAACATGATTTTTCAAGATACTAATGGCTCTTGTGTTCTCACATAGAATGGAGATCAGAGGTGAACATTTGATTTGAATATCTTGTAATGTATGCATCATCCAAAGAAGTTGTGTGCAACATGATGCAACAACCACATATTCTGCTTCTTTTGTAGATAAGGAAATAGAATTTTGTTTCTCGTTGAACCAAGATACTAATCGGGGACCCATATAGAATGCACCACCACTAGTGCTTTTTCGATCATCAACACTTCCAGCGCAATCCACATCTATGTAAGAATGAAGAGTAAGATCATCATTCTTTGGATACCATAGACCAAAGTCTTGATTCCCTTGTAGATATTTGAATATTATTTTTATAGCCTGAATGTGAGACTCTTTTGTGCTAGCTTGGAATCATCCAACAATCCCAATTGCATGCAAATATCTGGTCTTGTCTCGGTTAGATAAAGTAGACTTCAAATCATGGATCTATACTCTGGTTGATTCACCATGGGAGAATCATCATGAGAAATAAGGTTACATATAGTTACCATTGGAGTACTCATGGGTTTGCAATCTTCCATCCCATACTTTTTCAGAATTTTCTTGAGATATTTTTCTTGTGATAGAAATATGCCATCTGTTGCTTATTTCACTTGTAAGCCAAGAAAATATGTTAGTTCCCCAAGTAACGATATTTAAAATTCTTGTTGCATAATAGAAGAAAATTTATGACTCATGGACTCTTCATTACTTCCAAAAATGATGTCATCAACATACACACCAATAATCAATAATTTATGATTCTCAATTTTTGTGTATAAGTTACTGTTAGCAGATCCTTTTGTGAAACCTTGTCGTTGAAGATATTTTTCAATATGATAGTATCATGCTCGAGGAGCTTGTTTGAGACCATATAAGGCCTTTTTAAGTTTGCAAACAATTTTTTCATAATTTCCCATAATGAATCCTTTTGTTTTTTGTATATAAACTTGTTCTTCTAGATCACCATTGAGGAAAGCAGATTTTACATCCATTTGATAAACTTTGAATTGTTGAAAACTTGAAAAAGAAAGAAACATTCTTATGGATTTAAGTCTATCTACATGAGAAAATGTTTCTTTGAAGTCTATACCTTCTTGTTGAGTATACCCTTTACATACAAGTCTAGCCTTGTTTCTAATAACATCTCCATTTTCATTTAACTTGTTTTTGAATATCCATTTTGTTCCAATAAAATTTTTATCATGAGGTCTTGGAACCAATCCCCAAATATGATTCTTTTCAATCTGATCAAGTTCTTCATTCATGGCTTGAATCCAACATTCATATTTACTAGTTGATTTACATTCTGCAGTTCAATAGTGGATAAGAAATCCAGATAGCTAGGGGATCCCACAATATTTCTTATTGTTTGGACACCTGATCCCTTTTCTCCTAGAATTTGAGATTTTGGATGATTCTTTTGAACATACCTAGATGGAGCCTTTTCAAATATATCTTCTTTTGGTGCTTCATTGGGTTCTCCTTTTATGTTGTTTCTATTTGATGAGGGAAAGTATATATCATCATCATATTCATTGTTGTTGTTATTTCCCTTTTAGGAGCTGTGAGAGACTCATCAATTACAACATCAATACATTCAACAACATTCTAAATTCTTTTATTGTAACATTTATATTCTTTACTTCTAGAAGAGTAACCAAGAAATATTCCTTCATCTGCTCTAGGTTCAAACTTACCAAGTTTTTCATCATTGTTCTTGATAAAACATTTGTTTCTGAAAACTCTAAAATGATTTACAGTGGGAATATTACCATACCAGAGGTCATAAGGATTTTTATCACTATTCACATGAACACGAGCCTTGTTAAGAATATTTACTATGGTATTTGTTTCTTTCCCCAAAAGGTATCGAGAGTTCTGGATTCATTAAGCATAGTACGAGCCATCTGTTGAACTGTTCTATTCATCCTTTCTGCCATGCCATTTTGTTGTGGGGTTCCAGCTATAGAAAACTGTCTTTTTATGCCTTGATTTTCACAGAAATAAAAGAATTCATCTGATATATACTCTCCTCCTCGGTCAGATCTAAGACATTTTATTTTTAGATCTAATTAATTTTCAACCAAAGCTTTGAAGATCTTAAATTTTTCAAATGCTTCATCTTTATGTTTCAGTAACCTGATCCAACACATTCTAGAGAAGTCATCAATAAATAAAATATAACATTGTTCTGCACGAGGTGAATTTTTCCTTAAATGACCACATAGATCAATATGTATAAGTTCAGGAGGCTTAATTTTTTATCATTCTTTGGAATTGAATTGCACCTTGGTTTTCTTACCAAATTGGCATGATTTTCATAAGGTACTTTTAGGTAGAGTGATCCTGGGAAGATCACGAACAACTTTGATTTTGCTAGATTTGATTATTTGAGAGAAACTCAAATGTCCCAACCTTTTGTACCATAGCCAATTTTATGAAGATTTACCTAAGTAGAATTTCTCTTGGCCACCTTTCAATACATACAGATTGCTTGGTGTTAGAGTTCCTTTTATTACTGTTTTTCCTATGTCAAGTTCACGTAATACACATTATTTTGAACTAAAGACAACTTAATTTCCTTGATTACATATTTGAATCACACTCACCAGGCTATGCTTTAATCCATCCACATACATAACATTTTTAGCTTTCACCTTTTCTTATAGAAAAATGAAACCTTTTCCTTTAATGATGGCGGGAGAGTCATTTCCAAAGGTAACATTCTTTTCTTTCTATAGAGAATTGTATGAAAGGAGTTTATTTTTGTCACCTATCATTTGTTTTGAGCATCCACTATCAATGTACCATTGATTTTCTTTTGCTTCTGCAAATAAAGCTATGCCACAACTTTCAACCTGTAAGTCCTTCTTTCTCCATACCTTGGAATTTGAAGGTATATGCTCTTTTGGCTGAAGTTTGCTCCTACATTCAGATTCTTCATGTCCAAAGTTATTACAATAAGAACATTCAATTTCATTTTGAAGAGGAGAAAAGTTGGTATAAGTATTCTTCTTTATTCCAGTCTCATTTATTTTCTTTCTTGCTTCTCTGGTCATGATGGTTTTGCATGTAACACCTTGAGCATATTTATGACCAAACTTATGACATGAGAAACATTGTCCATTAAAGAAGAAATTTCTCTGATCATGAAACCTTCTATTCATGTTTACCTGTTGATTGATATTTTTGTTAATGTTCTTCCTTAAATTGAAGTGTTCATGCTTTACCTGGGTGGTCTCTTTTTTCTTTTGACGAGTGACAAAATGTTATTGATTGGCTTTAGCTGCATTTAGAGAGCTTGGTGCTGAGGACTGGGAGGATTATTCGATATATCCAATACCTGTATTTACAAGAGGAGAGCGTTATACCTTGATAATTTCATCTAAGGTTTCAGATCCTTTAGCAAATCTAAGATTTAAAGTTTTTATTTTCTCAATTTCCTTTCTTAGACTTACTATTTCACATTCAAATTTCTCATTGTGCTTCTCCTTTTCTATAAGCTAATTCTTTAGAGTATCTATGACAGTTTTGTTTTCTTCCAAACATATTTTGAGATGATTTATTTCTCCAGGAAAATAATTTTCTTCTAAAGCATCCATAAAAGTATCTTTAGCCTCACTAGAGTCTTTTTCAAAAGCCATGAGCAGTTTACTATCTTGATCATATTATACTTCTTCACTATTTGATAGACCATCACTATCTTCATGAGTAGAATAAATTTTTCTATTGATAAACTATTTCTTATTTCCTTTTTCCACTTTCTTTCCCTTTTCATAATTATCTTTATGGGGACATTTAGTAGCATAATGACCAGCTCTTCCACAAGAAAAAAATTTAAAAGGAAGCTTACCTCTGAACCTTCCAATGCCAAGTTGTAGCTTCTTTACAAAATTTATCTCATCTTCTTCTGAAACATACCCTGATCCTTCTCGTTCTTCTACTTCCTTTCCTTTTGCAATATCTCTAAAGACAACTTATTTGACTTCAGATGGACCTCCTTTCCTCATTTCACATGCAGTCAGAATCCCACGAAGTTGAACAAAAGTAATATTTTGTAGATCCTGCTTCCCTTCAATAGAAGACACTTTTGACTTGAATTTTGGAGTTAGAGATCTTAAATCCTTTTCTACTAGAGTAGTGTCAGTTATGGTTTCACCCAAATTTCTCATATGATTTACAATATCATCCAGACGTAAAAAGAAACTAGAAATGCTTTCTTCATTATGCATTTTGATTTTTTCATATTGAATTTTGAGAGTTTGGAGTTTACCACTTTTTACCTTAGAATCACATTCATAGCTCAGAAATATTTTTTCCCATATCTCCTTTGTTTTATTCAACTACATGACTTTGAAAAATTTTGATTCAGTTAAAATTCCCAATAATGCATTAACCGCCATTGCATTGTTTCATAGTTATTTCTTGCGACTGGATCTGTTGGAACTGAAGCTAGATATTGATAACATCCTTCAATGATAGCCCATACATCTACTCCAAGTGACTGAAGATAGGAAATTTTCCTTGTCTTCCAGAAGATTAAATTGTTTTTGTTGAAGAGAGGAGGCTTGATAGATGTCGTCCCATCTTGATTGCTCATCTTAGCCGATATTCCTTCTAGTGATTAAGCTTCTTCATAAGGACCTGCTCTGATACCAATTGTTGGGAAAAATACTGAGGGGGGGGGGTGAATCAATATTTAGAGCTCACTAATAACTTTTACTTTTTCTTTACCCAATTCCATACGTGACCCTGATGAACCCAACTCGCATATACATGTGGATATGCCAACAGAACCTTGCGTAAACTAATGTAACTATATTTTTAGATAAAATTTCAGAAATAATCTTTAAATCAACTTATCTGTTATGTATCATTTATTTAAGCAATATATGTGTGTAGTAATAGAAAAATAAATCATCACACATGAGCATCACATATGAACACCAATATTTAAGGTGAAAACCTAATTCGGTAAAAAACCACCACTGCTGTTGTCACTTTCTTCAACATTTATTATATGGAAAATTGATTACAATATTGTACTGATGTAGACTCATATCAGTACGCAGGCATCTACCTACAGAAGGCTGCAACATTCTCTCGTTCTCCAGCTACTATTGGAAGGGAGCTACAACCCCCTAATCTCGTTTACCAGCCACTACTAGAAGGGAGCTTTAACCCCCTGATCAGAACACCAGCTTCTACTAGCAGGAAGCTTCTACTTCCACACTGAAGGCTTCAACCCTCAGAACCACTCCAGACCACATTTCATAAATTTTCACAATGGATCACACAGCTTCAACACAAATTAGCATAAGGATCATCAATAATATACTTAACCCAAACTTCAAATAGAATAGTGAGATTACTATAACCAGAACACAGTAATAAACCCATATTTCAGTATCAGCATGTAGAAACAATCTCAACCCTAAACATTCATTATCTTAAAATGCATATGTTACATTGCTTTACTGAGCCCATGTATATATGCTCTTTCCATCACACTAACCTGTGTATAGATCCGAGAATATTGATCTTCCATAATATGGTCAACCTAAGAACCACATCTGAGGCTTTCAGACACATATCTTTACAGTTTTGTAGATACCTTAATCAATTAGTCATCATTAAATATATTTACTCACTCATTGATCAGATTTGTATATATTCAACTTAGCAGCATATACAATATTCAAGCAACTCAGATTTTCATGAAAACTTCATTGACATACAAGATAAATAAAATAGCAATAAATAGATAAACTCTGAAGTAAGCTTTAGAAAACCCTGACTTCCATACATGATTTTTCTGAGACAAAGCCGTGTATATATGTTCTTTTACCAAGACGAACTAGTGTATAGATCTGTAAATATTAAATTTATAGAATGTTTCAGATCTATATACTTACCCAAATTTCTTCACTTCACTTCAACAAACATCCACCAGGTCATAGATCTAATCATCTCTTCAATAAATAAATTACATAGTAATTTCAGGTCTAGAGATCTTGATCCATCATTATATCTAAGGGTACATCATAGATTTAGATATACCAAAACAAAAACAGAGTTCATCCCATGCAGATATACTTCAAAGAGAAATATTCAGTAACAACCCTTACACTCACACACACTTGCACCATGATCTTCTTCTCCTTATATATATTTATCCTTTACCAATACCATGAGCCAAAACCAAATAACTACGGATGGTATTCTTGGATGGAATAAAATAGATGACACAAGGCTCAAAACTGTGGGCTAATACCATGGTAATGCCCCCTGCTATCATATTTTGAGAGTGCAAAAGGCATATGTGACTTTGACCATTCTTATCTTTGTGTATACATGATGTGGTCTATACTAACCCACATATAGAAACTTCAATATGGAAATGAACTAACTTCTGCTAGACTTTACACATTTCTTCTGATGGATCTTTTGCAAAAAACTAAGCTTCTCCAGAAGACATGTGCTCCATTATTTTCCAGAGAGTTTCCATCAAGTAAAACATATAAATATAGAAGAATCATATTTCCAACATCATTTTTCACAATTGTTGGGCTAGTATCACAAACTTGCAGCATGATCAGGTAATTGTTCATTATTTAACCTATTTCCTTTATTTCTATAATATTTGCATAAAAATAATTATTGATTATAGTGATTGTTTTTTTTCAAGAATACATATGAAATCATGATCAAATATATGCATGCATCAACAATTGATTTCACCAAGTTTTGTTCTTCCACCGACACTCCTACACTAGCATTCCTGCACTAATTTGGTGCTTCGACATCTCGCCATGTTTTAAGGGAAAATCAAAGATGGTTATTGTCCAAAATGATGCTATAACACCTTCCAATGATTTAGATTACACCCAGGTCACACATGTCGGTCTCTAGAAGAAAATCAACAAATCTGCTCAAAATCGGCACAATTTTCAAACAGCCAAGTTTGACCTCGATTTGTGTGCATTTGCAGGCGAATCTTGAAAAATAGAGCTAATGATTTTTTTTACGAGTATAACAAATTATCTATAACCCAAACCATTTCCTAAGATTCAAATTATTCTAAAAGTTACCCACAAGTCTTTGAGGCAGTTTTATAAAAAAAGATTGTTTTTTCCAGAATTCTAGGAACTTGGCATAGTTTTCAAACTCCCAAGTTTGACCTTGATTTGCGTATAGCTACAGGTGAATCTCGAAAATCCAAGAATTTGTTTACCAGTAAAACAAATTATCTTGAACCCGAAGCGTTTCCCAATATTTCATTAGTATAAAAGTTACATATAGGTATTTGAAGTAGTTTTATTAAAAAAAAAAAAAACCATAATTCTTGGATATTGCTCGAATTTGCCAAAAAATAAAAAAATTCGTACCATATCTGCATATTCTTGATGAGACAATGGCTTTATTAGTCCCCTATTCATGGAAAATATTTTGGATTCACTTCCTCATCCTTTTTTGTAATGGATTGGATGGCCTAAAGCCAAATTTGTATCATGAAATGTATAAAAAGAAACATATGGCTCCAAGCCTAGGGTGCAAACCATTTTATGTACTCTCATGCTACTAAGTTAGGCGCTGGGGATCTTCCCCTTCCTCAAATCAATTTGGAGCTGAAATACTGAGCTCAAATGTATAAGGATTGATATTTCCATTGATAACAAGCTTCTAATGTGAGCTTCATACATCCATTTTCTCTATTTTCTGTAATGCTAATCTTGTTCTTCGAGTTACGAATTTTGCTTAAAGGGAAACAACCTGGTTGGCTAAGTCCCAGGAAATATAGCTCATTCTCCCCATCATTCATGGTTATTTTGGCATGAAAATATTGATTTCTTTATGCTTGATCTTGCAGGTTTGGCGAAATCCTTGTGAATGTATTTCTTTAATGCATGATTTCAAATCTGAGGATCCATCGTGTGTGTTAAGTGGATTTTTATTTCCAGTTTCAGTATTTTATTATTTCCTATGCATAAAACTATGTCTTTTATATTCTAAAAGTGTTCCTTGAATTATTTCTGAAATATTAGACAGCGTTACAGGTTTAATGATTTAAGTTCTCATAGAGAGATTTACCTCCTTTTATAGCAGAACATACCCTGATATAAATAAGAGTTCTGGATGAGTGATGATATCTCTATGCATAATTTTATAAGTAATGATATCCTCAAATGATTGTAAACTAAATATTGTTGAATATAGGAATCATTGATGGTATTTTTCCGAGTTTAAATACTTTATGAAATTAATCTTTGAAGTAGAGTATATTTATCACTTTGTGACAGAAATTTGAAGAGGTTTAAGTTTAATCTTTTAAATAGCATATTTAATACAAAGCAAGATTTTTTCATTTATGAAATTGTGATAATTTCCTTGATATTTGCAGTTTTCATTTTTATTGAAAGTTTGCATTTTCATTTTGATTTGGGGTTATTTTCATTTATGTTCAAGTTAAATATTTATTTCTTGCTTTGTTAGTTTCCTGTTTACTATTTATAGCACATCAATTTATGAATGAAGGGTTGTCGAATGTGAGTTTGTCTCAGTGCAAGAACATGATGTACTAAGTATAGAAACAAAGCATTCTAGTATAGGAACAGAGCATTCCAGTACAGGAAAAAAACGTTCCAGTATAGAAACAGAGCATTCCAGTACAGGAACAGAATGTTCTAGTACAGAAACAGAGTCTTTTAGTAAAGAAACAAAGCGTCTAGTACAAGAAAAAGTGTTACAGTACAGGAAGGAACTTGTGATGGTACAAGAATAAAGTCACTCTAGTACAGAAAAAAAAAAAAAAAAATTATATATTTTTATACAAAAATGAATTTTCTTTGTTTTCCTAGTGTAGGGACAAAATTATTCTAGTACAGGAACATGGTCATTCCAGTATAGGAACATAATTGTCATAACATAGAAATGAACTTACTCTATTTTCCTAATATATGGATCATAGTAAAGGAATGGATCTGATTTTCAAATATTTTGAGTTTTGAACTTGATTGAGTGGCATGAATTATGAGTTCATTTACATTTTGAATTATTTTTCTAAAAAACTATTTTATTGCTGTTTTCCGAGTGAGAGTCAAATTTTCAGCATGGTGTGTGGTGTCATTGTATTAACTAGTGTTGTGAAGAGTTTCTACACATATTAGGGTTTTGTTTTGCAGGATGCTAGAGTCCGTCTTTGGAATTTCCAGTGTTGAATCTCAAAGTTCACGAACTCCCGGATTTACAATTATATGTTGGTCCATTAATATGCCATATACTACATCCAACAATAATTTATGTTGTATTTGACGTATGTGTCTCATATGTATTTTCTATATATGCAATGGATATGATGCTCCATGGTTGATGGTACATATGTGTAGCTATGTGATTAGTTATGTTATTTTTATCTCTTAGTATATGTGTACATGTTATGTAATAAAAACTGTGAGCTTACCTTTGTGCATTCAGATATTTCCTAAAGAGGCATGGATTGCAAACCTGAAATTTTTTATTGAACTATGATACAATGAGTTTGGAATCATCGAAGACATGTATGTGACATATAACTATCAAGGAGGTGTCAACGAAGAGGCTTATGATGGCGTCGTATTCAAATTTATTATTGGTGGTTGACTCGATACATAATCCATTAGTGAGACAGTGTGTCTAATCAAGAGAGTATATGTCCAAGGTTGCGTCAACAAGGTTCTACTACCATCGAGAGGTGCCATCATCAAATTCTTAATGATATATTGGTGGACGATCCGTTTGGGACACATGATGAGAGAGCAGTTTTAGAGTGAATCTATGATGAGGTGATAATCATAAATATAAGTTATGGTGCATACATTTTTATTGTGTGGTACTAAGGGAACCTATTTCTGGGTGAAATATTTTGAGGTGGAATCCACTGACAGGAATTTGGAAGCATGTCCCATTGGGCTATGATAAAATGTATTCCCCCTTGAGGAAGTAATTCTTGACACTATATGGACCCTTCCATAATGTCTCAAACTTCCCAGGTCCTAAAGTTTCATGGGCGACATCATAGCAAAGGAATAAATCTACTTTGTGGAATGACATAGGGGTAATATTGCGATAAAACGAGGCTTTGGCCCTATTTTTGTGGGCTTCATTACGTTGGAGCGGATTCTCGTCAACTTTTGTCAACCAGTTCTAACTACACCAACCATTTCTCTAGGGGTTTGGTATTGGTGATGAGTGTGATAGCCGAATGTAGGGTGGGGATTTCAAATTCAATGGGAAGCACAAATTCCACCTCGTAGCCTAATTGGAAGGGTGTAAAAATTGTTGATTATTTGACCAATGCACGACATGCCCATAAGGCTGACAACATGATGTGGTTCCAATTGGTTCTGTGATTGTTCACCATGCACTGCAACATTTTTTTGAGGAATTTGTTGACAAATTACAATGAAACATTAGACTGGGGGTAGTATGATGCTGCAAACTCATGAGAAATACCAAGGTGTTGGGATAATTCCTACAATAATTTTTTTTTTTTAAATCATTCTTGTTGTCATATACCAATTCCTTGGGGACAACAAACCGTGTAAATACATAGTTAAAGAAAACCCATGTGGAGGTCTCTACAGTGTTATTATATCTGGGCATGGCTTCTTTCCACTTGGTGAAATAATTGACGACCACCACTATGTATTTTTGGTTGCCAGATAAGGCGGGTTCCACATCTTGAAGTTCATACCCCATTTACAGAAGGGCTAATGATGATGACAGGGTGTAGGGGATATAGAAGGCTCATGCCTTATGAGCATAACGTTGGCATTGATCACATAATTTGACTCATTAAATGAAGCCACCAAAGCGGGTGGGCTAGAAGTAACTTAAATGTAGGAGTTTTTGATCAATGGCCATCGCAAAGAGGTGGCCACCACAAGCCCAATTGGGATAGTAATTCAAGACCTACTCGGCTTGTTCTTGGGTTAGGAACCTACGAAGGATGGTGTCGAAGCCTCTTAGATAAAGGACGTCCCGTGGAAGGAGGTAACGGGGGGCCTCATGGCATATGTGTCTTCAGTCGTCACGAGTGAGTTGAAGTTTGAATTTTTGAGTTCGTAAAAATAGGAGAATATCAATGTACCAAGGGTAGCCTATTGACACTAAGAAAATATGTTCATCAGGTAGTGCATCATTAATTGGGGGTTCTTGGGTCTCTATTGGGAGATCAACAAGCAATTCAATGAGGATGATCATATTTTTTCCTTTAGGAGGGTTAAATAATAGATCGAATTCTTGTAGTATAAATAATAATGGAACGTATTTGTGATTCATCATACGACGAGTGATCAAATATCACATAGGGTTGGTAAATGTTATGATGGTTGTGGTTCGAAGGATGATATAATTTTGAAGCTTTTGTATTGAATTTACTAGGACTGAGGCTATTTTTTCTTTTGGATCATGCATCAATGGAGGCCCAGATAAGTTCTTTCTAAATTAATAAATTATGTGTTCCTTGTATTTTGGTCCATCTTCAACTAATACTCTACCAATGGCTAAATCTAACATAGATATATATAAGGCGTAGTATTTATTGTGTTTGGGTGGGCTAATAAAAGGGGCTGAAGATAATGCATCTTATAAAGCTTCAAAATATTTTTCAGCCTCTTTATCCCATTAGAAAAGGGATTTCTTGATGAAGGAGACACAAGAATCCCTGCGCACAAGTAGTGTAGTCAATGACAAAGCGTCATAAGAAATTAGCCTTACCATATAGGATTTGTAACTAATTCAATGTTTTTGGAGGTTGCCACTTCTTTAATTGTCTATATTTCAAGAGGGTAGACTCTAATAGCTTGATTGGAGACTATGAATCCCAACAATATTCCAAAGTTGATGCAGAAAACACACTTGAGAGGCTTCAAGGGTAGGTTATATTATTGACATCTTTGAAAAACCAGGATGAGGTCTTCCAAATGGTCAACACACATCTTGGATCATATAATAAGGTCATATAAATAGGCAGGGATGAGATGAGATGATTTGTGGAAGATGTAGCTCATGGCCCGCTGGAAGGTGGCACTAGCATTTTTAAGACTGAATGGCTTAACTTGGTATGAAAAGGTACACCAAGAGGTAGTGAATGCAGTTTTGTATTGATTTGTATGGTGAATATGGATCTGATTGTACCCAAATAATCCATCCATGAATGATAGGGCCTCATGGCCAACGCAAGCATTGATAACTTGGTCGATGAATGGTTTGGGATAATTATCTTTGGGACAAGGTTTGTTCAGATCTTAGAAATTTATACAAAATAGTTCCTTGTTTTTTCATCATGGGTACAGGGTTAGAAACCCAATACATGTAAGTGTTTGGATATATAAATCTAGCTCTATGGATTTTATCTCTTTCATGTGTGATTTCTTCTGCCTTAGAAGGGGTAATTGATATTGTTTCTATCGGACGAGATTGACGTCAGACCATGTATCAATATGGTGTTCCACAATTGTGGGACTGATACCTGTGATCGTCGAGAAATATCATGAAAAAATATCCCTATATTCCCAAAATATGGAGGTTTATGAGGTTACTTGTTATTGATAGCATGCTTCCCCCATGGATATTTCTTTGATTTTTCCAGGTTTTTTTGAAATTTTCACCTTAATGGTAGGTAAACAATTTGACATGTTTCCTTCCTCAAATGCAGTGCTAGGATGGGATTTTTGAACTAATATATTCTCCCTGATGGTAGGAAATATTTAGATTATATGGTGAAAATATCAAGGGTTGGTGTGTTCGTAGGCACAAATTATTTTTTATGTAGAAAACTTGAATGAGGGTGAATGACATTTTTCATGGAAATTTGGGTTTTTTTGTGCCCTCTAGAATATCTTAATCTGAGTGAAAAATATTATTTCAGGCTGAAATGGATTATACAAGGTCGTGAGAATGGATTTTGGGCCTCACATTGTTGGTTGAAGAGTAAGAATATGATTCAGTAGTTGATGCCTTAGAACTAAGAGAAGTTGACAATGTGTATATGGGGTGGATTTGCACCATTGGTGGTGTTACTACTGGTATGCTAGTTTTAGTGGTCTCGACACCAAAAAATTATGAGCAAAAAAGATGAATCATGGTTCTCATGGATAATGATATGATTCGTATGTGATTTTGTGTGTCGTCAACATTAGCTGGTGGAAGAATTTCCATAATGCTTGCTTTATAATGAGTGGGAGAGAGTTCTTGCGACCTTTTTGGTGTACAAGGGGAAACAATTTCCTCTCCAATGGGAGGATGATGGTGAATCCTAATATTTCAAAATGTTTGTAACATAGGGAATTCTTATTTACTATGAGAGGTATTGGTGTAAATGTCACACATAGGGAAATTACTAACTGAGTAGATGGTATGTGTTGGGGAAAAATAATTTCTTGTCATTTAATTTTTCAACCTGGGGGTTTCGTAAACTTGTGAAGCATGCGTGCACTGTATGTGGTAGAAATTATCTTTCAGTTTAGATCAATATAACTACAAAATAATGAAAAAAAAAGTCATTTAATCTATGAAATAAAATAATGAAAATGAAATTCAACTAACCTATGAAATCAAGTAACGAAAAGAAATAAAAATTCAAAAGAAAATATAGTGTAGACAATCACACTTACAGGAATTGAAATTTTAATCTAAGAAAGAATTTAAAAGCATCTAAAGGAAAACAACTAAGGTACGATCATTCACTCCAGAATCCAATATGGAAGTATGATAGAATCACCCTCTTCAGATGATGCATAAGCAACCGATTATACTTTAGTCTTTAAATCTAGGAAATCAATTAAAGCATGCAAAGGGAAAACTAAATAATTGCATAAGTTAGGTATTCAAGTATTCAATTCAGAAATATGATAAAATCACCTTCTTGAAATGATCTTTAAGAACAACCAATTATACAATTTAATGAGGATCTAAAAGGCAATGTAAAAGCATGTAAAAGTAAAACTCAATGATTGTATAGCTTGAACATTCAATCACCAAACTTGGAACACCTTCCTAGCTTGACCTTTTAGGAACGTTTAATTATACAATGAATTGATAATTTGATCTAAGAAAGTAAATAAGAGAACATGAAAGGAAACTAAATAACTATGAGCTCTATTTCCTCAAACTTAATCCAATTGGAAAATAGATAAATCTATCTTATTGAAATGTTTTTAGAAAAGCAAAGATTACACAGTCATTCTAAAACTAATATTAAGAAAGAAAATAAAATTTAATCTATAAAAGGAGGTAAATCTCACACATTTTAGGTAGATGATCTGAAAGTATGAGAGATGGTAAATGGAGATGCTCCATATGTAAGAAAAACCAAGTCAAAATTAAGGAACATTCATGAGTAAGGTGCCATAATCTAATTGTGTATTCAAAGCTTGAGAATAAATCCAATTTTACACATGATTTGATAGGAGAAAGCTTCCCCTATTTATACAAAAGATGAGAAGCTACCTAATTAACGAGATTCCATGAATCTCTCCTATATCTCTAGAGTTACAATCCAAATAGGAAGTGATAAGGCAAATGTCTTCTTAGAGTTACAATACAGATAGGAAATGAGACACATATCCTTATGATCCCATGATCTTCTCCATCCAAATTAGAATATGGCCTTAGGAGGCCACATAAGGGTATTTTTGGCCTACACATGGCACCAAACTCATTCCATTTGTTAGGTATAAGTATGTGCATATTATTTTGTAATTTTTAACCACAAATTCACATAAAAATGCTAGCAATTAATAAAGTTTCAAAAAACATAAATGTAACCCAGTAACAGTAATGGTAAGGTAAATGGACTGAAATGGAGGTGGAGTGAAGGTGATAATATGGAAATATAAGTGAAAATGTAATGGAAGTAAATAACAATTTTATGGCCCAACATACCCCCAACTAAAGCTATCGCATGTCCTCATGAAATATATTACAATAATTCTTTTTTATCCTTTTAGCTTTGGCTTAACTTTGCATGATATCATTTGATAAATTCATACTACTGCAAAATCTTTTAGCTAAATTACAGCATGGTTGGTTCTTGTGTTTCAACCATATTTTATTGTTTCATTCAATTTTGATCTTTAAACTTTGCATAATGATAATCTGATTATTGTTTCAAAGTATATCTTTATTTGATTGCATCATGGTTGGTTCTTTTCTGACAACCATGATTGTGTTTGCATCCAATTATCTTTTAAGTACTAATCCATTGTATGCTCATAATAATAATGTAACAATTAATATCTTTTGAAAGTATGTGGGATTTTGAATGTGATATGAATGTGGCAAAATGTGATTATGAATGTATCCCCCACCCCCCCCCAACTGATGGTATCAAATTTTTTTTGAAATGAGGAAAAGAAGTGTTTTTTCCAAAAATGAGCATTCTATCTTTTCAAGGAATTCAATGGTAAAAAGTTAGAAATGACATACCTTAACTTACCCTTTGAAAATGGATGAGCTATATGTGTGGTGGTTGCAAATTCTGATCATAATATTCTTCATGGGTTTTTAAAAGTTATGGATAAAAGATTCAACATGACTTTTTATTGCTTCTACTAAAACTACTGAATTTGCTATGAAATGTTGTTGATTCTACAGTTGTCCTCTGATTTTGCAGCTTCCATCTGATTATGTAGTTGCCATCTAATTCTGTTGTTGCCCTCTGATTTTGCAGCTGTCATCTGATTTTATTGCTATCATCTAATTTTATAGATGTCATCTGATTCTGTTGTTTTCATCTGATTTTGCAGCTGCAGAATGGTGCTAATCTGTTGTAGCTACATATCTTCTTAATTTGCTTCAAAATTCTAAAAATGATAGTCTTTATGTCTTCAAAAATCATTGGCATAATTCCTACTATGTGAATAGATGTTATGATGTCGAACATAGTAGGAAATTGTTGACTTAGTGGTGATTAATGAATGCCACTAGTCAACACGAGAACTCTCACCATTGATGACAACGAGAGTCAAGGTGCCCAAACACATATTTCTAGGTACGAATAATTTTGTTGTTGTTGAGTACCTATAATATCTGATGAATATGGGACATTAATGCATTCCCATTGTTTTTCAGCAAGAAAACTTGCCATTAAGGCATGCAAGCCTCAAGGTGTTTTTGCAAGGATTTTATACTCAAAGGACTATGGACTCAATAATTTGCATTGAAGCAAGGTTTATTTGTGAAATGAAAAGGATAGGAGAAAATGAAAATGGAAGATGACAATGGAAAATAATAACAACAATGTGAAATAAGTATGTAGGTGAGCTTCTTGCTTTTATTTGTCGGTTAGGAGTACACAAAGAGTAATGGAAAGTGTATGTGAATAAAAATGAGCAACTGACTCTTGCTAGGAAAATAACTATGGCTTGCTTTAAATTGTTTGGTTGGATTTATAATTAAAAAGGGAAGAAAGGTAATGGTCTTGATGGATATGGACATGGACTCGTTCTTATATTTCTCATGAAATTAGTCCTTTTAAGACCAATTGTGCACATAATTGGTTTCCTTCAATGTTCATTCAATCATACCAAACCTACAAAAACCTTGGCATAAAGAACACAAGTGTGTTAATACAGGAATGGCCAATTCCTCCTTTATTCTTACGCAAAATTTGAAAGCCAAATAAAACAGATTAAGGAAAATCAAAAGTGTTATATTTAGTCCAATTCATGATATCGATAACATTCAATTTTTAAGAAATAACCATGAAAAATAAATCAACTCCCTGTTGTCACATGACTTCATGCAACGTGCTCAGTAATATGATTGGCATCACAAAGATTCATTGTGTTCTGCAAGTTAAATCTTCATAGAAAAATACATAGCAACAAAATTTTAATGCCAAATATTGAGAAATCATCTAAATAATCTTCTAATTGTTCTGCAAGTCATTATTAAATCTGTCAAATTGAATCGTTGTCTGTGCTACAAAAGCATGTTTTCAAAAATGTTTGAAGCGGTAAAAAAAAAGTACTTGCACGAAAAATTATTTCAATCAAATTTTGCAACTATTTTTCGCCTTATAAATTTCATCAATATCGATTGTATATGCAAAAAAAAATTATTTCTTATATATATATATATATATTTTTATTTTTATTTTTTTTAATGATCAGACACATCTGTGTCTAAAATCAAATTTATTAAATCAAATTGGACTCTTAGACCACTTACCATGTGGAGCAGAGTTTGCTATTAACTTGGATCATTCTTCTTTCAACTTTCCATGTTTAAATAGTTCACAACAAATAGTTTTTTCCTCACACAATCTGCAAAAAGGAGCTATGAAGAACCCTAAATTTCTCCCAAATGGGTATTAAATCCAGCAAATCGCTCAAGCATTACCTAATTGTCCCCGTTCCCGAAAAACCCCATGTTTTATTTTTCCCCAATTCCCCTCGGTTTGCTCAGAAAATGCGTTTTAAAATCATGTGTTTTTAACAGTTACACATTTCTGGCAATTACTTCTGCCACAAACTAAAATTGCTGTGGTTTGATTGTTTTTATTTGCAGGTTTTTGATGTGTAATGGCTTGTCTCTCATAGAGAAGTTTAGATTTATCACCCTCATTCCAATTACCTGCAATGGAATCTGCAATCTTCCCTTCATTAACTGTTTCTTCATATGATACACTTTCATTGTCTCTCTCTGTAATTGAATCTAAAATCTTCTCTTCATCATCAATTTGCAATATTCTCTTCATTAGTAGTTTCTTCATCCGATACACCTTCAATGTTTGTCTCTACAACTTTTAAAATTGATTTCTAATAACTGTTGCTTGAGGAAGACCAAATATGGAAAAGAGAAGGTTCCTTTATTATTGTAGTGCATGGGACTTTGCGTGGATGAGAGGAATGCACATATGTATAAGGCCAAGCCAAAATCTAGGCTCATGCAATGCATGGGCCTCCTTTCCATGGGCCATTCGTTGTTTTGAAAAAAAAAATTTATTATGTTTTTTTATTTTTTTAATTGTTTTCATATAAAAAATGTTTTAGTTTCTTTTTTTTAAATTGATATATATATATTTAAATTTTAAAAAAAAAAAATTAAACAAAAATTGTGCACATGCGATTCAATAAATCAGAAAAAGATTGAGAGGGTGCAAAACATTAAAATTTACAAAATCGATAAAAAAATAATCACGACTCAAATGACGATTTTCAATAGAATTATAGATCAATTTCCAGCAAAATTTTTTAACAATTTTTTGAATTTTAATTTTTTAAATTGACTAATCTGGTTTTATGATCTTCCAGGTCACAACGAGGCGCGAGAAGAGAGCATACTAGTCAACGTCGTGAAATAAATTCATATTTTAACACACAAACTTTATTTCTGATGGTGATAAAAAATGAAGTGATTCTTACTGCGTCACTAGAATTTATTCAAAATGAATTAATCAACGTTGATTATTATTTTTTTGAAAACAAAATAAACAAATTCTAAAATTCTAGCTAAGTTTGGTTTTATTTTTATTTTTCCTATCTATCAAAAAGAACTATTTTTTTTCAAGTATATTCAGGCTTCCAATGAAGCAATTTACAGATTATAATTTTTGAAATGCTCATATCCAAACTTGAAAAATGTACCTGATTGTTTGTAAGGATATGCAAAATTGACTTGACCTTTCAATTTTCCACAAGGATGTCTTAAACAATTGATGAATGTTGTGGCACAATCTATTTTTTATACCATTCCTCAATGTAGTATTTGGGCTGCATTCTAGATCCTCTGTCCATAAATGGTTAGTAAAAACTAGAAAAAAAAAAAAAAATCTAGACTGAAAGCTAGTTCCTATGCACACTTCCCTCACAATGATGCCAAAATGTTAGGGAAAAATAATTTACCGTCATTTAATTTGTCAACTTGGGGGTTTCGTAAACTTGTGAATCATGCGTGCACTGCATGTGCTAGAAATTGTCTTTTAGTTTAGATCAATCTAACTACAAAATAATGAAAAGCAATTCATTTAATCTATAAAATCAAATAATGAAAATGAAATTCAACTAAACTATGAAATCAAGTAATGAAAAGAAAGAAAAATTCAAAAGAAAATATAGCGTGCATAATCACACTTGCAGGAATTGAAATTTTAAACTAAGAAGGAATTTCAAAGCATGTAAAGGAAAACAACTAAGGTATGTTCAATCACTCCAACATCCAATATGGAAGTATGATAGAATCATCCTCTTCAGATGATGTATAATAAACCACTTATACTTTAGTCTTTAAATCTAGTAAATCAATTAAAGCATGGAAAGGGAAAACTCAATAATTGCATAAGTTAGGTATTCAAGTATTGAATTTAGAAATATGATAAAATCACCTTATTTAAATGATCTTTAAGAACACCCAATTATACAATTGAATGAGGATCTAAAAAGAAATGTAAAACCATGTAAAATTAAAACTCAATGATTGTATATGTTGAACATTCAATCACCCAACTTGGAACACCTTCTTAGCATGATCTTTTAGGAACATTCAATTATACAATGAATTGATAATTTGATCTAAGAAATTAAATAACAGAACATGAAAGGAAACTAAATAACTATGGGCTCCATTGCCTCAAATTTAATCCAATTGGAAAATAGCTAAATCTATCCTATTGCAATGTTTTTAGAAAAGCAAAGATTACACAATCATTCTAAAACTAATACTAAGAAAGGAAATAAACTTTAATCTATAAAAGGAAGTAAATCTCACACATTTTAGGTATCTGGTCTAAAAGTATGAGAGATGGTAAATCTAGATGCTCCATATGTAAGAAAAAACAAGTCAAATAAAGGAACATTCATGAGTAAGGTGCCACAATCTAATTTTGTATTCAAAGCTTGAGCATAAATCCAATTTTACATATGATTTGATAGGAGAAAGCTTCCCCTATTTATACAAAAGATGAGAATATATCTCATTAATGAGAGTCCATGAATCTCTCCCTATATCTCTAGAGTTACAATCGAAATAGGAAGTGATAAGGCACATGTCTTCTTAGAGTTACAATACAAATAGGAAATGATACACACATCCTTATGATCACATGATATTCTCTATCCAAATTCGAATTTGGCCTTCAGAGGCCACATAAGGGTCTTTTGGAAGCCTATTTTTGACCTACACATGGCAACAGACTCATTCCATTCGTTAGGTATAAGTATATGCATATTATTTTCTAATTTTTAACCACAAATTCACTTAAAAATACTAGGAATTAATAAAGTTTGGAAAAACGTAAATGTAACCCAATAATGGTAATGGTAAGGTAAATGTAATGAAATGGAGGTGGATTTCCCCAAATGCAGGTGCTAGATAGCTCAACGGGGCTACATGGGGCTGCCATGTGGATCACCACACAACGCACCCATGTGCCTCGGCCTTGGGACGCCCATCGCCTTAAATGTTTGCATGGGCTGGGCTTTAAAGCCCCATGCGCCACCCTCCATATGACGTACTTGGCGAGTCTCATAATAACTCTCCTCTGCAACATGTTGTTCGGCACTCCCGCTATTTCTCTGGCTCTCCAGCCCGCTTTGGTCACTCTCCCTTTGGTTTTATAGCTTCGGCCCTCCCCTGTTCATGCGAGAGGCTTCTGGGCTCTTGCCTTTGCAACGGTTCCTCAGCTATATGGTTTCTCTCCCAAGTCGGCCTCGATGCCTCGTCATCATTGTCAACACTGTAGGCAAGCTGGGGGAGGGGTCTCCCTTCGCATCCTCCTCTGTCCAATAACTTCCCCCATGACCTCAATATTCCCATGGACTGGGCCATGAGGGACTTACTGCCCCCTGACTTCGTGACTGCCACGCCTCCCTTACTGCTCCCCAACCCCTCTGTTCCTCCCTCCTCCTCCCACTGTAAAAAGCAGGCCCAGAAGTCCACCATCCCCGCAGAGCCAGCCTTCCTCCCTCGAAAGATTAAACCTCTCCCCATAAAGCCTACCTCCTACTCCAATTCTGAAGATATTGATATCGAGCCTACAGAAGATAAGCATCTTTCGAGACCGCGTCATTCGGGCTCCTCCTTGCGGAATGATGACTTCAACTTGAACGCCTCCCTGGACATTCCAACCACTTTGCAGGACGAATCCATTCAGGACACTCTTGCGGAGCGCCTCGGGCTTTCAGTATCTCCTCGTGTGTCGCATGAGGACTCTGAGCCTGGGCTCGATTCCCTAGATTACGGCTACATCTGTTGCATTCTCGAAGAGGAATCTCCCTCCAACAACAAGCATGAAGGTTCTCCATAGCATTCTCTCTCCAGTTTTTTGCAGTATGGTGGTTTTTCATGTTACCTTTGTTAGTTCTTTCTGCTTCATTTTTCAAAGTTTTAAGGCTAGTTTCCCGCTAAGGGAAATTCGTTTTCCTTGGATTATTAGGGTTGGTTTCCCCTCTAGGGGTAGTCTAGTTTTTTACAGTAGTTTTTTTACTATTCCCTCCAACATGGATCTGTCCATTTTTTAGGATGCGCAATGTAACATATGGTTGATGATATCATAGAATTAGCTTTACTTGAAAAAAAATGAAATGGAGGTGGAGTGAAGGTGATAATATGGAAACATAAGTGAAAATTTAATGGAAGTAAATGACAATTTCAAGGCCCAACAGTATGTGAGTCAGTACTTATTATAGTGTAAGATGACAATGCTTAGTTAAGGTCATGAAATGGAGAATTTGTGAGTGCTTTCAATATCCAGGTCTTAGTACTAGCATGGTGTGTCTTCCTAGGGTGGTTTTGGCTTAATGTTTCTCTCGATGCTCTTAAACATGGAAGATATTAATAGTTATTTTATACAAATTTAATTTATTAAAATTGTAAGACACAATCTTAAGGGATCTCTAGTTCTTTGGAGATCATATATGAATTCCCTCAAAGTAGTCAAGTATGCATCAATTCAGCCATTGGTATTTCTTTATTCTACGTTGTGGTTTGGTTGTTGTAAGTTGTCTTTTGTTCATGAAATTCTTTGTTTCTTACTACGCTCCATGGAAACCAAGTCTCGTGCAATTCTATAAGGTGTGTGTCTTTATGATATCACTTAGTTTTTATTTTCTTTTTCAAATTCTAAAATCATTTAAAAAAAACATTTGAAGAAGTTGCATTCAAATGCTTACTTGCAATCCAAAGAATATTTTTTTTTTTATTGTAGGCATGATATAGAACATGGATGAAATATTTTGCTTAATTAACAACCAATAATGTGTCGCAATGTCCAAAATGGTAGAAAGTATTGGCTAGATGTGCATAAAAGAATTTCATGCCATGAATGTGTGAAAGTCACTATGGAAATTTTGATGTCTAAAATAGGCCTACTGAGGAAAATAAAATAATAATTAAATTAATAATATAAGAGTTATGAATTTTTAAACAAAGAAGGAAAATTATTTTCTCTATTTTATTTTTGGCCTATCTCCTTATAGGTTTAATAAAATGTAAATTGTAGCAACTCATTGGATGCAAGATTAAATTTGACATCCAACAAGTACCCACTCTACATACTTCTAAGTGTAACGACATAAATTGAAAATACATTCAAAAAGTGTGTTGAACAAGCTTTTTCATGTATTTCCATTTTTTTTAATGATGGTTTGCTTAGAAGTATGTAGAATGGGTACTCGTTGGATTTGGAATTAGATTCTACATCACATTAGTGTCTAAATTTCACATTTGTTTAAAAATATAAGGATATAAGTCATAAATATATCATCATCTTGAATACTATTGGTTTTTTAATAGTTGATTTTATTACTACAATATTTTTTTTGAGGCCCATTTTTAACCTTAAAATTTCCATATTTTATTAGCAATGCTTTCCCATTTCTAAGAATGCATTCACATTCCTTATAATATATCCACACTCCTAAGCTCTAATACCAATTCCTCACCCATGTTGACTTGGTTCTCAAGCTAGCATTCTAGTTGGTAGTTTGGATACTGTTAAGCCTTAACCCTTAGAAACATGTGCATGCTCCTTGGAACACACATATTTTCCTATTGATGCATGTTCTTGGAGGCCCCATTTCCACTTTTGTGGACATCATTAATGTGTGATTTCACATACATCAATCTTTTCATTTAAACTTTGTTTTGAATTAAAAACCATTAACTATGTAATCTAAGAGGATCTATGATGTAAAATAAGATTCAAGTAGTACATAATGGAAAGAGAACTCAAAACATTGAGTTCTATATTATTATTAATACTAAAAGCACCATTAAAGGATATTAGTATATATTTTGTGTTGGTTTTTCCAAAAGTTCAATGTTTTAGTGATTTTCTTTGTTGAAAAATTTTCTAAAATGGAGCAATTTCATCCTTGTAAAAACATAAATAGTGCAACAAGGCTCACTCTTTTTTTCTCTTCAAGGAAATTTTCATATCGCAAGGATTTCCTAGAAGTATAAATTCATAGAAGAACAATAAATTTATTCCTAATTTCCAAGAGACATTATGGAACAAATTGGATAAAGGATTAGTTATTCATTTTAGCTATAAACCAATGGTTAAACTAATATTGTAAATAGAAGTGTTAGAAATCTATTAAAAATATAATTTTCTTAGTTGTAAAGGGTTAGGATCCTCGGATCTAATGTTGGTGCAACTTCAATTTTCTTATAGTAATTTTGTAGAGATATCTATATTTAAAATTCCATTCCAAATTGCCAATGGAAGGTCACATATGGCAGTGGTTGACCTGGAATCATTTCTAAAAGTAGGTTGAATATGTGCATAAAATGTTTCCAAAAACATGAAAGAATTTCATGAGTAGGTGCCAAAAAATTCTAAAAGTATCTAGAAATACAACTATAGCCCTAACACAAATAGAGGGGTCAAATTTTTTGAAGAGGGAGATATACTGTTGAGACACTTGGCAAAATAAATTTTTATGAAGGGAACTTACAAAAAAATTAATGTAAATAAGACTATTTTGTGCAACTACATACACACACACACACACACAAATATATATATATATATATATATATATATGATGTTGATAATACATGTGTTGGAGTTGCTAATAGTGATGGTTATTTCACCCACATTTACAATAGTTGATATATATGAATAAAATGAAGTAATACTTGATGAATATGCCGATTATGTTATTGACTAAAGTAGATTCTTGAATGTGAGAAAAGGGAAGTATATATAGTCCTTTTATGATTTGAATGATTAGTATTTATGTTATTCCTACAACTATTCTTATCAAATTACATATAAATATTCTCTATTGTTCTTCCCCTTTTGATAGTGATGGAATCATCCCAATTGAAATGTGCATCCCTTTTCTGAGGGTATTTACTGATGTATCAAATTGCTATCGCTCATTGAAGAAGGAAAATAATATGTATTCTATGTTTTAACCCTTTTCGTTTTAATTAAAAAGACATAATTATTGGTGACGTCACTATTTTGATTTTATATAAATTATTTTTTGAATGAAAAAGCAAGCATGTGATCTTAAAAAACCCATGATGTACTCAATGTGTATAGAATTAACACTTAAATTTTTCATTCCAACAATTTTTTTCTAGATTTTTGGAAAACTTAATAGGAAAATGTACCCCTAAGAAGGAAAGAAAACATAACATTTAAAATACACTATCAAAGAATCAATGGTGACTTTGAGTCTAAGGAACTTCTAACATGTTCTGGTTTCCATGAAGTGCTAAAGAACATTTTCCCACTATGCACCAAAAGGGTTCCATGATTTTTACTTATTTCACAATTGAAAGCTAAGATCATTGTGATATTTATTTTCTAATTTTAAAAACCATTTGAAGATAAATAATTTATGCAAAAATTTGTAATAAGGAAAGTAAAAACACTTTGTTATACATCAATTGAGACATCCCATATCCAACCAAATTTAGCTAATGAATCAAGAATTGATGTACCGATATCTACAAAAGGTTAGACAATGTTATAAAAGAGAAAATGAAATATCTAACGATTAATATATAGGCATTATATGGAGCATTAAAATTTCTCCATATTTAGAGAAGATGGTTTTCCCGGTTCATTAAAATCTTATCTTTTATCATTATTATCAAATAAAAATTCACCTATCAACTTTAAATAAATATAATGAATGACTTTAAAATTTACAAAATCTATAAATATAAAATTTCATAAATAGAGTTATCAACATAAAAATGGGAATTATATAGTTCTTACTATCACCAATTTTGATCAAAGAAGCAAAGGGTTGTCAATGCCAGTAATCCTATACCCACCTAAAGTATTTGAACAATCCCACAAATAATAATATACAATTATATATATATATATATATATATATATATATATCTGGGTATTTTATATTAATTCAACTTGAAAACAAGCCAATGCATTTACATTGAGAGCAAAATCTACATCTTCATTGTTTTAGAATTTCACAAAAAAAGGGACTCGCTTCTACCTAGCCAATTACTATCTTAACTCCTAGCATCATTTATTCAATCATCTCTAGAGGAATCCATTATACACTATATACTTATAGAGCATATAAACCAAAAAAATAACCACTGCTTCCTTTCCCATGTTCATAATTTCCTTATTTTTCGAGATGAACAATATCCTCATGATGGGGAGGGTTCTCATGCATAGGTTGGTTTAACAATTCATCTTGGTGTTTCCCTTCTCGTGTGCCCTTAGTTGGTTTCTCCTCGATTATGAAAACCACTTTAAGGATTCACAATGTTTTTGTTTCAACAATGACTTTGAACAATGTGTTTGACTTTGAGGGCCAGCGTATCCACAATCATAAGCAAGCAGTTTACACTAGCCTTCAATGACTTAAGTTGTTGAGAAACTACTGTGAAATGGGAGTAAGCCTCTATGGAGAGGTTGACACTGTACTTAGATATGAGGAATGCCAGAAATGAAAGACTCAACTACAAGTGAACCTTTGATTCTACCCCACTTTGCAACTAGTTTGAGCACTCCATGCTGCATAAATTTCCATAATTACACTGTTTTAACGATATTTCAAGAAACAAAAATCTTTGTTTATAAATCATCTCTCCTCGACCATATCTACCTCCAAAACTTTGCTCGCATTCAATTCCTTCTTTGTGGTTTTGCAATCGTTTGATAAGATTGGCCATCACCATGTCACCTCGCTTGTGCATGGGCTCAAACCAAATTAAGGAATTCAAGTCTTGCTACATGAGAGCTAGCTTGGTCTTAGCAAAATATATAGAAAAGAGTAGCCAAATCGTCCAATAGGAAAATAATATGATGCCTTCCTCCTTGATGGCACAACTATAGTGAACTCCATTGTAATACAACAAGATTGCAAGTTTCCATCTCCAAACTTTCAAGGAGTTAGTCTTCATGTAGACAAAATTTAATTCAACGTTATGCAATGTCCAAATGTGTATGGATTAGGATATTATATCCTGTATCGACATATGATTTTTATTCATGGTAGGTTAAATATAGTTCAAGGACCATAACTCATTGTTAAGACACCTTGTTTAAGGGTTGTGCCTTTTGATATGATAAAAATCGACCTTTTCATATTTATGAGCTTGCATCCAGATTTTGAGTCATTGATGGGAGATCAATTTATGGAGCCGCTCTAACTTTGAGGAATATTTAAATTAAAATTATGGACCCCTCAAAGACTTCCAAGTGAGTAATCCTTTTATAAATTTCCACTTCCAATCCCTTCTATAAAAAAAGAACCTCCACTTGATTATTAGTTTCTCTTCCTAATCCCAAGTAGAATTATGTCTTTATTTCCTCCTTCGGGTGATAAATTACTCCTCCCACTCATTTCTCTCCATAATAAAATACATTTAATAAACAAATCATAAATAATTCTTATTTCTTAATATTTATTTATTAAATTGATTAAAATATAAGAACTAATTTGATTTATATTTTCATAATTTCTTTATTAACAATATTTTTAGAAAAGCTCATTTGGTAAACATGTAAAAAAGCAAAATAAAAGTCATTACAAGTTACATATTCAAATTCCTAGAAATATCTAACCAGTGACTACCTAATGGAATGGAAAAAACCTATAAATATTAGTGATAATACTATGAATGGGCTTATTCCAAAATAAAAATTGATACACTACATTATTTTTATATTAGAGAAAAAAAAATCTTCAATAAGCATAAGATTAAAAAAAATCCTATTGAAAAAAAAGATCTTATATCCCTAGTATAGGGAGCATCACTCCAAAAATAAGAACCAATGAAACCCCATACCTGATATCCATGATTCATTAATTGGAGGAAGGATAAACTCCCCAAGACCTCAACTACCAAAAAATATCCTTTGGAGGTGTCCCTTCTTAAGGCTCACTACTTGAGTTAGTTTCAGTACAATTTCTATCATTTAATGGAACATACTTATTAAATGGATCATGTGTGTGTCTCGATGATTAATGTTGGATTATTTTGTGATCCTGATGGAATATTATCTGTTGAACCTTAGTCCACATAGATGGAAAGCAACACTAGACCTAGGCGAGATAGTAGTGGTGAAGCCACTAGGTTTCAATCTTGATTTGCTCGATCTATGGATGCTATTGAAATGGGTACTACTATTACTGTAGTAAAGGTTTTCCCAGATTTTAGAATTATTTTTTGGGAAGATATTTGTTTGAATCACAAATTTGGGTTACGAATTCTCCATAGTGAGTCCAATTTTGTTGTTTCCATAATGTTAGGTCCCTATATTACTAGTGTAGTTCTTTATTGTTGTTAGTGTAGCCCACTTATTGTTATTTTTGTACCCCTGTAACCCCCATATTGTTATTATTTTTCCCTTACATTATTATTGTTAGGTCGGCTAGGATTATATTATGACCCCATGGATTCCTATATATAGAAGGAGGTTTTTTCATTTGTATCATCCAATAATTGTTCATTTATTTAATGTAAAGGATGTTACCCCCTCGAAGTGGCTTATTTCTAAGGCGTTGATCTCTTCTTCCTTTTTTGGAGTTGGTTTCATAACATTTGGTATCAAAGATTTGGATTCTAGGGTATCGCTGCTCCAAACAGGTCATCGTGGAATTTTTTCTATAAAGTTATTTCTACAATGGTTTAGAAGCTGAATTTTTTAACACGCGAAGCTGAAATATTGAGTAACCTCTTGTAAAAGTTACAGATCTTGGCTCACAATATTTTAAAAGATATGTTCTGTAGAATTTAGGGTTTTTCCAACCTCCTGAATTGCATCTAAAATAGGTGACCTTGGGAAAAATGTCATAAATATTTCTCTGAGCATCAGATTGGAATTCTGTAATAATTTTCCAAAATTGCACAGACTGTACTTTTATGTGTATCAATTTCAAATCCAAAAGAGGAAATAGTGATACATAGCATACCATACAAGTTCGATCTACTGAACCAGTCCATGATTAGGTCATTATGGGAGATTGGGCATAACTTTGTCTTCAAGCATCCAAATCATTCCAGACATGTGGCATTCGAAATAAGCTTCAGAGGACTAATAAAGGACCAAATTTCAAATATTGAAGATCCGAAATTACAGATATAACTCAGTTTCAATATCGAGCTCCTCAAAAGAAAGAAAAATGTATGTATTTTGTTTTTCAATTTGCATAACTCTTGTTTGAAAAATCAGTTTGAAGTGATTCCAAGGGAATATTGAAGCATAGATATAAGTATTGGGTTTTAAAATGTCCCCTAAAAAGAATTCAACTCCCATTAAACCCTTAGAATACTTTACTATTACTCATGAAGATGAAGAAGTGCAACATGATATATCAAAATTACAAGAGCAAGCACACCAAATTTCATTCTCACAAAGAGAAAAAAAAAATGAAATGGAAGTTTTGAAGAAAAGTGTGGAAGCTAAGATGGATGGTTTGAGGGAGGGCATGGAAGCTAATATGGATGGTTTGAATAAAGAATTTATGGATGGTTTGAATAATGGCATGGAAGACATGGAAGCTAATATTGAAGAAAAATGAAAGAAAGCATGGAGACATGAAGAATTATCTAAAAGCAGACATGGAAAGTTTGAAGGAAGGTTTGACAAAGTTGATACAAGAAATGATTCCTAATGGCGAAAAGATAGTAGAGGACTCATGATGAGAAAAAAATAAATGTTAATCATGATTTCATAAAATAGAACGTTGGATGGAAGACCCACCATATTCCAAAGATTGATATGAGGAAGTTTGATGGCAAGGATCCCACAACATGGACACTACATATGGAGAAATATTTTCATCTCAATAATGTGCGAAACACACAAAACATACGCATTACAACTTTATATTCAGAAAAAAATACATTTGTATGGTATCGATAGATTTTCTCCCATAAAACTATTGTCACTTGGTCAATTTTTACGTAGCAAATGATAGCACATTATGAGGATACAAAGAGAAACACCTTCTTTAGAAAATTGATAAATCTCAAACAAGAGGGTTCAGTGGTGGAGCACATTGAGGACTTCCAAAAATTGAATATAAGGGTAACTGGTATTCCAGAGGAACACAATATTGATGTCTTCGTAGGGACTTTAAAGTATAACATCCAACATGAGGTTCTCCTTTGGGAACCTGATTCATTGGAGAATGCATTTAGGTTGGAAAGAAAAATTGAATGTAAAATTATGGCGACAAGGAAGCCTACCACTCACATCTATAAAGATGGAAGTGTTGCTACTCCTAGACTTCCACAACCTACAAGGTTGACACCACAACAGTTGGAAGAAAAAATAGCAAAAGCGATTTGCTATATTTGTGATAGAAAATACACTAAAGGTCATAAGTGTCCTGAGAAGAAATTATTTTACATAAATTTTGAAGAGGAAGAAGAAAATGAACAAGAAACTTCAATAGAATAAGATATACATCATGAACCAACCCTAGAGAAAGAAGAAATGAGCCTGACCATATCGTGTAATTCATTGGCAGGAATTACCACTCTTCAAACTCTCAAGATAGAAGGACATATCAAGGAGAAAAAAGAAATAGTGTTGATCTATTCGGGTAGTACCCATAATTTTATTCATTGTAAGGTATCCAAGGAATTGAATTGGTTCCTATACCCAACACTAGAATGTCAAGTGATGGTTCTAAATGGATGAACTATAAATTGCTCTGGAAAACACCGTAACATCAAGTTAACCATGGGGGAATATGTATTGAATAGTCCAATGATTTCCATTCTAATGGGAGGTCTTGATATTGTACTAGGAGTACAATGGTTACAATCTTTGGGGATGGTAGCTTTTAATTTTCAACAACTTTTCTTGAAACTTTTTTTGGAAGGAAAGGAAGTCAAATTAAGGGGTATCGTAGGGAGGCATAATTTCACAATTATGCTCACTAGAAGTTCCAACATCAAAACCTCTACTTCTCCAGATCTCAAAAAAGTCTTGGGCAATCATTCCAAGGTGTTTGAAACTCCCAAAGGATTCCCACGTATTCGTTATCATGATCATGTTATTCATTGATTCCAAGAAATGTTCCTCCAAACATCATGCCTTATAGATATCCTTATGTCTAAAAGAGTGAAATTCAACGTATGATTTCAAAAATGTTAGACGCTGGTTTAATTCAACCTAGTCAAAGTTATTTCTCTGCTCCACTAGTATTGGTGCAAAAGAAGGATGGATAATGGCACATGTTTCCAGATTATAGGGAGTTCAATAAGCTCACTATTAAAGATAAATTTCCCATTCCTGTGATTGATGAATTATTGGATGAATTACATGGATCAATTTATTTTAAGAAGTTGGATCTTCGTTCAAGATATACTAAAATTAGAATGAAGACTGAAGACATTCTGAAAACAACATATTGAACTCATGAGGGTCATTGTGAATCGTTGTTCATGCCTTTTGGTCTTACCAATGCACCTTCTACATTTCAATGGTTAATGAATTCCATTTTCAGACCCTCCCTTAGAAAATTTGTGTTAGTATTTTTTGATGATATACTAATCTACAACAGGTCTTGGAAGGATCATGTTCAACATGTTGACAGGGTGCTCAAACTACTGGAGGAGAAACAATTATATGCAAAAACCTCCAAATGTTTCTTTGGAGTATAAGAGGTGGAATATCTGGGTCATATTGTATCTCACAAGGGCATTAAGGTACACCCTCACAAAATTAAATCCATTAAGGAATGGAAATTCCCCACAATCATAAATAAGTTGCGAGGATTTCTCATGTTAATAGGGTATTATCGCAAGTTTTTTAAGAATTATTAGAGAATAGCAATACCTCTAACAACATTATTGAAGAAAAATGCATTTTCATGTACTCGTGAAGCAACTAATGCCTTTGAATATCTTAAAGAGGAAATGTGCCTAGCAGGGGTCTTAGCTATGCCAGACTTCACAGAAACCTTTATTGTGGAATGTCATGCCTCAGGAAATGGAATTGGTGTTGTTTTAATGCAAGAAGGAAGACCCATTGCTTTTTAAAGTCATCCAATCAAAGGAAAGTATTTACATAAAGCTATTTACGAGAAGGAAAAGTTGGCAATACTACATGCACTAAAGAAATGGAGACCTTACCTAATGGGAAGACACTTCAAGGTAAAAACTAATCATGATAGTCTTAAACACTTTCTTGGAACAAAGACTATCCTTTGAAGAGCAGCAAAAATGGGTCACAAAGATGTTGGGTTCTGACTTTAAAATCGTCTACAAAAAAGGGAAGCTAAATGTTGTTGCATATGCACTCTCAAGAAAGGATGAAGAGGTGGAAGCTTTTCTTTGCGCCATTTCTATTCTCCAACCAGATTGGATAATCAAAGCAAGGGATGAATGGAAGAAGGACGAGGAAGTGTGGACACTCATTCAAAAGTTGCAGCAAGATCCTAGTACATCTGATACATTTAGTTGGAAAATTGAATCCCGATGGTACAAATATCAATTATATCTTTGTAAGAATTCCAAACTAAAACAAAAGATTCTTTCACAATTGCACACTTCTCCTTTAGGAGGACACTCGGTATTTTTAAAAAATTACCACAGGGTAAAGAAAGAATTTTTTTGTGATGGCCTTAAATCTGATATTCAAAATTTTGTGTCGGAATGTTTATTTTCCCAGAAAAATAAAGTTGATACAATTAATACCTCGAGTCTTCTACAACCTTTATCCATTCCAATTCAATGTTGGGAGGAGATTTTAATGGAGTTTATCACAGGTTTACCTAAGTCCGAAGGAAAAAGTGTCATCATGGTGGTAGTTGAAAGACTTACTAAGTATGCACACTTTTGTGCATTATCTCATCCATTTAAAGCAGGTATAGTTGCTACTTCACTTATCGAAACAATTCAAAAGCTACATGGAAACCAAAAGATTATTGTAAGCGACAGAGATCCCATTTTTACTGGACATTTTTGGACGAAATTAATTTCTTGTTTGGGTACTCAAATAGCTCATAGTTCATCTTATCATCCTCAATCCAATGGTAAAATTGAGATAGAGAAATTTTTTTTGGAAGGATATCTTCATTGTTTTGTATATGATAAACAAACACAATGGGTCAAGTGGTTACCTTTGGCTGAATGGTGGTATAAAAATTCCTTCCATACTGTAGCAAAAATGACCCCATTTATGGCACTTTATGGATGTCATCCACCGTCCATCACATCATCTTTAAGAGAAAATTCTAAGGTTCAAGTAGTGGAAGATCACATCGAGCATCAAAAACAAGTTCTCCAAATCTTCAAGGATAACCAAAATTTGGTGAAAAATCAAATGAAACAATGGGCATATCAACATCACATTGAGAGAAGTTTTGATGTAGGAGAGAGGGTATTTTTACAACTACAACCATAGAAACAAATGTCCCTCAAGCAAGCTAAGAAGGATACTAAATTATCGTGAAAGTATTATGCTCCTTACAAGGTGTCACAAAATATTGGTACTATGGCATATAAATTGGAGCTTCCTGCTTCTTCGCGAGTGCATCCAGTTTTCCATGTTTCATGCTTAAAGAAGGTTATAGGTGACAAGCTTCTAGTTCAAACAATATTTCCAGAACTTCATGAGGAAGGAAAAATCAAATTGGAAACTTAAGCAGTCACGGAAACAAGAACTCCACAGCTACGGAATCGATCAATCTCGGAGTATCTCATAAAGTGGAAGAATTACCCACTGAAGATTCTACATCGGAGGATGAGAATTTTATACGGAAGCATCCATAGCTACTCAACCATTGAGGACAACACTTTTCTCAAGGAGAGGGGCATGTTAGGTCCCTATATTACTATTGTAGTCCCTTATTTTTGTTAGTGTAGCCCCCTTATTGTTATTGTTGTACCCTGTAACCCCCATATTGTTATTATTGTCCCCCTACATTATTATTGTTAGGTTGGCTAGGATTATGTTGTGACCCCATCGAGTCCTATATATAGAGGGAGGTTTTTTCATTTGTATCATCCAAGAATTGTTCATTTATGTAATGTAAAGGAGGTTTCCCCCTCGAAGTGGCTTATTTCTAAGGCATTGATCTCTCTTTTCTTCTATTTTTGGAGCTAGTTTCATAACACATACTGAGTTCAATCTGCTCCGCTTTGAAGGCCAACCTATCCATAGTCATCTTCAAGCGGTCTACATCGTCCTTCAACAACTTAAGTTTTTGAGAAACTAATGCCAAATGAGAGCGAGCCTTCGTGGCAGCCTTGTCATCTTACTTAGATATGTGGGATGCCAAAAATGAAAGACTTGACTCTAGGTGAACCTTTTGGTGTACTCCACTTTCTGACTAAGCTGAGCATTCCATCCTGCATGAATTTTCATAATTTCACTATTTTAACAAGATTTCAAGGGCCATGAGCCTTTCTTTATAAACCATCTCTCCCTAACCACATTAACCTCCAACACTCTACTCCCATTCAATTCCTTCTTACCGGTTGCGAAATTGTTTGGAAACATTGGACATCACTTAGTCATGTCGGTTGTGAATGGACTTGAATGAAATTAAGTCATTCAAGTTTTGTTACACACGAGCTATATTTGTGATAGCTTTTGGACGGTTCAATATATTTAATTTAATTTGATTTATATTTGCATAGTTTTTATCTCAATAGTTTTTTTTGGGAAATTTTAGTTGGTAAATATAGGGAAATATAAAGTAAATATAGGTACAAGTTACATGCTCAATTTTTTTGAAATATTTGACTGTAATCTTTTAGGGAAATAACTTGAACCTATAAATCATGGTAATAATGGCTATATATATATATATATATAACCAATAAAATTTTATACATTTTAATGGACACACATATAAGCAATAAAAAACTATATTCAAAATATAAGGAACATCACTCCCAAAAACATAAAAGATATTTATGTTCCGTTAGTATGAAGAGGAATCAACGAGTCCCAAAAAAATCATTTAGAAGTGTCCCTTTCTTAATGTTGTTTGGTTGAGTTAATTTTATGATTAGTTATATCATTTAATGGAACGTATTTATTAAACGGATTAATGCTATTTTTTTTATTGTGATGAAATTTGATTTTTTAAAGCCCACTTCCATGGCAAAGCCCGTTGTTCGATCATTTGCACAGATCCCGCTGGTCACGGCGATGGGTTCGTGTGTTTCAAAGGGCTCTTAACGACTTTGTGCAGCGAGAAGTATAATTTATTGGTTTTTAACCCTCTCTTTCCCATGAATCCAAGATTTTGACCCTTCCCGCCCCATCTGGTGACGGGAGGAACTTGTATACAACGGTCGCCTTCGACCGAAAAAATGGCGTTTGCAAGCTCGTCATTTGGTGCAGCCTCTCACATAATTACATACTTATCAAAGAAGGTGACAGATTCAGGAATTTAGATAGTAATTCGAAAGAAGGTGACAGAGTTATGACTTTCGTTTATCACTTTAAAGAAGGTACATGGAAAACGATAACAGAATGCAGCAATGGAAGTGGTAAACATTTCTTTACCAGCAGCTGGGTGGTGCTCAGCTCGTGAACGAGCGGTTCTTGTGCTGGCTCTGCACTGACCTCATTTCATCTGTAAACACGGTGTTGGTGTTTGATGTGGAAGAAGAGATGTGGAAGGAGCCATTTCCTCTGGGTAGTTCTGGGTCTTTTATTTGCACGGCCCAACATGAAAAGCAACTATGTGTGGTAAGCAAAATATGAAATTGGGGTTATGGAAGTTTGATATGGAACACAAAGTTTTGCGACTGGTAGAGTACTTCATCCCACCGCCGATTACGGATGGAAGAGATTATCGTGTGGGGGGAGGCCCGGGATTCTTGTGGGTTGAAGAACGGAAGAAACAGAAAAAAATGTGGGTTTGTGATATTTCACGTCATTGCTGGCAAAATTTGGGCAATTTAGGTTGGGGGTAATGGAGAGCCTCAGGGATGAAGTCAACGAAGCCAGGGGCGACGAAGAAGGTGAAGAAACAGGATAAAATTATTTAAAAAATGTCAATTAATTAATATATTTGTTGGTATTATTAGGTCGATAGGTAGATTGGGTGTTTAATTTGAAATAGCTTTACAGCATTTTTATTTTAGTATTCGTTATGTTCTTTTTACAATATAATTCTAGTAACTATTATATAAAATGAATTTTGAATCTATATATATATATATATATTTCATTTTTTCGTCTTTTCAATGTTTGGGTTTTTATAACTCTGTACATAATAGTTGTACATCTTTCCAGATTTATATAATTCAAATTTTCAAAAAAATATACTTAATTTTAATCTAAATTTTCATTATTTTCTAGACTAATTTCTAAATTATTTTAAAACTATTGTAATTCAAATTTATCTGAAGCATTCTAAAATTCTGGATTTTTGCCTGCTTTGGAGATATCTTCAAATCTTTTGACCATCTCCTCGCAAACCTGCAAAGACCTCTTCCTCCATCTGTTTGTCCTGCTTCATGACCCACCAAACACATGCCTGCAACCACCTCTGCTCGATCTGTTTGACCTACATGGCCCACCAAATTACCTGTCACCAACTATTTGAATAAACTTTCATTCTCACACCCTTCACAATTGTTTCATTGAATCCTTCATTGATTGTCCTATGCTTAGATCGAATCAATGGAAGCATTGAGTTCAAGTCTCGGCACGGCACGTTCTATCCGTGATTTACATGAGTACAATGAATTCATTTTTCATATATAAATTTATATGATGAATATTAATAAATTTAAAATTTATTTATTTTATGGATATTTTAATTTTAGCTATATTTTATTATGATGGATTAATGTTAATTATTCATTTTAAATGAAACGTAGAGATTTAAAATCCATCAAATGGATTAATGTTAATTACTCATTTTAAATGAATCGTAGAGATTTAAAATCCATCAAATATCTTAATATATTTTTAGTGATAGATTAATTAAAACATGATAATCTAGGAACATGATTTATGGTATTTTGGTTATTTGGTATAATTAAACCATATTATTGTTTTATGATATTGTGATAAAGCATATTTACAATTTGAAAATCTTCATGATAAAGTAGGGAAGAAATGTGCATACTTTTTTCGATAAGGTAAGTGTTTTGATGTTTTTATGAGCAATTAGTTTAATAAATATAGGCTTTATAAATTTAAAGGACAAATTTTAAATAAATTGCTCGCACTAAAATGAAAATAAGCACATGTATATCTCCATAGTACATATAAAGATTTATTTTACCATTTAGAAGACCAAAACCCCTCACTCAAGTTTTTTAATTTATTTTTTCTTAGCCGCAGCTAGAGAAAACATTAGAGAGTAAATTTCATTAATGAGTTAGTTTTTGATGAGTTTTTTCTTAAGTAGATTTATTTATTTTCACATTTTTCCAGAATATTTTTTTTAAACTATTTACAAATTTAAATAACTTTACAAAAGAACCATTTATAAATATAATTTTAAATTAGTAATATTTATCAAGGTTTCTATATTTTTAGGAAAATATGAATCATTTTAAGAGATATTGTGATGACCCAAAATGAATGAGATTAACATTGTATTTAATTAAGATCTAGGATTTTTCTTATAAGTTACTATCTAACTTTCTAACTATAATTAAAATCCACAATAGTGAATTTGAATTAGGTCTTTAAAAGTTAGATTTGAAACTTCATTTTATTAAATAAATGAATGCAATAGAATTGGTTGCAATGATTCCTAAGTTGTAGAACATATGCCAATAAATTACTCACTACAACTTTAACACTACACTCACCTTTAAATGTTTATATGCAACTTATAGACCTATTATAGATTTGGATATGTGTGTGTATGTGTGTTATTTTTTATTTTCAACTATAAAATATCTTTGTAATAAAAATGACACATTTTTATTATAGATAAATTAAAATATTCTATCAATAATAATTTTACTCAAAAATTGTAGATTTGATATTCATACTAAGTTAGGAAAAACAAAATTGGAAATACTAATTAGTTGAAAAAAAGTACATATCAATTGAAATTTATGATATAAAATTATTAAGAAACATAACAATAAACTATTATTATTTTTATTTTTTGACCATCTTGAAATATTTTGACCATCTCCTCGCAAACCTACAGCCACCTCTTCACCCTACCCCTACCCCTTCCCCTTCCCCTTCCCTTTCCCTTGCCCTTGTCCACACCCTCCTCCTTAAGATATTATCATCTATGAAGTTATAAATGTTAATTTAGAAGTAGATTCTAATGTCAACATTCTACTAACTCTATATTTTTTGCACTTATCTCATTCTGGCATCTTCTAGTCAAGGAGCATACATACCAACTGGTTGGGACATAGAAATATATATCCAATTGACTTAGTTGGAGAAGAAAATCAAGCAGCGCTGGTTGTTTAATAATTCGTGGAGCACCATTGTGAAAAAAATTTGGTAGACATGGGTCCTCAAATCATGTTGGTCACTTGGGAGTTGTAATCCTTGGATAGATCTTTATAATGAGGTATTGTGCACTTCAAAAGGGGATCGTATGCCAAAATTACGTCCTTGGGGAGAAATGTACCAATTTACCCAAATGAGGCCCATAGTTTTGGCGCTTCATCTCCTAGGGTTAGGTTTTTGGATGTTTAGGGTTTTCCATTTCCTCTCAATAATAAAAACAAGGCAACTTCAACATTCCTATATTTCAAGGCTAGATAGATGCAGTTGGCATAGATGGATGCAACTGTCATAGATAGATGGTTGAATTTGTTTATGGGTATTTCTCGGTCCATGAATTCTCTAACCAAGAAAATATTACTTTTTCACTCCTTAAAATTCGCCCCCCATGACAAAGAATGGTCAGAAACCTACTTTGAGCAAAAGGATGAGAGGTAACCCTCTCTCTCCTCAGTCATCCCACTTGGAATTCATTCTAGTATAGCATCAAGGAACAATATTACGCCTTGGGGAGATATCAGGACAAGTACATCCAATGGACCATGTTGCGGAAACAAAGGGATCAAGATGTGCACGAGTTGAGGAATTTGTTCCATACCATTCGCACAAAGTTGGGTATTAAAGATTCAAAGAAACATTTGGTGCTCAAGTACCGCATCTATTTGCACAGATACATTAAGGAGGAAACAATTGCTAGTGGTCAAACTGAAGGCATCAGAATCAGATGCATGTTCTGATTTTGAGTCAAAATTGGACAAGAGGAATAAATAAGGGAACAAATCATTGATGTGGAACCTAGTGCCACCATTTCCATCACCAAGGTCAAGATAGAGGAGCTTGAGGAACCAAAGGATGGGGAGCGCCTCTTCCATTCCCAGATGTAGGTGAAGGGTTCTCCACTGCAATTCCTTGTCAATAGCAGAAGCCAAGAGAACCTCATTTCAGTAGAGGTCATGAAGTGGCTTGGCCTACCGACCACACCACATCGATAGCCTTATACCATCGCGTGGATTCAACAAGGAAAATATCTCTCCGTCAGCCAGTAGTGTCATCTTTCATATAACATCAAGCCCTTCATGATTGAGGTACTATGTGATGTTGCTCCTCTTGACATGTCTGATGTATTATTAAGCCAACCATCCTTATGGAAGCAACATGTTGTGTATGAGTCTAGCCTCATTCTAATATTATTACTTTGGGAAATAAGTTGTACATAATACTAGAGGTAGTACCACCTTCCACCATCTCTTTGGGTACTGCAAAGAAATGCAGTAAGACTATTTTTGAAATGAGGAATTTTTTTTTCATTACAATTCACCCATAGGCCAAGAAGAATGTTATGCACAGAGTCTCCAAACAAGGATCCCCTGCACAATAGAAACAGATGGACAATGTCATGGAGGAATAGAAGGACATGTTATCCTCACCCAAAGGGATTCCTCTACACTGGCAGGTCAAGAACTTCGTTGAACTGACCCTAGGAACATCACTTCCTAATGGGTCGATCTATCGACGTTCTGTTCTGTAGAAGGATGAAATCAAGAGGCAGATCGAAGAGTTCTTTCTAAAAGGGCACATTAGGCCAAGCTCCTCACATATACTCTCTAAGGTTGATAAATAAATCAGATTTATTGAATGCATCTAGTGATCCAGATTTATGCATCAATTCAATAGAATAGAGAAATAACCATAAACATAGAAATACAATGGAAATAAGGATTCATTTCATTAATATCAAATCACAGAAATATTCTTACAAACATGATGGAAATAAAATAGCTAGGGTGTTGGTAGCGAATCTCTCAGAAGAGATGTGGTGACTATAGACCTGTGAACTGTATTACAATGAGGCTCGAGGGCCTATTTATTATGGAGAAACAATGGATAAGTCTAAACGTCCAAAAACCTAACCGTAGGAGATGAAGCGCCAAAACTATGGGCCCTGTTTGGGTAAATTGGTGTTTCAACTTCCCAGGGATGTAAATTCGGCATATTATCTTCGTTTGGGGCTTCAAAATGGCTCTGGAAGTTCAGGACCCGAAAAATTGCCAAAAATAGTAAGTTGTGAAAAATAACTGAAAGAGACAATGGTGGGGCCCCAAGTGGAATAGGCGGGTGGCCACCAATATCCACCTGGATCATTCCCCCCCTTAGGAAGAAATGGTCCCCATTGCGTTGAGTTCCTCCATGAGATGAGGAAACTTCTATGGAACTTGGTCATTGGTGAGCCACTTGCCTTGGTGCAGGAGTTGGCCAGCTTTGACAACCTGATACAGTTGGATCTTCTGTCGGCGAGTGTTCTTGATTTACATGTCCATGATATAGTCTACAGTTGCCTGTTGCATGCAGTTTGGGTTTAACTCTTTTTGTGTGAGTTCTTCTGCAATATCAGAGGTGTCCAATAGAGGTGGGAAGTAGGGATGAAGGCAGTCTACATTGAATACCGGGTGCAGATGAAGGAATGGTGGAATACTGAGCTCGAACGCATTGTTCCCTACAGCCTTGGTGATGGTGTACGGTCCATATCGGAGCAGGCGAATCTTGCGGTGGGGTCGAGTGAGGCGCTCCTTCTGCAAATGTAGCCACACTTTTTCACCCACCTAGAAGTTGTGTGGCACCCGATGTTGATCATGTTGTTGCTTGTACTTAACATTGGCTCTATCCAATATGTCGTGAACCTGTTGGCGGATGTGATGAATGCGCTTGATGAAGTTGTTTGCTTTGTCAGCTTCAGACTGGACATGAGCCAAATCAGCCTGAGTAGCTGCAAATGGCATGGATACATCAATGGGACATAGTGGCTAGAATCCCAAGCACACCTGAAAGGGGTTGTGGTAGGTTAAGCTGTGGAGAGCCCAGTTATAAATGTGTTGTACATAGTAAAGGCTCTCATCCCATGTGCGTGGATGCTTTGAATTGTAAATGCGTAGAATGTGTACAATCATCCTGTTGATGACCTATGTCTGGCCATCAGTTTGGGGATGGAAGGTTGTGGACTTGGTGAGCTTGGTGTCCAACATTGACCAGAGGCTGGACCAAAATGTGCTGAGGAACTTGCTATCGCGATCTGATATGATAGATTATGGGATCCCAAAGTGCACCCACACTCGTTCAAATAAGAGTTTAACAGTGGCTTTTGCTATGATATTCTTCTTGCAGGGCGCCATAATGGCCATCTTTGAGAATACGTCGACGATGACAAAAACACAGTCGTTTCCATGCTTTGTAGAAGGAAGGCTTGACATGTAATCCATGGAGATGGATTCCCAAGGTCGACTAGGGGTAGGTAGTGGAGTATAGAGCCCTTGCTTCTTGATGGTCGACTTGGCAATGGCGCGAGTAGTGTAGGATCTGATGTACTTCCTGACATCGTGTCGAAGGTTTGGCCAATAGAAATACTTTTGCAATATTGCCACTATTTTCTTGACCCAAAAATGCCCAGTGACTCGACTGTAGTGCACTTCCCATATCATCTTGGCACGCTCGCTTGAAGGAACACAAAGATGTCCCAGGTGACATAATATTGCATCTTTGAGGTGAAAATTTGGAACTTGCATACCCCCCAAGAGTGCCTCATATGTGTAGCTGAATTCTGGATCGCTCTTATAGAGAAGCAGCCAATCAGAAGTCTCATGCCCACAAGAGTTGAGAATAGTGGTTATGGCCATGATTGGTGGTTGTCTGAGGCAATTTGCAACGTTATTGGTGCTACCCTTCTTGTACTTGATGTTCAAATGAAATTGTTGCAGATATGTGGACCACTTCTGATGGCGATCGTTCTGCAACTTCCCTTGTTTTTGTATGAACTGCAGGGGTCAGTGGTCTGTGTGGATGATTGTCTCCTTCCCCAAAATGTAATGCTTCCATTATCGACAAGCCTGCACAATGGAATACATTTGTTTTTCATAAGTGGGATACTTTCAAACTATGTTGGACAATGTCTCACTGTGATATGCCACCTGATGCCCCTGTTGAGTAAGAAAAGCCCCAATAGCATAGTCAGAGTCATCTGTCTCGATCTCAAATGGTTGTTGCAAGTCTGGTAATGTGAGCATTGGGGCAAAACAGAGGCGATGTTTCAATTCTATGAATGCCTTCTGTTGAGATTCCGACCAACCGAATTTTTCTTTCTCTCCTCCCTTGGTGACTTCACTAAAGGGCCAAGTGATATGAGAGAATCCCAACACAAACTTGTGGTAGAAATTAGCAAGACCCAGAAAGCTGCGAAGCTCTATTAGGTTAGTTGGGGCTGGCCAATCCCGAATGAATTGGATCTTGGCTAGATCCACATGGACCCCCCTTTCATCAATAATGTATCCCAGATATTGAACCTGGGTCATGCCAAAAGTGTACTTCTCCAAATTGGCACACAACTTGTGTTTCCGTAGTGTTTGGAGGACTTCTCGGATGTGGTGGAGGTGCTCTTCCCAAGTCTGGCTGAAGATAAGAATGTCATCCAAGTATACCACTACAAATGAGTCGGTGAATGGATGCAAGATGTCGTCCATCAACCTCATGAAGGTTACGGGAGCATTTTTCAATCTGAAAGGCATGACGAGCCATTCGAAAAGGCCCTCCTTGGCTTTGAATGCAGTCTTCCACATATCAAAGGGTTCGATTGGTACCTCGTGATGCTCTGATACCAATGATCTAGATTTATGTAGGAACACAACAGAATACAGAAATAAGCATAAACATAGAAATATAGTAGAAATAAGGCTTCATTTCATTAATATCAAATCACAGAAATATGCTTACAAACATGATGGAAATAAAATAGCTAGGGTGTTGGTAGTGAATCTATGAGAAGAGATGTGGCGACTACAGACCCCTGAACTGTATTACAATGAGGCTCGAGGGCCTATTTATTATGGAGAGACAATGGAGAATTTTAAACGTCCAAAAACCTAACCCTAGGAGATGAAGCGCCAAAATTATGGGCCCCATTTGGGTAAATTGGTGTTTCAACTTCCCAAGGACGTAAATTCGGAATATTATCTCTGTTTGGGGCTTCAAAATGGTTCTGGAAGTTCAGGACCCAAAAAATTGCTAAAAATAGTAAGTTGTGAAAAATAATTGAAAGAGACGATGGTGGGGCCCCAAGTGGAATAGGCGGGTGGCCACCAATATCCACCTGGAACATCCAGCATGTCAGCCAGTAGGTCCACAACATCTTGGAGAAATCCAATTCCAAGCACAAGAAAATGCATGATCAACATCGGGTTCCATGCAAGTTTTAGGAGGGTGACAAAGTTTGGGTACATTTTTAGAAGGATCGTCTCGCTGATCCACACCGCAAGCTTCACTAGATGAGATATGGGTCATAGACCATCACGAAGTTAGTAGGGGGCAATGCCTTCGAGCTAAGTATTCCACCCTTCCTTGGTCTGCAACCAGTGTTCAATGTAGACTGCGTTTGGCTTTACTTTGCACCATTGTAGGACACATCCGACATTGCAGAACAACTCACACCAACAAAGTTAAACCCAAAATACATGGACCAAGTCACAACTAATCACATCATGGACACACTTATCAAGAACAATTGACAAGAAATGATCCAACTATATCAAGTTCTCAAAGTAGGCCAACTCCTTCACCAGGAAAAGTGGCTCACTGGGACCAATTTCAAAAGAAGTTTCATCATCTCATTGAGGAAATCAACGCAATGGGGATCATTTATTCCTAATGGGGGAGGAATAATATAGGTGGTTATTGGTGGCTACATACCTCTTCCACTTGGACCCCCACCATTGTTTCTTTTAGTTTTTCATTTTCCTTAATTGTAGCACAATTAACTACTTTTGGCATTTTTTCGGCTCCTGAACTTCCAAAGCCATTTTGAGGCCCTAAATGATGTTTTTTTGGACAATCAAAGATGAAAAATGTCGGTTTTCAACTCTATTTTTTTTTTTTAGCAATTTTAGTCATCGGATATATCTTTCTAACGATGTAGCATGTGCGTCAATCGGATATCTTATGTCAAACTTACGATACCACAAAATTGATGTACCAATTTACTCCAATAGGGCCCATCGTTTGGCCTTTCATCTCCTAGGGTTAAGTTTTGGATGTTTAGGGTTTTTCATTGTTTCCTTATAATAAATAGGCCTTTAAGCCTCATTGTAACATAGTTCAGAGGCATGTAGCAACCACATCTCTTGTTAGAGATAAGCTACCATCGCCCTAGGTAGTGTATGTCCATTATATCTGTAAGAATATTTCAGTTACATGATATTAATGAAATGAAGTTATATTTCTACTGCATCTCTCTTTTATGTTTATTTCTATATTTTATTGTGTTCCTTCATAAATCCAGATCAAATCCACTATTAAACCCTTCTCTGAACGAGTGTGAGTACACTAAATTGGGATCCCAATGTCCATTATCTCAAATCAGGATAGCATTTTCCTCATTACATTTTGGTCAAGTATCTAGTCTATGTTGGACACCAAACTCACTAAGTCCACAACTTTCCACCCCTAAACTAATGGCCAAATATAGGTCGTCAATAGGATGATCATACACATTATGCATATGTACAACTTGAAGCATCCATGCACATGGGATGAAAGCCTCCCCTATGTCCAACAAAACCATAACCAAGCTCTCCACAGTTGAACTGGCCACAACCCCTTTCAGGTGGGATTGGGATTCTAGCCACTATGTCACATTGATGTGGCCATACCATTTCTAGCTACTCAAGTAGACTCAGTTCATGTCGAGTTTGAATCCAATAAGGTGAATAGCTTGATTTAACACATTTAGCACATTCACCAATAGGTCCATGACATATTGGACAGAGCCAATGCTAAGTACAACTAGCGCCATGATTAGCATCGGGTGTAACACAAGTTCCAGGTAGGTGACAAAAATTGGCTACATTTGCTAAAGGAGCACCTCGCTCGGCCCCACCACAAGCTTCACATAATATGATATGGGCCATAGACCATCAACAACGCAATATGGGACAATGCCTTCGAGCTCAATATTCCACCATTCCTTGGTCTGCACCTAATTTTCAATGTGGACCACCTTCGACCCTATTGACCACCATTGTTGGACACATCCGACATTGCAGAATAAATCACACAAAAAGAGTTAAACCCTGACTACATGGAACAAGCCTAGAATTATTGGATCATGGACACATAGATAAAGAAAACCTGAAAATAAAAAAAAATAAAAAAAATAAAAGAAGAAGAAGAAGAAGAAGAATTTCTATTAGGCTGTCAAAGTTGGCCAACTCCTGCACCAAGGGATGTGGCTCACTAGGGACCAAGTTCAGCAGAATTTTCCTCATCTCATGGAGGAAATAAACATAATGGGGACCATTGCTTCGTAAGGGGAGAGGAATTATCCAACTAGATATTAGTGGCCACCCACCTATTTCACTTGGACCCCCACCCTTGTTTCTTTCCTCCTTTCATTTTCCTTAATTGTAGCACAATTTACTATTTTTGGTAGTTTTTCAAGTCCTGAAATTCCAAAGCCGATGACGATTTCTGTGAAAAATTGGACCAACATGACACTTTGGTTGATTTCCAACATGACACTTTGGTTGATTTTGGTCGCTCGAAAGTTGTAGTCCTTGAATATATATTTCTGAGGAGTTATTTTGTGCGTCAAACAAAGATCCTAGCTAAAATTACATCCTCTGGAAGTTGATGTACCAATTTACCCAAACAAGGCCTATCGTTTGGTGCTTCATCTCCTAGGGTTAGTTTTTTAATGTTTATGGTTTTCCATTGTTTCTCAATAATAAATAGTCATTATAGGCTCATTGTAACACATTTTAGAGGCATGCAGCCGGCACAACTCTTATTAGAGATAAGATACCATTGCCCGAGCTAGTTTATTTTCCATTATGTCTGTAAGAAATTTTTAATATTTTATGTTAATGAAATGAATCATTATTCATGTTGTATATCTTCATTTATGTTTATTTACATATTTTAATATGTTCCTTCATAAGTTTGAATCATTAGCATATGGACCAATGAGGGCTATCCAGGTGGCAATGTCATACAAGGAAGAATGGCGTAGTTTGTTTGGTTCGTTTTTGATGTGGTGGTCCAATGAGGGGATGTTATGTGGTCCAACCAATGCCATCACATGGCACCTCGTGATTGGTCAAAATTTTTGTAAGGGTGGGATAACCTCAGGCGGGATCAAACCCCTCACCTCTCATCCAATACTCTAGCGCCTTACCACTGCGCAATGACCAATGTTTGTTAACCATAAGCTTACTGAAGATATTTAAAGTGTATCATAGAACATTTTTTGAATAGGGATTTGGAAGTTAGCCCCATCCCCAAGTCACCTTCTAACCCACTGAAATACGGAGCAAAAAAAAATAGGGGCTAGGCATATATCCCTGGTCGGGAGTGCTCAAAAAATCCACAAGACCACAAGTGGATCCAGAGTAAAGCATTGACAGAAGAGGGGCTTGCGGCTAGCCTAGCTACTAGTCATATATACCTGCATGGGACCATCGATAGAACTAAAAGGTGCTAGGAAGATGAAGGCACTATGAATTGGGACCGACCCCAGGCCATATGAACATCCATGTGACCCTGGAAGAAGGAGGAGAGGGCTCCGATAGTGGGGGTAGGTGGTTAGCCTAAACCTCTAACCACATCACCTGATGTGACCTTAACTCTATGGTTAAGTTGCCTATGCTATCGAGGGAAAAATGGTCACCTCCCAAGCATAAATCAGGGCATATTCGTCACTTAATTAACAATTTATCCAGTTTGTAGGATTAATAATAGAAGAGTGGGTAGAGAACCATAACTTGAAGATTTTTTTGTCTTTTGGAGCTCAAGAAGAGTCCAGATAGGATTTTTGGGACATTTTGGATCCCATGGAGACCTTTGTTTACTAATTGGAGCACATTTAAAGATAATTTTGGTAGGTTTGAGTCCATTAGTGTCATGATCAATCAGTGTTTTGGAGAAGTTATTAAGGGCTTTTGAGCATGGAGAGGACCTGGTAGGGGTTTTCTGGCATTCAGATGTTTACTACATCAGTTGTGAATTATTTGTGCAACTCATATTTATCTTTTCTCACTATGTCCTACTGAGGAAAGCTTTATTTTTGTACTTCAATGTGGAATTGTAGTACTTGTATGGTCTTTCCAGATGGATTACATGGTATTTATAGGTGAACCCTTTTCTTGATGATTGTTTCATGATTGACTGTAGGTTGTAATTCTTTTTAGTGTGAGAGTTTTTTGCAGGAGAACATTTCCTTGAAGGGGAAACTAGCCACTCCTTTTTTCAGCAAAGTTTATGTACTCTTCAGCACTGAAATATATGGAGCGGTCTAGTTGAGTTAGAAGGCCCATAGATGTATCCCAGGAGGGGTGAAATCCATCACAAATATTTTTTTGTTTCTCTTATTGAATTCCTTTATGCGCTAAAAGATGAGATGTTACTTGTTTTTATGTTTACATGAAAAATAACTCATATTCCTTGAAGAGAAATTTAAAACTTGTGTTTTCATAAGAACCTTTTTGGTTTGTAAAGCATCAGAGGATGATTAATTTTTAGGAAGAGGAAGTTGACCTCCTCATTCTAGATCAAGAGGAGTCAAAAAAATTGAAGAGGGACATATACTATTGACACACTCGGAAAAATAATCTCTGATAATACGTGTGTGTGTGTGTGTTAATAATAGATGTGTTGGAGTCGCTAATAATGATGGATATTTCACCCACATTTACTGTACTTGATCTATATGAATAAGATAAGTAATAAATGATGGAGAAAATGATCAGGTTATTGAGTAGACTAGATTCTTAAATGTGAGAAAGGGGAAGTATATATTTTAGCTAATAGTGAAAACAAAAAACTTGAAAAACAAAATACACATTAATGGAGATTAAAAAGGCATATAAGAACCTATGTAGATTCAAAAATAAGATATGGAGAAAATTACATAGTGCTTTTATGGCCCAAATGATTAGTATTTATGTTATTCGTACAACTATAAATTATTACATTACATATAAATACTCTCTATAGTGGTGCACTTATGGATATTGATGGCATCATCCTAATTGAAATGTGCATCCCTTTCCTGAGGGTATTTAATCACATTTCAAATTTCTATCGCTCATTGAAGAAGGAAAATAATATTTAGTCTATGTTTTAAACTTTTTTCATTTAGAATACAATTATATAATTCTTGGTGACATCACTATTTATAATTTCTTTAAATATATTTTTGAATTCAAAAGAAAGCCTATGATCTTAAAAAAACCATGAGGTACTCAATGTGTATATAATTAACACTTAAATTTGTGATTCCAATAATTGTTTTCTAGATTTTTGGAAAAGCTAATAGGAAATGTATCTCTAAGAAGGTAAAAAATATAACATTTAAACTACACTATCAAATAATCAATGGTGATCTTGAGTCTAAGGAAGCTCCAACATGTTTTGGTTTCCATGAAAATATATAGAACATGGTCCCACTAAGCACCAAAAGGCTTCCATGATTTCTATTTCTTTCACAATTGAAATCCAATATCGTCATGATAATTTTTGTATAATTTTAAAAACTATTTTGATAAATAATGTATGGAAAACTTTGTAAGAAGGAAAGAGAAAACACTTTGTTATACATCAATTGAGACATCCCATAGCTAACCAATTTTAGTTAATGAAGAAAGAATCGGTGTACCCATATCTACAAATGGTTAGACAATGTTGTAAAAGAGAAAATGATATATCCGAGGATTAATATATAGGCACTATATAGAGCATTAACTTATCTCCATTTTTAGAGAAGATGATTTTCCCGTTTGATTAAATTATTATCTTTTCTCATTATCGTTAAATAAATATTCATCCATTAACTTTAAATAAATCTAATGACTTTCTTTAAAATTTAAAAAATCTATAAATATAAAATTTCATAAATGAAGTTCTCAACATAGAATTGGGAATTATAGCCAATTTTGATCAAATAAATAAAAGGTTGTAAATACCACTCACCCTATACCTACCTACATTATTTGAGCAATACTATATATATATATATATATATATATATATATAGATGGGGGGGAAGTTTATATTAATTCAATTGGAAAAAAAAGCTAACGTCTTTACATTCAGAGAAAAATCTACATCTTCATTATTTTAGAATTAAAAAAAAAAAATGGCCCCTCTTCTACCTAGCCAATTACTATCTAAACTCCTAGCATCATTTATTTTATAATCTCTAGAGGAGTCCATTATAGACTATATAATTGCAGAGCATATAAACTAGAAACATTAACCACTACCAACTTTCCCATGTTAATAATTAATTTTTCTAGATGAACAATATCCTCATGATGGGAAGGGTCCTCATGCATAGGCTTGTCTAATAGTTCATCCTAGTGTTTCCGTTCACATGTGCCTTGAGTTGGTGTATCCTAGATTATGAAAACCTCCTTAAGGATCCCAAATGTTTTTTTTTCAATAGTGAGTTTGAACAATGTGTTCCACTTTGAAGGCCAACCTATCCACATTCATCTACAACCAGTCTACACTATCCTTCAATGACTCAATTTTTTGAGAAACTAATGCAAAATGAGAGCGAGCCTTTATGGAAACTTTGTCACCGTGCTTAGATATCAGGGATTCCAAAAATGAGAGACTCGACTCCAGGTGAACCTTTAGGTCTACCCCACTTTGCGACTGAGATGCACTGTCCATCATGCATAAATTTCCATAATTGTGCTTTCTTAACGATATTTCAAGGACCAACTATCTCTGTTTATAAACCATCTCTCCTCAAAGACATCTACCTCCAACACTCTACTTGAATTGAGTTCCTTATTTCTCATTCTGAAATTGTTTGAGAAGATTGGCCATCACTAAGTCACCTCGGTTTTGCATGCGGTCAAACGAAATTAAGTTTCTTACATGAGAACTAACTTAGTCTTAACACAATATAGAAAAGAGCAGCTAAATCCTCAACCAAGTGAATAGGATGGGGCCTTCCTCCTTGATGGGACAACTAAAGTGAGCTCCATTGTAATAAAACAAGATTGTAAGCTTCCATTTCCATAATTCGAAGGAGTTAGTCTTCATGTAGAAAATTAATGTCCTAGAAAACTTTAATTCAATATTATTCAATATCCAAATCTATATAGATTAGCATATTATATCCCAGATCCACATATGATTTTTATTCTCAGGATGTATACTATAGTTGGAGAACCATCGTTCATTATTAACACAAATTGTCCAAGGGTTGCACCTTTTTTATCTAGCAAATCCATAACTTGGTTATGGTGCCTTTTGAGATGATAAAACTCAACCTTTTCATATTTATGAGCTTGCATCCGTATTTTTATATTCATTGAAGGGAGATAAATTTATGGAGCCTTTCTAACTTAGAGGAATATCTGAATTAAAATTTATGAGCCTTCAAAGACTTCCAACTGAGTAATATTCTTTTTAATTTCCCTTTCTAATCCCTGCCATAAAACATGAAGCTCTGCTTGATTATTAGTTTCTCTTCATAATCCATAGGTGAAGTGTGTCTCCATTTCTTCCCCGGGGTGATAAATTATACCTCCCTCTCCTTCCTCCCCATAATAAAATATATTTACTAAATAAATCATAAATACTTCTTAACTCTTAATATTTATTTATTCACTTCATTAAAATATGTTAATTAATTTGATTTATATTTTTGTAATTTCTGTATCAATATTCTTTTTAGAATATTTCAGTTGGTAAACATGCAAACTTGTAAAATAAATGTAAGTACAAGTTGAATATTCAAATTTCTAGAAATAAATAATCCATGACTACCTAATGGAATGACAGAAACCTATAAATCATAGTGATAAGACTATGAATATTTCTTATTCCATAATTAAAATAAAAAAATTATGCTACAATACATTATTTTATATTAGAGAAACAAAAACTCCAATAACCATAAGATCAAAAAACAAAAACTATTAAAAATAAATATCATATATTCCTAGTATAGGGAACATCACTATAAAAAGAAGTACCAATGAACCCCCATACATGATATCATTGATTCATTAATTGGACGAAGAACAAAATCCCCAAGACCTCGACTACCCAAGAAAATCCTTTCGAGGTGTCCCTTCTTAAGGCTTACTAGTTAAGTTAGTTTCAATACAATTTCTATCATTTAAATGGAACATACTTATTAAACAGATCGTATGTGGGTCTCAATGCTTAATGCTTGATAATAAATTCCTTAGAAATATTTATTAGCTTATGATCATGATGTATCTGATCCTTTGAACCTTACTCCATGGCACTATGTAATTTCATCTAGTAAAGGTTTTCCGAGACTTCTGGAATTATTTTTTGGTGAGATATTTGTTGGAATCACAAATTTGGGTTATGAATTCTCCATAGTGAGTACAATTTTTTTGTTTCCATAGTGAGTGTAATTTGTTCCACTTTGAAGGCCATCATATCCATAGTCATCTACATGTGGTCTACATTGTCCTTCAACAAATTTTAAGTTTTTAACAAACTAATGTGAAATCACAATGAGCCTTCATGGCAACATTGTCATCATACTCAGATATGAGGGATGCCAAAAGTAAAAGACTCGACTCTAGGTGAACCTTTGGGTCTGGTCCACTTTGTGACTAACTTGAGAACTCCATCCTGCATGAATTTCCATAATTGCACTATCTTAACAATATTTCAAGGACTAGGAGTCTCCATTTATAAACTGTCTCTCCCCAACTACTTCTACGTCCAACTCTCTGCTCGCATTCAATTCCTTGTTCTTGGTTCTGCAATTGGTTGAAAATATTGGCCATCACTAATTCACCTCGGTTGTGCATGGGCTTAAATGAAATTAATCCATTCAAGTCTTGTTGAATGCAAGCTAACTTGGTCATAGCACAATCTATAGAAAAGAGTAGTTAAATATTCAACCTGGAAAAGGGATTGGGGCCTTCCTCCTCGATGGTAAAACTAAAATGAAATTGATTTTAATACAACAGTATTGAAAATTTCCATCTCCAGAATTTCAAGGAGTTAGTCTTCATGCTAATAATTAATGTTGTCTCAAGCTTTAATACAATGCTAATAAATATCGAAATTTGTATGGATTGGGATATTATATCCCATATCAACATAGGATTTGTATTCATGGCATATTTACTATAATTTGAGAATGATCGTTAATTATTAACACACTAAGGTAGAGCTTGAGAACCATTATTCAAGTGTTGCACCTTTTTTGGCTAATGAATCTGCAACTTGGTTATGATGCAATTTGATATGATAAAAATCGACCTTTTCAAATTTCTAAGCTTACATCTAGATACTGAGAGTCATTGAAGGGGGATTGATTTATGTAGCTCACTAATTATGGGGGCGGGTTCAATGGGCCCAATCAAAGGTTAGTCATAATTCTCCCACCAAGTATATTTACCAACCCCTTTTAAAAGAGCCCACATAGCGAACAAATATGATCTCATGTTCGACACCATCCCTCCTGCATATGAAATGTGGACTTGGTGGTTCTATGGAAGGAATAACATAATCGTTTCTCCTGTTATTGGGGTTGAGCCCTGCTTGATTTTGGTCAGTTGTCTATCCATGTTACAGAATAGTTCAGATGACTGTGTTTTTTGGTCCGAAATAGGGAATTTTTTTTTTTAAATCAAAATCATAGAGTATCTATTTTTTTAATCATGAAAATAGATTCTCACTCAAAATCCTAAAAATTTCTAAAAATTTCTACCTAATTCTATCATAATATTACTTATATTCCCATTATTTTCCAAATTATCTTAAATTCCCATTATTTTCCAAACTAATTTGTAAGTTTATTTTGAAACTACTATAATTCAAATCAGCCTGAAGCATTCTCAAATTCTAGATTTTTGCCTGTTTCGGAGGTATCTTGAAATATTTGGAACATCTCCTCGCAAACCTGCCACCACCTCTTCCTGGATATTTTTTGTATTGCTTCATGGCCCACCAAACACATGTCACCCTCGCAAACCTACAGCCAGCTCTACCTGGATCTGTTTGACCTGCATGGTCCACCAAATTACCTGTCACCAAGCAACAAGAAAAAGTAGAATAAAATTTCATTGTCTTATCCTTTTCCCAATTGTTTCATTGAATCCTTCATTGATTGTCCTATCCTTAGATCGAATTGATGGAAGTATTGAGCTCAAGTGTCGACACGTCCATATATAAAATTATATAATGAATGTTAATAATAATTTATAATAAATTTAAAATTTACTTATTTTTATGGATATTCTAATTTTAGCGATATTTTATCATCGATTAATTTCAATTACTCATTTTAAGTGGATGATAAAGATTTAAAACTCATGAAATATCTTAAAATATTTTTCATGGTAGATTAATTAAAACATGATGACCTATGAACATGACTTATGGTATTTTTTATTATTTGGTATCACTAAACCATATTATTGCCTTATGATATTGTTATAAAGCATATCTAGAATTTGAGAATCTTCATGATAAAGTAGAGAAGAATGTGCATACTTAAATCTTATTACATGTTTTTTGGAATCTATATATCTTTAACTGGTATCAATTATTTTATTGATAAATAATAATTATTATAAAAATTTAAATAAAACTATGACTTAGTTAATATTATTTGTTTTTTCCTTAAACATTTCCAATACAATATGTCCCATAAAGTAAGTGTTTCGATATTTATCTGTTTTTATGAGCAATTAGTTTCATAAATATAGTCTTTATAAATTTAAAGGACAAACTTTAAATAAATTGCTAGCACATGTATATCACCAGAAAACATATACATATTTTTTTTAACATTTAGAATACCAAAACCCATCACTTAAGTTTTTTAATTTATTTTTTCATAGTAGCAGCTAGAGAGGATATTAGAGAGTAAATTTCATCAACTAGTTAATTTTTGATGAGTTTTTCCTCTTAATAAAAGTAGCTTTGTTCATTTTCATTTTTTTCCATAATAATGTTTTTAAACTATTTAAAAATTTAAATAATTTTACCAAAAAATCATTTATAATTATAATTTTAAAGTAGTAGTATTGATCAAGCTTTCTATATTTTAAAAGAAATGTGGATCATTTTAAAAGATAATTTGATGTCCCAAAAATAATAAGATTAACACTATATTAATAAAGATCTATGAAGTTAGCATCTAACCTTCTGTATTTAATAAATATCTATGATTTAAAAAATGTCAACTAATTAATATATTTGTTGGTATTATTAGGTTGATAGGTAGATTGGATGTTTAATTTGAAATAGCTTTACAGCATTTTTGTTATATAAAAAAAAAATTGTAATATTTATGGGATATATCAATGTTTCATATTTATTTCAGTACTCGTTATGTTCTTTTTACAATATAATTATAGTAACTATTATATAAAATGAATTTTGAATTATATATATATATATATATTTCAATTTTTTTTTTATAATTATGTATATAATAGTTGTATATATTTTGAGATTACATTATAACTATAATTCAAATTTCCAAAAAATTATACCTAATTTTAATCTAAATTTTCATTATTTTCTACACTAATTTGTAAATTATCTTAGAACTACTCTAAATCAGATCCACCTGAAGCATTCTCAAATTCTGGATTTTTGCCTTCTTTGGAAGTATCTTCAAATCTTTTGACCATCTCCTCGCAAACCTGCAACCACCTCTTCCTTCATTTGTTTGTCCTACTTCATGACCTACCAAACACATGCCTCTGTTGACCTACATGGCCCACCAAATTACCTGTCACCAACTATTTGCATAAACTTTCATTCTTCCACCCTTCACAATTGTTTCATTGAATCCTTCATTGATTGTCTATCAAGGTTTTTATATTTTCAAGAAAATATGAATAATTTTAAGAGATATTATGAGAAAAATATGAATCATTTTAAGAAGTATTGTGATGACCCAAAATGAATAAGATTAACATTGTATTTAATTAAGATCTATGATTTTTCTTATAAGTTAGTATCTAAATTTCTAACTATAATTAAAATCTGCAATAGTGAATGCAATAGAATGAATGCAATAGCGGTTTTTTATTGTTGCTAATTAACTTGAATGCAATATAATTAGTTGCAATGATTTCTAAGTTGTAGAACATATGCCGATAAAATGAGTCAGTACAACTTTAACACTACACTCACCTTTAAATGTTTATATGCAGTTTATAGACCTATTATAGATTTGGATATGTGTGTGTATGTGTGTTATTTTTTATTTCAACTATAAAAAATCTTTGTAATAAAAATGACACATTTTTTATTATAGATAAATTAAAATATTCTATCAATAATAATTTTACTAAAAAAATCTAGATTTTATATTCATACTAAGTTAATAAAAACAAAATTGGAAATATTCATTACTTAAAAAAAATTATATATCAATTAAAATTTATGATATAAAATTATTAAGAAACATAACAATAAAATATTATTATTATTATTTTTGTTTTTTGACCATCTCCTAACAAACCTACAGCCACCTCTTCACCATACCCCTTCCCCTTCCCCTTCCCCTTCGATTTCCCTTGTCCACACCATCCTTAAGATATTATCATCTGTGAAGTTAGAGATGTTAATTTAGAACTACAATCTAATGTTCACATTCTACCAACTCTATCCTTTTTGCACTTACCTCATTCTAGCTTCCTCTAGTCAAGAAGGAGTGTACATACCAACTGGTTGGGACATAGAAATATATATCCAATTGACTTAGTTGGAGAAGAAATTCAAGCAACACTGGTTGTTTAATAATTCGTGGAGCACCATTGTGAAAAATATTGGGTAGACTTCTTATATAGTTTGTTTCTTTGTAAATTGCAAATGCTTGTTATTGTCATTACCTGTTTTGTGTACTTTTGTAAAGTGAACAAAAATAGTAACTACGTGCAAAAGTATGGTTTTCATTGACATGTTATGTTGTTTGATTTTTACGTTTTCAAATATTTAAAGAATTTTTGGATGACCAATGTTTGTTGTCCAGTTTGTCTATAGTTTTGTCATGTACTCACTGATACAGGTGTTCAAGATGAAGCTTTTTGTGAATGAATTCTTTGTTAAATATTGTACAAGAAATTACTTTTTTTGGACAAAGCCAATTGTGTCATTACATTTTTTCATCAAGAGTAATTTTGTGCACAAACTCAGTTTACAGGCAGTAAAGAAAACTTTGAATTAGTGGATGGAAGAAATTGAATTTCTTCTGAATTCCAAGATGGAAATTCAATATTGTATTCAATAATTGAACTTCAATATGAAGTTGCTTGAGCCATGAAGATAAGGGTTTAAATAAAATGTTCAGATTCCACTCATCAATGTTTTTGTTCCTACATGGTGATAAGAATTGTGGCTAGATTCTTGATAGGACAGTAAGGTCTTCACACATAACATAGGTGTAGTACCTTGATTAGAGCTTGAAGACAATAATTGAAAACAAAGCATTAAGGATTGAGTTTTGGGAAAGTTTTGAGTTCCAGCCTCATTTTATTTACTACAAGAAGCTAAATTTTTGTTGTGTAACCAGCTCCAAAAATAGAAGAAAAGAGAGATCAACGGCTTAGAAATAAGCCACTTCGAGGGGGAAACCTCCAATACATTACATAAATGAACAATTCTTGGATGATACAATTTACAAAACCTCGTATCTATATATAGGATTCCATGGGGCCATAATGTAATCCTAATGGGCCACAATGTAATCCTAGCCAACCTAACAATAATGATTTAAGGGCACAATAATAACAAAATGGGGGTTACAAGGGTATAATAATAACAATAAAGGGGTTAAACTAACAACAATAAGGGGCTATACTAGTAATATAGGGACCTAACATGCCCCTCTCTTTCACAAAAGTGTTGTCCTCAACGCTTGAGTAGCTCTGGGTGCTTCTGTATAAAATTCTCATCCTCCCATGTAGAATATTCAGTGGGTAAGTTCTTCCACTTGATAAGATACTCTGAAATTGATCGATTTCATAGCTATCGAGTTCTTGTTTCTGTGACCGCTTCAGGTTCCAATATGATTTTTCCTTCCTCATCAAGTTCTGGCAATATTGTTTGAACTGGAAGATTTTCACCTATAACCTTCTTTAAGCATAAAACATGGAAAACTGGATGTACTCGCGAAGAAGCAGGAAGCTCCAATTTGTATGCCATAGTACCAATCTTTTGCAACACCTTGTAAGGACCATAGTACTTTGGCGATAATTTATTATCCTTCTTAGCTTGCTTCAAGGACATTTGTTTGTATGGTTGTAGCCGTAAAAATACCCAATCTCCTACATCAAAACTTCTCTCGCTGCGATGTTGATCTGCCTGTTGTTTCATTCGATTTTGTGCCAAATTCAGGTTATCCTTTAAGAGTTGGAGAACTTCTTGCTGATGCTCGATGTGATCTTCGACTGCTTGAACCTTCGAATTTTTCCTTAAAGATGATGTAATCGATGGTGGATGATATCCATAAAGTGCCATAAATGGGGTCATTTTTGCTGCAGTATGGAAGGAAGTGTTATACCACCATTCGGCGAGAGGTAACCACTTGACCCATTGTGTTTGTTTATCAGATACAAAACAACGAAGATATCCTTCCAAACATTTATTTACTATCTCAGTTTGACCATCAGATTGAGGATGATAAGATGAGCTATGAGCTAATTGGGTACCCAAACAAGAAAATAACTCCGTCCAAAAATTTCCAGTAAAAATGGGATCTCTGTCGCTCACAATAACCCTTGGGCTTCCATGTAGCTTTTTAATTCTGTCCATAAATGTAGTAGCAACTGTACTTGCTTTAAATGGATGAGATAATGCACAAAAGTGTGCATACTTGGTAAGTCTATCAACTACCACCATGATGACACTCTTTCCTTCAGACTTAGGTAAACCTGTGATAAAATCCATTGAAATCTCCTCCCAACGTTGACTTGGAATGGATAAGGGTTGTAGAAGTCCTGGGCTCTTAATTGTCTCAACTTTATTCTGCTGGCAACCCAAACATTCTGCCACAAAATTTTGAATATCATATTTAAGGCCATCCCAAAAAAATTCTTTCTTCACCCTGTGGTAAGTTTTTAAAAATCCCGTGTCCTCCTAAAGGAGAAGTGTGCAATTCCAGAAGAATCTTTTGTTTTAGTTGGGAATTCTTACAAAGATATAAGTGATATTTGTACCATAAGGAATCATTTTTCCAACTAAATGTATCAGATGTACTAGGATCTTATTGCAACTTTTGAATGAGTGTCCATACATCTTTGTCCTTCTTCCATTCATCTGTTGCTTCGGTTATCCAATCTAGTTGGATAATAGAAATGGCACAAAGCAATGCTTCCACCTCTTCATTCTTTCTTGAGAGTGCATCTGCAACAACATTAAGCTTTCCTTTTTTGTATATTATTTCAAAGTCATAACCCAACATCTTTGTGACCCATTTTTTCTGCTCTTCTGAAGATAGTTTTTTTCCAAAAAGTGTTTAAGACTATCATGATTAGTTTTTACCTTCAAGTGTCTTCCCATTAGGTAAGTTCGCCATTTCTTTAGTGCATGCAGTATTGCTAACACTTCCTTCTCATAAATAGGTTTCTTTAAATAATTTCCTTTGATTGGACGACTTTCAAAAACAATGGGTATTCCTTCCTGCATTAAAACAACACCAATTCCATTTCCTGAGGCATCACATTCCACAATAAAGGTTTTTGTGAAGTCTGGCGTAGCTAAGACAGGTGCTAGGCACATTGCCTCTTTAAGATGTTCAAAGGCCTTAGTTGCTTCAGGAGTCCATGAAAATGCATCTTTCTTCAATAATGTTGTTAGAGGTGCTGCTATTCTCCCATAATTCTTAACAAACTTGCGATAATACCCTGTTAACCCAAGAAATCCTCGCAAATACTTTATGGTTGTGAGGACTTTCCATTCCTTAATGGTTTTAATTTTGTTAGGGTCTACTTTAACACCCTCGTGAGATACAATATGACCCAGATATTCCACCTCTTGTACTCCAAAGAAACATTTGGATTTTTTTGCATATAATTGTTTCTCCTGCAATAGTTTGAGCACTCTGTCAACATGTTCAACATGATCCTTCCAAGACCTGTTGTAGATTAGTATATCATCAAAAAATACTAGCACAAATTTTCTAAGGAAGGGTTTGAAAATGGAATTCATCAACCCTTGAAATGTAGAAGGTGCATTGGTAAGGCAAAAAGCCATGACCAAAAATTCATAATGACCTTCATGAGTTCGAAATGGTGTTTTTGGAATATCTTTGGTCTTCTTTCTAATTTGATGATATCTTGAATGAAGATCCAACTTGGTAAAATAAATTGCTCCATGTAATTCATCCAATAATTCATCAATCACAGGAATGGAAAATTTATATTTAATGGTGAGCTTATTGAGCTCCATATAATCTGGACACATTTTCCATGATCCATCCTTCTTGTGTACCAATACTACAGGAGCAGAGAAAGAACTTTGACTAGGTTGAATTATACCCGCCTCTAACATTTCTGCAATCATACGTTCAATTTCGCTCTTTTGGACGTAAGGATATCTATAAGGCCTGATGTTTGGAGGAATACTTCCTAGAATGAAATGAATAGCATGATCATGATCACGAATAGGTGGGAGTCCTTTGGGAGTTTCAAACACCTTGGAATGATTGTCCAAGACTTGTTGGAGATCTGCAGAAATAGATGATTTTGATGTTGGAACTTCTAGTGAGCATAATTGTGCAATTACGCTTCGTTGTTCCTTCTTTAGAAGCTTTGTCATGACATTAGAGCTTATTATCCTTCCTGGCTTCCCCACAATACCCCGTAATTTGACTTCCTTTCCTTCTGAAAAAAATTTCGAAAAAGTTTCTTGAAAATTAAAAGCTACAGTCCCCAAAGATTGTAACCATTGTACTCCTAGTACAACATCAGCACCTCCCATAGGAATGGCAAGCATTGGACTAGTCAATAAATATTCCCCCATGGTTAGCTTGATATTATGGCATTTTCCAGAGCAATTTATAGTTCCTCCATTTGCAACAATCACTTGACATTCTGGTGCTGGGTATAGGAAACAATTTAATTCCTTGGCTACCTTACAATGAATGAAATTATGGGTGCTACCTGAATCAATCAACACTATTACCCTTTTCTTCTTGATATGTCCTTCTATCTTGAGAGTTTGAGGAGTGGTAATTCCTGCCAGTGCATTACACGATATGGTTGGATTCATTTCTTCCTCTTCTAGGGCTGGTTTCTAGTGTATATCCTCTTCTTGTTCATTTTCTTCTTCCTCTTCATAATCTATGTAAAAAAAATTTTTCTCAACACACTTATGACCTTTATTGTATTTTCTATCACAACTATAGAAAATCCCTTTTGCTCTTTTTTCTTCCAATTGTTGTGGTGTCAACCTTGTAGGTTGTGGAAATATAGGCGTAGCAACACTTCCTTCTTTATAGAATTGAGTGGTAGGCTTCCTTGTCGCCATAATTTTACATTCAAATTTTCTTGCCAACCTGAATGCCTTCTCTAATGAATCAGGTTCCAAAACGCGAAATTCATGTTGGATCTCATCCTTTAAAGTGCCTATGAAGAGATCAATCCTGTGTTCCTCTGGAATATCAGTTACCCTTATATTCAATTTTTGGAAGTCCTCAATGTGCTGCCCCACTAAACCTTTTTGTTTGAGATTTATCAATTGGCTAAAAAAGGTTTTTCTCTTTGTATCCTCATAATGTGCTATCATTTCCTCTGTAAAAATTGAGCAAGTGGCAATTTGTTTACGGGAGCAAAGCCATCGATACCATACAAATGTATTTTGTTCTAAATTTAAAGTTGCAATGCATACCTTTTGTATGTTTTGCACGTTATGGAGATCAAAATATTGCTCCATCTGTAGTATCCATGTTACAGGATCCTTTCCATCAAAATTCCTCATATCCATTTTTGGAATATGGTGGTTCTTCCCGCAAACATTAGAGTTTATGAAATCACGATTAACATTTATTTTGTTCTCATCATGAGGTTCTTCTACTATATTTCCGCCATTAGGAATAATGTCTTGTTTTAAGCTTGTCATCAAGCCTTCCATGTATGCTTTTAGATCATTCTTCATGTTTTCCATGTTGTCTTTCATGTCATCCGTCTTAGCTTCCATGCCCACTTCCATGCCATCCATCTTAGCTTCCATGCCATCCATCTTAGCTTCCACGCCATCCATATTAGCTTCCATGCCTTTCTTCAAACCGTCCATATTCACTTCCAAGCCTTTCTTCAAAACTTCCATTTCATTTTTTGTTGCTCTTTGCGAGAGTGAAATTTTTTGCACTTGCTCTTGTAATTTTGATAGATCATGTTGCAATTCTTCATCTTCATGAGTCATAGTAGAGCCTTATGAAGGCTTAATGGGTGTTGAATTATTTTTATGGGGCATCTTTTAGAACCCAATACTGCTATATATTCTACAATATTCCCTTGGAATCGATTCAAATTGATTCTTCAAAGAAGACTTATGCAATTTGGAAAGAAAAATATACACACTTTTTTCTTGCTTTTGAGGAGCTTGATATTGAAATTGGATAATCTCTATGATTGCAGCACTTCAATATTTGAATTTTAGTATCAACGCAGCCCCATGAATTATCTTTCGAATGCCACAGGTCTAACTTGATTTGGATTTTCCAAGACAAAGTTGTGTCCAATCTCACACAATGACCTAATTCTGGATTGGTTCAGTAGAGCGAACTTGTACGCCTTTCCACGTGGCACTGTTTCGTCCTCTGTCTCTAAATTGATAGCCAAGAAAATACAATCCATGTACTTGTGACCAATTTTTACGGCACTCAAATCTGATGCCCAGAGAGAGAGTTATTGAACTTTTCCCATGATCACCTTTTGAGATGAAATTCAGGAGCCTAAAAAAGCACTACCTTCCATAGATCATATCTCCAAAAATATTAGGAACCAAGGTCTGAAATTTTTTGACAAATTTCCTCAAGATTTCAGCTTGGCACCCTACAAATTTCAGATTCTGAACCTTCGTAGAAAAAAATTTATAGCGCAAATGCCATGATGACTTGTTTAGGAGCCTGAAAAAAGACCTAACTTCCACAGATGATATCTCTGAAAATATTGTGAAGCAAGCTCTGAAATGTTGAGGAAATCTTCCTTAGGATTTCCACTTCGCACCCTAAAAATTTCAGGTCCGAAAACTTCGTAGAAAAAAAGTTATAGCGAAAATACCACGATGACCTGTTTGGAGTAGCGAAACCATATAATCCAAACCTATGATACCAAATGTTGTGTAAGCAGCTCCAAAAATAGAAGAAAAGAGAGATCAACGCCTTAGAAATAAGCCACTTTGAGGGGGAAACCTCCAATACATTACATAAATGAACAATTCTTGGATGATACAATTTACAAAACCTCCTATCTATATATAGGAGTCCATGGGGCCATAATGTAATCCTAGTGGGCCACAATGTAATCCTAGCTGACCTAACAATAATAATTTAAGGGCAAAATAATAACAAAATGGGGGTTACAAGGGTACAATAATAACAATAAGGGGGTTACACTAACAACAATAAGGGGCTATACTAGTAATATAGGGACCTAACAATTTTCGAGTCCAACAATTCTTGTTTCAACTCAATCTAGTGTAGTACGAAAAAGTTATGATTTTTTTATCTTTTGGCCCAACAACTAAAAAAATCGTACGTTTGCTAACTCGGATGCTGACTGGGCAGGCATACCATCGATGTCAGTAAGTCTACTTCATCCAGGAAAATATTACTTCTCCACTCCTCAAAGCCACCCCCCATGTCAAAGAATGGTCAGAAACCTACTTTGAGCAAAAGGACGAGAGGTAACCCTCTCTCTTCTTGGTCGCACCCACTTGGAATTCATTCCAGTATAGCATCAAGGAACAATATTACCCCTTGGGGAGATATTAGAACAAGTACATCCAATGGACCATGTTACGGTAGCAAAGGGATCAAGATGTGCATGAGCTGACGAATTTGTTCCATACCCTTCGCACAGAGTTGGGTATTAAAGATTCAAAGAAATGTTTGGTGCTCAAGTACCTCATCTATTTGCACAGATACATTAGGGAGGAAACAGTCGTCGGTGGCCAAACTGAAGGCATCTGAATCATATGCATGTTCTGATTTTGAGTCAGAACCGGAAAAGAGGAATAAAAAATGGAAACAAATCATTGATGTAGAACCGAGTGCCACCATTTCCACCACCAAGTTCAAGATGGAGGAGCCTGAGGAGCCAAAGGATGGGGAGCGTTTCTTCCATTCCCAGATGTGGGTGAGGGGTTCTCCACTGCAATTCCTTGTCGATAACAGAAGCCAAAATAACCTCATTTTAGCAGATGTCATGAAGTGGGTAGTCGTATACCATCGCATGGAATCAACAAGGAAACTATCTCCGCATCAGCCAATAATGTCATCTTTCGTAGAACATCAAGCCCTTCACGACTAAGGTACTATGTGATGTTGCTCCTCTTGATGTGTTTGATGTATTATTAGGCCAACCATACTTGTGGAAGTGACATGTTTTGTATGAGTCTAGCCTCATCCTATTATTATTACTTTGGGAAATAAGTTGTACATGATACGAGAGGTAGTACCACCTTCCACCATATCTTTGAGTACTAAAAATAAATGTAGTAAGATTATTTTTGAAACGAGGAATTTTTTTTTCATTATGATTTTCCCACAAGGAAAGAAGAATATTATGCCTGGAGTCTCAAAATAGGGCTCCCATGCACGACAAAAATAGATGGAAAAAGTCATGGAGGAATACAAGGATATTTTCTCCTCACTCATAGGGGTTCCTCTACAATGGCAGGTCAAGAACTCCATTGAACTGACCCTAGGAACATCAATTCCTAATGGGTCGATCTATCAACGTTCTAATCTAGAGAAGGATGAAATCAAGAAGCAAATACAAGAGTTCTTGTCGAAAGGGCACATCAGGCCAAGCTCCTCAAATGTATTGTCTGAGGCTGATAAAGAAACCATATTTATTGAATGTGTCCAACACGTTCGCTAGCAGGTCCACAACATCTTGGAGAAATCCAATTCCAAGCACAAGAAGTTGCATGATCAACGTTGAGTTCAATGCAAGTTTCAGGAGGGTGACAAAGTTTGGGTACATTTACAAAAGGAGTGCCTTGCTGAGCCACACCGCAAGCTTCGCCAGTTGAGATATGGGTCGTATACCATCACCAAGTCAATAGGGGACAATTCCTTCGAGCTAAGTATTCCACCCTTCCTTTGTCTGCAACCAGTGTTCAATGTGGACTGCGTTCAACCCTACTTTCCACCATTGTAGGACACAGTCGACATTACAGAACAACTCACACCAAAAAAGTTAAACCAAAACTACATGGACCAAGTCAAAACTAATCAAGTCATGGACACACTTATCAAGAACAACTGATAAGAAATGATCCAACTATATCAAATTGTCAAAGCAAGTCAACTCCTTCACCAGGAAAAGTTGCTCACTGGGGACCAATTTCAAAAGAAGTTTAATCATCTCATTGAGGAACTCAATGCAATGGGGATCATTTATTCCTAATAGTGGAGGAATGATATAGGTGGTTATTGGTGGCCACCTGCATCTTCCACTTGGACCCCCGCCATTGTCTCTTTTAGTTTTTCATTTTCTTTAATTGTAGCACAATTAACTATTTTTGGCATTCGTTTAGCTCCTAAACTTTTGAAGCCATTTTAAGGCCCTAGATGATGTTTTTTTGGACAATAAATGATGAAAAATTTGGGCTTTCAAGTTCTTTTTTTTCAACAATTGTAGTCCTCAGATATATCTTTCTAACGAGGTATCGTGTGCATCAATCAGATATCGTATGCCAAAGTTACGACACCACAAAATTGATGTACCAATTTACTCCAATGCGGCCCATAGTTTGGCGTTTCATCTCCTAGGTTTAGGTTTTGGATGTTTAGGGTTTTCCATTGTTTCCCAATAATAAATAGGCCTTCAAGCCTCATTGTAACATGGTTCAGAGGCATGTAGCCACCACAACTCTTATCAGAGATAAGCTACAATCACCCTAGCTAGTGTATGGCCATTATATCTGTAAGAATATTTCAGTTACTTGATATTAATGAAATGAAGTTTTATTTATGCTACATCTCTACGTTTATGTTTATTTATGTATTTTATTGTGTTCCTGCATAAATGCGGATCAAATCCACTATTAAAGTCTTGTTTGAACGAGTGTGGGCACACTAAATTGGGATCCCAAAGTCCATTATCTCAATTTAGGATAGCATTTTCTTCATTAAATTTTGGTCAAGTATCTATTCTATGTTGGACACCAAGCTCACTAAGTCCACAACTTTCCACACCCAAACTGATGGCCAAATAGAGGTCGTCAACACAATGATCTTACACATTCTGCGTATGTACAAATTGAAGCATCCATGCACATGGGATGAAAGCTTCCCCTATGTCCAAAAAAACTATAACTAAGCTCTCCATATTTCTACTGGCCACAACCCTTTCAGGTGGGATTGGGATTCCAGCCACTATGTCCCATTGATGTGGCCATACCATTCCCAGCTACTTAGGTAGACTCGGCTCATGTCGAGTCTGAATCTAATAAGGTGAATAGCTTCATTTAGAACATTTAGCACATCCGCCAACAGGTCCATGACATATTGGACAGAGCCAATGCTAAGTACAACTAGCAGCATGATTAGCATCAGATGCCACACAAGTTCCAGGTAGGTGACAAAAATTGGCTACATTCGCTAAAGGAGCGCCTCAATGGGCCACAGTACAAGCTTCACCTGATCTAATATGGGCCATACAACATCAGGAAGGCAATATAGGACAATGCCATCGAGTTCAATATTCCACCATTCCTTGGTCTGCACCCAATGTTCAATGTGGACCACCTTCGTCCCTACTTTCCACCATTGTTGGACACATCCCACATTGCATAAAAACTTACACCAAAAGAGTTAAACCTTGACTACATGGAACAAGCCTAAAATGATCAAATCATGAACACAGATAAATAAGGCCTGGAAAAATAAATATTCAGTTGTATTAGGCTGTCAAAGTTAGCCAACTCCTGCACCAAGGGATGTGGCTCACTAGGGACCAAGTTGAGCAGAAGTTTCCTCATCTCATGGAGGAAATAAACAAAATGGGGACCATTTCTTCCTAAGGGGGGAGGAATGATCCAACTATATATTGGTGGACACCCACCTATTTCACTTGGACCCCCACCATTGTTTCTTTCAAATTTTCATTTTCCTTAATTGTAGCACAATTTACTATTTTTGGTAGTTTTTCAGGTCCTGAAATTTCGAAGCCGACGACGATTTTTGTAAAAACCTGGACCAACGTGACACTTTAGCTGATTTTGGTCACTCAAAATTTGTAGTCCTCGAATATATATTTCTAAGGAGTTATTTTCTGTCTCAAACGAAGATCGTATGCTAAAATTACATCCTCTGGAATTTGATGTACCCAAACGAGGCCTATCGTTTTGGCGCTTCACCTGCTAGGGTTAGTTTTTTGGATGTTTAGGGTTTTCCATTGTTTTTCAATAATAAATAGGCATTATAGGCTCATTGTAACACATTTTAGAGGCTTGTAGCTACCACAACTCTTATTAGAGATAAGATTCCATTAGTATGTAAGCAATTTTCAATATTTTATATTAATGAAATGAAATGTTATTCATGTTGTATCTATTCATTTATGTTTATTTATGTATTTCACTATGTTCCTTCATAAGTCTGAATCATTAGCATATGGAACAATGAGGGCTATCCAAGTGGCAACGTCATACAGGGAAGAATGGCGTAGTTTGTTTGGTTCGTTTTTGATGTGGTGGTCCAACAAGGGGATGCCATGTGGTCCAACCAAAGGCCGTCACATGGCACCCCATGGTTGGTTAAAATTTTTATAATGGTGGGATAACCTCAGGTGGGATCTAACCCTTGACCTCTCGTCCAACACTCCAACACCTTACCACTGCGCCATGACCAATGTTTTTTAACCGCAAGCTTATCGATGATATTTAAAGTGTATCATGGAACATTTTTTGAAGAGGGGTTTGGAAGTTAGCCCCATCCCCAGGCCACCTTCTAACCAACTCCAATACAGAGAAAAAGAGATATGGGCTAGGCATATATCCCTGGCCGTCAGTCCTCAAAAACTCCACAAGACCACAAGTGGATCCAGAGTAAAGCATTGATAGAAGAGGGGCTTGCAACTAGCCTAGCTACTAGTCATATATACCTGCATGGGAACATCAAAAAAACTGAAAGGTGGTAGGAAGATGAAGGTGTTATGAATTAGGACTGACCCCAGGCCATATGAACATCCATGTGACGCTCGAAGAAGGAGGAGAGGGCTCCGACAGTGGGGATAGGTGGTTAGCCTCGACCTCTAACCGCATCACCTGATGTGACCTTAAATCTACGGTTAAGTAGCCTAGGCTGCCAAGGGAAGGTGGTTATGCCCAACCATTGGCTTTATGGACCCATGTGGCCTTATTTTAGCGCTCACAAGAGTTATTTGGATTTTTAATGGTATGAAATTTTTCACCTTTGGCTAGCGAAATGATCCACTCTCGAGCATAAATCAGGGCCTATTTGTCACTCGATTAACAATTTATCTAGTTTGTAGGATGAATAATAGAAGTATGGTTAGAGAACCATAACCTGAAGATTTTTTGGTCTTTTGGAGCTCAAGAACAGTCCAGATAGGATTTTTCGGACATTTTGGATCCCATGGAGACCTTTGTTTACTAATTGGAGCACATCTGAAGATAATTTTTGCAGGTTTGAGTCCATGGGTGCCATGCTCAATTAGTGTTTTGGAGAATTTATTGAAGGCATTTAAGCATGGAGAGGACTTGGTAGGGGTTTTTTGGCCTTCATATGTTTACTACATCAGTTGTGAATTATTTGTGAAACTCATATTTATTTTTTCTCACTATGTCCTACTGAGGAAAGCTTTTTTTTGTAGTTCAATATGGAATTGTAGTACTTGTATGGTCATTTTCAGATGGAGTACATGGTATTTGTAGGTGAACCCTTTTCTTGATGATTGTTTCATGATTGACTGTAGGTTGTAACTCTTTTAATAGTGACAGTTTTTTGCAGCAAAACATTTCCTTGAAGGGGAAACTAGCCACTCATTTTTTCAGCAAAATTTATGTACTCTTTATCACTAAAATATATGGAGCAGTATAGTTGTGTTAGAAGGCCCATAGATGTATCCCAGGAGGGGTGAACTCCATCACAAATATTGTCTTGTTTCTCTTTTTGAATTCCTCTATGCGTTAAATGATGATATGTTACTTGTTTTTATGTTTACATGAAAAATGATTCATATTCCTTGAATATAACTTTAAAAATTGTGTTTTCAGAAGAGCCTTTTTGTTCTGTAAAGCATCAGAGGATGATGACTTTTTAGGAAGAAGAATTTGACCTCCTCATTCTAGATCAAGGCGAGTCAAATTTTTTAAGAGGGACATATACTATTGAGACACTTGGAAAAATAATCTTTGATAATACATGTGTGTGCGTGTGTGTTGATAATAGATGTGTTGGATTTGCTAATAATGATGGATATTTCACCCACATTATACTTGATCTATATGAATAAGATAAGTAATAAATGATGAAGATGATGATTATGTTAGTGAGTAGACTAGATTCTTAAATGTGAGAAAGGGGAAGTATATATTTTAACTAATAGAGAAAACAAAAAAGTTGAAAAAAAAACACATTAATGGAGACTAAAAAGGCATATAAGAGCCTATGTAGATTTGAAAATAAGATATGGAGAAAATTACATAGTCCTTTTATGACCCAAATTATTAGTACTTATGTTATTCCTACAACTATAAATTATTGCATTACATATAAATACTCTATATAGTTGTGCCCCTATGGATATTGATGGCATCATCCTAATTGAAATGTGTGTCCCTTTTCTGAGGGTATTTAATCACATTTCAAATTGCTATCACTGATTGAAGAAGGAAAATAATATTTATTCTATATTTTAAACTTTTTCATTTAGAATACAATGATATAGTTCTTGCTGACATCACTATTTATAGATTGTTTAAATGTTTTTTTGAATTCAAAAGAAAGCCTGTGATCTTAAAAAAACCATGAGGTACTCAATGTGTATAGGATGAACACTTAAATTTGTCATTCCAACAATTGATTTCTAGATTTTTGGAAAATCTAATAGGAAAATGTATCTCTAAGAAGGTAAAAAATATAACATTTAAAATACACTATCAAATAATCAATGGTGACCTTCAGTCTAAGGAAGCTCCAACATGTTTTGGTTTCCATGAAAATCTAGAGAACATGGTCCCACTAAGCACCAAAAGGTTTCCATGATTTCTATTTGTTAGGTCCCTATATTACTAGTATAGTTCCTTATTGTTGTTAGTGTAACCCCCTTATTGTTATTATTGTACCCTTATAACCCCCATATTGTTATTATTGTGCCCTTAAATTATTATTGTTAGGTCGGCTAGGATTACATTGTGGCCCCACTAGGATTACATTATGTCCCCATGGACTCCTATATATAGAAAGGAGGTTTTGTAAATTGTATCATCCAAGAATTGTTCATTTATGTAATGTATTGGAGGTTTCCCCCGTCGAATTGGCTTATTTATAAGGCATTTATATCTCTTTTCTTCTATTTTTGGAGCTGGTTACACAACATTTGGTATCAGAGCTTTGGATTCTAGGGTTTCACTACTCTAAACAGGTCATAGTGGCATTTGCGCTATAACGTTTTTTCTACGAAGGTTCAAAATCTGAAATTTTTAGATTGCGAAGCTGAAATCCTGAGGAAACTTTTCAAATAATTTCAGATCTTAGTTCACAATATTTTCGGAGTTATGATCTATGGAAGGTAGTGCTTTTTCAGGCTCCTAAATTTCATCTCAAATAGGTGATCATGGGAAAATATTCATAACTCTCTCTCTGAGCATCGGATTGGAGTGCCGTAAAAAGTGGTCACAAGAAAACAGACCTTAGTTTCTTGTCTATTAATTTCAGCTGAAGGACGAAATAGTGGCATGTGGCAAGTCGTACAAGTTCGCTCTACTGAACCAGTCCATAATTAGGTCATTGTAGGATATTGGACACAACTTTGTCTTGGAGAATCCAAATCAGGTCAAACCTGTGGCATTCGAAAGAGAATTTAGAAGGCTACATTGGTGTTGAAATTCAAGTATTGAAGTGCTACAATCACAGAGATAATCCAATTTCAATATCGAGCTCCTCAAAAGCAAGAAAAATGTGTGTATTTTTTTTCCGAATTACATAAGTCTTGTTTGAAGAATCAATTTGAATTGATTCCAAGGGAATATTGTAGAGTAGATATCATTTTTGGGTTCTAAAATATGCCCTGTAAAAATAACTCAACACCCATTAAGCCTCCAGAAGTCTCTACGATGACTCATGAAGATGAAGAATTGCAACATGATCTATCAAAATTACAAGAGCAAGTGCACCAAATTTCTCTCCCACAAAGAGAAACAAAAAATGAAGTGGAAGTTTTGAAGAAAGGCGTGGAAGCTAAGACAGATGGCATGGAAGCTGGCATGGAAGCAAAGATGGATGACATGAAAGAAAACATGGAAAACATGAACAATGATCTAAAAGCAGACATAGAATGTTTGACAAAATTGATACAAGAAATGTTTCATAATGGTTAAAAGATAGTAGAAGAAACTCATGATGAGAACAAAATAAATGTTAATCATGATTTCATAAAATCTAATGTTGGTGGGAAGAACCACCATATTCCAAAAATGGATATGAGGAAGTTTGATGGAAAGGATCCTGTAACATGGATACTACATATGGAACAATATTTTGATCTCCATAATGTGCAAAACACACAAAAGGTACTCATTGCAACTTTACATTTAGAACAAAATACATTTGTATGGTATCGATGGCTTTTCTCCCGTAAAAAAATTGTCACTTGGTCAATTTTTACGGAGGAAATGATAGCACATTATGAGGATACAAAGAGAAACACCTTCTTTAGCCAATTGATAAATCTCAAAAAAAAGGGTTTAGTGGGGCAGCACATTGAGGACTTCCAAAAATTGAATATAAGGGTAACTGATATTCCAGAGGAACACATGATTGATCTCTTCATAGGCACTTTAAAGGATAACATCCAACATGAAGTTCGCGTTTTGGAACCTGATTCATTGGAGAAGGCATTCGGGTTGGCAAGAAAAGTTGAATGTAAAATTATGGCGACAAGGAAGCCTACCACTCAATTCTATAAAGAAGGAAGTGTTGCTACGCCTAGATTTCCACAACCTAGAAGGTTGACACCACAACAATTGGAAGAAAAAAGAGCAAAAGGGCTTTGCTACAGTTGTGATAGCAAATACACTAAAGGTCATAAGTGTGCTGAGAAAAAATTATTTTACATAGATTGTGAAGAGGAAGAAGAAAATGAACAAGAAGAGGATATACACCAGGAACCAACCCTAGAAGAGGAAGAAATGAATCCGACCATATCATGTAATGCACTGGCAGGAATTACCACTCCTCAAACTCTCAAGATAGAAGGACAAATCAAGAAGAAAAAGGTAATAGTGTTGATTGATTGAGGTAGCACCCATAATTTTATTCATTGTAAGGTAGCCAAGGAATTAAATTTTTTCCTATACCCAGCACCAGAATGTCAAGTGATGGTTGCAAATGGAGGAACTATAAATTTCTCCGGAAAATGCCATAATATCAAGCTAACCATGGGGGAATATGTATTGACTAGTCCAATGCTTTCCATTTTTATGGGAGGTGTTGATGTTGTACTAGGAGTACAATGGTTACAATCTTTGGGGATAGTAGCTTTTAATTTTCAAGAACTTTTCTTGACATTTTTTTTAGAAGGAAAGGAAGTCGAATTATGGGGTATTGCGGGGAAGCTGGGAAAGATAATAAGCTCTAATGTCATGACAAGGCTTCTAGAGAAAGAACAACGAGGCGTAATTGCACAGTTATGCTCACTAGAAGTTCCAACATCAAAATCATCTATTTCTGCAGATCTCCAACAAGTCTTGGATAATCATTCCAAGGTGTTTGAAACTCCCAAAGGACTCCCACCTACTCGTGATCATGATCATGCTATTCATTTTATACCAAGAAGTATTCCTCCAAACATCAGGCCTTATAGATATCCTTATGTCCAAAAGAGCGAAATTGAACGTATGATTGCAGAAATGTTAGAAGCGGGTATAATTCAACCTAGTCAAAGTTCTTTCTCTGCTCTTGTAGTATTGGTACACAAGAAGGATGGATCATGGCGAATGTGTCCAGATTATAGGGAGCTTAATAAGCTCACCAATAAAGATAAATTTCCCATTCCTGTGATTGATGAATTATTGGATGAATTATATGGAGAAATTTATTTTACCAAGTTGGACCTTCATTCAGGATATCATCAAATTAGAATGAAGACTGAAGATATTAAAAAAACAACATTTTAAACTCATGAAGGTCATTATGAATTTTTGGTCATGCCATTTGGCCTTACCAATGCACCTTCTACATTTCAAGGGTTGATGAATTCCATTTTCAAACCCTTCCTTAGAAAATTTTTGCTAGTAATTTTTGATGATATACTAATCTACAACAGGTCTTGGAAGGATCATGTTGAACATGTTGACAGGGTGCTCAATATATTGCAGGAGAAACAATTATATGAAAACACATCCAAATGTTTCTTTGGAGTACAAGAGGTGGAATATCTAGGTCATGTTGTATCTCACAAGGTTGTTAAGGTAGACCCTAGAAAAATTAAAGCCATTAAGGAATGGAAAGTCCCCACAACCATAAAGCAGTTGCAAGGATTTCTCTGGTTAGCAGGGTATTATCACAAGTTTGTTAAGAATTATGGGAGAATAGAAGCAGCTCTAACAACATTATGGAAGAAAGATGCATTTTCATGGACTCCTGAAGAAACTAAGGCCTTTGAACATCTGAAAGAGGCAATGTGTCGATCACCAGTCTTAGCTACGCCAGACTTCACAAACACCTTTATTGTGTAATGTGGTGCCTCAGGAAATGGAATTGGTGCTGTTTTAATGCAGGAAGGAAGACCCATTTTTTTTGAAATTCATCCAATCAAAGGAAATTATTTACAGAAACCTATTTATGAGAAGGAAATGTTAGAAATAATGCATGCACTAAATAAATGGCGAAATTACCTAATGGGAAGACATTTTAAGGTAAAAAATGATCATGATAGTCTTAAACACTTTTTGGAACAAAGACTATCTTCAGAAGAGCAAAAACAATGGGTCACAAAGATGTTGGGTTATGACTTTGAAATAATCTACAAAAAAGGAAAGCTTAATGTTGTTGCAGATGCACTCTCAAGAAAGAATGAAGATGTGGAAGCATTGCTTTGTGCCATTTCTATTATCCAACCAGATTCGATAATCGAAGCAAAAGATGAATGTAAGAAGGACAAAGATGTATGGACACTCATTCAAAAGTTGCAGCAAGATACTAGTACATCTGATACATTTAGTTGGAAAAATGATTCCTTATGGTACAAAGATTGCTTATATCTTTGTAGGAATTCCCAACTAAAACAAAAGATTCTTTTGGAACTGCACACTTCTCCTTTACAAGGACACTCAGGATTTTTCAAAACTTACCACAGGGTGAAGAAAGAATTTTTTTGGGATGGCCTTAAATCTGATATTCAAAATTTTGTGGCGGAATGTTTGGTTTTCTAGCAGAATAAAGTTGAGACAATTAAGACCTTGGGACTTCTACAACCTTTAGCCATTCCAAGTCAACGTTGGGAGGAGATTTCAATGGATTTGATCATAGGTTTACCTAAGTTCGAAGGAAAGAGTGTCATCATGGTGATAGTTGATAGAATTACCAAGTATGCACACTTTTGTGCATTATCTCATCCATTTAAAGCAAGTACAGTTGCTACTACATTTATGGACAGAATTCAAAAGCTACATGGAAGCCCAAGGGTTATTGTGAGCGACAGAGATCCCATTTTTACTGGAAATTTTTGGACGGAGTTATTTTCTAGTTTGGGTACTCAATTAGCTCATAGCTCATCTTATCATCCTCAATCTGATGGTCAAACTGAGATAGTAAATAAATGTTTGGAAGGATATCTTCGTTGTTTTGTATACGATAAACAAACACAATGGGTCAAGTGGTTACCTCTCGCTGAATGGTGGTATAACACTTCCTTCCATACTACAGCAAAAATGACCCCATTTATGGCACTTTATGGATATCATCCACCATCCATCACATCATATTTAAGGGAAAATTCGAAGGTTCAAGCAGTGGAAGATCACATCGAGCATCAACAAGAAGTTCTCCAACTCTTAAAGGATAACCTGAATTTGGCACAAAACCGAATGAAACAACAGGCAGATCAACATCACAGGGAAAGAAGTTTTGATGTAGGAGATTGGGTATTTTTACGGCTACAACCATACAAAAAAATGTCCCTCAAACAAGCTAAGAAGGATAATAAATTATCGCCAAAGTACTATGGTACTTACAAGGTGTTGCAAAAGATTGGTACTATGGCATACAAATTGTAGCTTCCTGCTTCTTTGCGAGTGCATCAAGTTTTCCATGTTTCATGCTTAAAGAAGGTTATGGGTGAAAATCTTCCAGTTCAAACAATATTGCCAAAAATTGATGAGGAAGGAAAAATCATATTGGAGCCTGAAGCAGTCACAAAAACAAGAACTCGACAGCTACGGAATCGATCAGTTTTAGAGTATCTCATCAAGTGGAAGAACTTACCCACTGAAGATTCTACATGGGAGGATGAAAATTTTATATAAAAGCACCCAGAGCTACTCAAGCATTGAGGACAACACTTTTTTGAAGGAGAGGGGCATGTTAGGTCCCTATATTACTAGTATAGTCCCTTATTGTTGTTAGTGTAACCCCATTATTGTTATTATTATACCCTTGTAACCCCCATATTGTTATTATTGTGCCCTTAAATTATTATTTTTAGGTCAGCTAGGAGTACATTGTGGCCCCACTAGGATTACATTATGGCCCCATGGACTCCTATATATAGAAAGAAGGTTTTGTAAATTGTATCATCCAAGAATTGTTCATTTATGTAATGTATTGGAGGTTTCCCCCTCGAAGTGGCTTATTTCTAAGGAATTGATATCTCTTTTATTCTATTTTTGGAGCTGGTTACACAACACTATTTCTTTCACAATTGAAATCCAATATCGTGACGATAATTTTTTTATAATTTAAAAAACTATTTCACGATAAATAATGTATGAAAAAATTTTTGATAAGGAAAGAAAGAGCACTTTTTTATACATCAATTGAGACATCCCATAGCCAACCAAGCTTAGTTAATGAAGGAAGAATCAATGTACCCATATCTACAAATGGTTATACAATGTTGTAAAAGAGAAAATGAAATATCTGAGGATTGATATATAGGCACTATATAGAGTATTAACTTATCTCCCTTTTTAGAGAAGATGATTTTCCCGGTTGATTAAAATCTTATCTTTTCTCATTATTCTTAAATAAATATTCACCCATTAACTTTAAATAAATCTAATGACTTGCTTTAAAATTTAAAAAATCTATGGATATAAAATTTCATAAATGAAGTTCTCAACATAATAGTGGGAATTATATATTTCTTATTATAACCAATTTTGATCAAATAAATAAAAGGTTGTAAATACCACTCATCCTATACCTACCTACATTATTTGAAATATATATATATATATATATATATATATGCGGGGGAAGTTTATATTAATTCAATTGGAAAAAAAACTAACGTCTTTACATTCAAAGCAAAATCTACATCTTCATTGTTTTAGAATTTCGAAAAAAATGGTCCTCTTCTACCTAGCCAATTACTATCTAAGCTCCTAGCATCATTTATTTTATAGTCTCTAGAGGAGTGCATTATAGACTATATACTTGCAGAGCATATAAACCAAAAACATTAACCATTACTTACTTTCCCATGTTAATAATTAATTTTTCTGGATGAACAATATCCTCATAATGGGGAGGGTCCTCATGCATAGGTTGGTCTAACAATTCATCATGGTGTTTCCATTCTCATGTGCCTTGAGCTGGTGTATCCTAGATTATGAAAACCACCTTAAGGATCCCCATTGTTTTTTTTTCGATAATGAGTTTGAACAATGTGTTCCACTTTCAAGGCTAACCTATCCACAGTCATCTACATCTGATCTACACTATCCTTCAATGACTCAATTTTGAGAAAGAAATGCAAAATGTGAGTGAGCATTTATGGAAACTTTGTCATCCTGCTTAGATATTAGGGATGCCAAAAATGAGAGACTCGACTCCAAGTGAACCTTTAGGTCTACCCCACTTTGCGACTGAGATGCGCACTCCATCATGCATAAATTTACATAATTATGTTTTCTTAATGATATTTCAAGGACCAACAATATATGTTTATAAACCATCTATCCTCAAAGACATCTACCTCCAACACTCTACTTGAATTCAGTTCCTTATTTCTCATTCTGAAATTGTTTGAGAAGATTGGCCATCACCAAGTCACCTCGATTTTGCATGGGGTCAAATGAAATTAAGTTTCTTACATGAGGACTGACTTGGTCATAACACAATATAGAAAATATTAGCTAAAACATTGACCAGGTGAAGAGGATGGGGCCTTCCTCCTTAATGGCACAATGAAAATGAGCTCCATTGTAATACAAAAAGATTGCAAGCTCCATTTCCATACTTTGAAGGACTTAGTCTTCATGTAGACAATTAATGTCCTAGCCAATTTTATTCAATATCCAAATCTATATAGATTAGGATAATATATCCCATATCAACATATGATTTTTATCTCAATATGCATACTATAGTTGGAGAACCATCGCTCATTATTGTCCAATGGTTGCACCTTTTTTATCTAGAAAATTCGTAACCTTGTTATGGTGCCTTTTGAGATGATAAAACTCAACCTTTTCATATTTATGAGATTGCATCTGTATTTTTATATTCATTGAAGGGAGATAAATTTATGGAGCCTCTCTAACTCAGAGGAATATTTGAATTAAAATTTATGAGCCTTCAAAGATTTCAAACTGAGTAATATTCTTTTCAATTGCCCTTTCCAATCCATGTTGTAAAACAAGAAGCTCTTCTTGATTATTAGTTTCTCTTCCTAATCGATAAGTGAAGTGTGTCTCCATTTCTTCCCCGGGGTGATAAATTATGCCTCCCGCTTCATCCTCCCGATAATAAAATATATTTACTAAGTAAATCATAAATAATTCTTGATTATTAATATTTATTTATTCACTTGATTAAAATATGTTAATTAGTTCGATTTATATTTTTTTAATTTCTATATCAATATTCTTTTTATAATATTTCAATTCGTAAACATGTGAAATAAATGTAAGTACAAGTTACATATTCAAATTTCTAGAAATAACTAACCTATGACTACCTAATGGAATGACAGAAACCTATAAATCATAGTGATAAGACTATTAATGTTTCTTATTCCATAATTAAAATAAGAGATTATGCTACAATACATTATTTTTATATTAGAGAAACAAAAAATCCAATAACCATAAGATAAAAAACAAAAACTATTAAAAATAAATATCTCATTTTCCTAGTATAGGGAACATCACTCTAAAAAGAAGAATCGATGAACCCCCATAAATGATATCATTGATTCATTAATTGGAGGAATAATAAAGTCCCGAAGACCTCGACTGCCTAAGAAAATCCTTTGGAGGTGTCCCTTCTTAAGGCTCACTAGTTAAGTTAGTTTCAATACAATTTCTATCATTTAATGGAACATACTTATTAAACTGATCATGTGTGGGTGTCAATGATTAATGCTCGATAAACAAGTCCTTAGAAATATTTATTAGGTTATGATCATAATGGATCTGATCCTTTGAACCTTACTCCACGACACTATGTCATTTCATCTAGTAAATGTTTTCCAAGACTTATGGAATTATTTTTTGGTGAGATATTTGTTGGAATCACAAATATGGGTTATGAATTCTCCATAGTGAGTACAAATTTTTTTTTCCGTAGTGAGTGTAATTTGTTCCACTTTGAAGGCCATCATATCCATAGTCATCTACATGCCATCTACATCATCCTTCAACAATTTAAGTTTTTGACAAACTAATGTGAAATGAGAGTGAGCCTTCATGGCAACATTGTCATCATACTCAGATATGATGGATGCCAAAAATTAAAGACTCGACTCTATGTAAACCTTTGGGTTTGTTCCACTTTCCGACTAACTTGAGAACTCCATCCTACATGAATTTCCATGATTGGACTATTTTAACGAGATTTCAAGGACTAGGAGTCTCTATTTATAAACCATCTCTCCTCGACCGCATGTACCTCCAACTCTCTACTCGCATTCAATTCCTTCTTCTTGGTTCTACAATTTTTTGAAAATATTGGCCATCCCTAATTCATGTCAGTTGTGCATGGGATTAAATGAAATTAATCCATTCAAGTCTTGTTGCATGCAAGCTAACTCGGTCATAGCACAATCTATAGAAAAGAGTAGTTAAATATTCAACGTGGAAAAGGGCTTTGCGCCTTCCTCCTCGATGCTACAAATAAAGCGAAATTGATTTTAATACAACAATATTGCACATTTCCATCTCCAGAATGTCAAGGAGTTAGTCTTCATGCTGATAATTAATGTCATGACAAACTTTAATACAATGCTAATAAATATCGAAATTTGTATGGATTGGGATATTATATCCCATATCCATATAGGATTTGTATTCATGCCATATTTACTATAATTTGAGAATGATCCTTAATTATTAACACACTATCACAATGTTTGAGAACCATCGTTCAAGTGTTGCACCTTTTTTAACTAGTGAATCTGCAACTTGGTTATGATGCCTTTTGATATGATAAAAATCGACCTTTTCAAATTTATAATCTTACATATGGATACCGAGAGTCATTGAAGGGAGATTAATTTATGTAGGCTCGCTAATTATGGGGGTGGGTTCAATGGGCCCAATCAATGGTCAGTCATAGTGTCCCACCAAATATATTGACCAACCCCTTTTAAATGAACCCACATAGCAAGCAAATCTGATCTCATGTTCAACTTGATCCCTCCTGCATATGCAATGTGGAATTGGTGGTTCTATCGAAGGAATAACATAATTGTTTCTCCCATTATTTGGGTTGAGCTGTGCTTGATTTTGGTCAGTTACCTATCCATGTTACAAAATAGTTTGGATGACTATGTTTTTTGGTCCGAAATTGGGAATTTTTTTATTTTTTTTAATTCAAAATCCTAGAGTATCTATTTTTTTAATGATGAAAATAGATTCTCACTCAAAATCCTAAAAAATTTCAAAAATTTCTACCTAATTTTATCATAATCTTACTTATATTCCCATTATTTTCCAAATTATCTTACTTAAATTCCCATTATTTTCCAAACTAATTTGTAATTTTGTTTTGAAACTACTATAATTCAAATCCACCTGAAACATTCTCAAATTCTGGATTTTTTCCTGTTTTGGAGGTATATTGAAATATTTTTATGATGTCCTCACAGGTCTGCCACCACCTCTTCCTGGATCTGTTTGTCTTGCTTCATGTCCCACCAAACACATGCCACCCTCAATGAAGCGAGGAGTGATGAAGAAGGCAAAGAATAGGATAAAAATAAAGAAATTTCTATTCTAAATTTCTATTTATTGTATGCAACCTCAGCAAGTTCGGGAAATCCCCTTTGAACAGTCGCCTATCCCATGTCTTAAATATTTTTTCTTGTAATGTATTAATGTATTATAAATGCAAATGTTTTGAATTAACCAACATGTAGAATTATTATGCATTGTGGAAAATGTAAGTCTGAGAAGACCAGAGGAGAAAATCATGGAGAATTTTGTGGTGGTCCCATAAAAGAGTTTGTAACAGTTTTTACAGTGACTTACTCCGCTACTACTGGTGAATATAAATCTCAGTAAAATTATGTGTTTTACTTGGTGAAGGATCTGCAACTTCCATATGAATGTATTTATTGTGTTGTGAAGTTATAATATAAAGTTTTGTTTGTTGTGATAGGTTTATGAAGATTTCACGCCTCGTGTTTACTACAACCACTTTTTTTACTTTGCTATACTGCGAGTAAATGTGTTTAAAGTTTTTTCTCCATTTAGTTGTGCAAGTCAACTATGTTTTAATCTCTGACACTTTATTTTTTAAGACTCGTATGATTTAATATCCACGACTGTATTGTCTTGAGTAAGATCATTTTCTACTCTGTGTGTTGAGGAAGAATCCTCTATGTTTTTTAAAATTTTTAACATGGTGTTAGAGAAGGTGTAAAATTTTATCACTGCAAGACAAAGTGTTTTTACTAGAAGTTAAAGTTTGTTTTTGAAGGAGATTTTACCATCAAGGAGAACTTTTTTTTTTTACAGTATAAAATGGCAACAAGAAGAAAAAGTTTGACTAATCGTCAAATACCTCAGTTTAATGGAAAAAATTATGATTATTGGTCTATTACAATGAAGACTTTTTTTTCTTCACAAGACATTTGGGAATTGGTGGAGAATGGTTTCCAAGGTCCAGCAAATGCAACAACGTACAATTCTTTGACACAAGCATAAAAGTATTTGTTGAGGGACAATAGGAAGGAGGATTCAAAATCCCTCTTCTACATTTTCAATTAGTTCAAGAAAGTATCTTCCCAAGGATTACAACAAAAACAAAGTCCAAGCAAGCATGCGATACCCTCTAGACAACCTACCAAGGCATGGAAAAGGTGAAGACATCAAAGCTAAAAATGCTTAGAAGAGATTTTGCGACAATTTCTATGAAAGAGTATGATAATGTAGACTCTTTTTTACACATTTAATTGGGTTGGATACTCAAATAAGGTCTCATGGGGAGATACATGAGGAATAGAGAATAGTTGATTTTTTTTTGAGAAATATGCCGACAAGATTTGATACCATAGTTTTGGCCATATAAGAGACAAATTATCTCTCATATTTTTCAATGGATGAGCTTCATGCATCACTATTTTCTCATGAACATAGACTGAACATAACAAAAAAATCCTCATTGGAGCATTCCTTCAAGACACAAGTTTCATTTGGTCAGGGTAGAGACATAGGAAGAGGCAGAAGCCCACATACAAGTGGAAGAAGAATCCCTTCAAGCTCAAGTGGAAGAGGAAACCATCAAAATCCAAGTCAAGGCTCAAACCAAAGGAAAATAAAAACCATGATAGTATGTTTTTAGCTTGTAATGTATCACAAGAAAAACAAGGGGATTTATGGTTTCTAGACTCAGGGAGTAGCAACCACATCACTAAGAACATAGAAATGTTTTCCAATCTAGATGAAAGTGTGAAATATGAAGTGACATTTGGGACTGATAGAAAACTCTATGTCATGGGAAATGAAGAGTTAATATTCTAACAAAGAAGGGGGAGAAGAGGTACATTTCAAACGTTTATTTTGTCCCTAGTTTGAAGCATAACTTCATAAGCATTGGAAAGCTCAAGCAAAGGGCTACAATGTCTTTTTCATAAATGACGAGCGCATAATTTTGAAAAAAATTTCATGAAAAACAATAGAATGTTTCCTCTTAAGCTAAAATCATATTCAAAGGAAGAAGGTGTTCAAGCACAACCATGAATGAATTCACAAGAGAATGAAAGAAATGTAGCAACTGTCACACAAGTAAACTTTCAAGAAAAAGTTAAAGATGATAATTGGCTATGGCACTTGAGATTTGGTCATATCAATTTCAAAGGTTTGAATTTTCTAGGAAAAGCATGGTGAAGGGATTGCCACTCATAGAAAAACTAGACAGCCTATGTGAAGGATGTATCTTGGGAAGAAAACATACAGAGACCTTTCCATCAAGAAAATCAATTAGGGAAAAGGAACCCCTGGAAATTTTCCATTTAGATTTATGTGGACCAATGTAGACACCATCAATTAGGGGCATCTATTATATTTTTACCTTCATAGATTATTATACAAGGAAGACATGGGTCTATTTCCTAAAACAAAAAAAGTGAAGTGTTTGAGCTCTTCTGCCAATACAAGGCTCTGGTTGAGAAGTAAAGTGGACACTACATCAAAGTCTTGAGGACTGACAGAGGTGGAGAATACATCTCAAATGACTTCCTACGTTTTTGCATGGAGCGTGTAATTTACAAGAAATTTACAAAAAGGTATACACCTCAGCAAAATGGTGTCACAGAAATAAAAATTTGGACCATTATGGAAACGGAAAGGAGTATGTTGAAGGAAAATAATTTTCCAAATGATTATTCGGATAAAGTTGTCACTTTTGCAGCATATACGATTAATAGGTTTCCAACCAAAAGAGTTAAGAATGTAGTTCCTGAAGAGGTATGGAGTGGAAGAAAGCATAATTTCACTCATGTGAGAGTGTTCGGATGTGTGGCTTATGCACACGTCTCAAATGAGTTTAGGAATAATTTGGACAAAAAGGGATAGAAATGCATATTTTTTGGATATAGTGATGAATCCAAGGCATACAAGCTCTACAATCCATGAGCCAAGAAGGTCGTAATCAATAGAGATGTTCAGTTCATAGAAGAGGATGCATGGGATGAAAATTTAGAGAAGACAATCAATGTGAATACATGTATACCACACAAAGAGAAAGAGTAATTCACCGCAACAAGTAATTCATCAATGGTGACTCCTCTTACTCCCATTTAAGCGCAACAAGGCAGTCACCAAGTGACACCAACAACAAATAATAGGAAAGTGTCATGCATCCAAGAAAGTGACTCTCGAGGGACACCAAAAATATCAGAAATTTAATCTACTTCTAGTGCAACACCAACTGACATGTCATGCCTATCTTCAGAAACCATAAGGAGACAAAAATTCAAAAATTTAAGTGAAATATATGAGAAAAATGAAGTTTATAGCATTGTTTGTTTGAACCAATCCATTTTGAAGATGCAGTCAAAGAGGAAAAATGGGAGGCGGAAATGGATGAAGAAATAGGAGAAATAGAAAAGAATGACACATGGTAGCTAGTGAACCTTCCGCAAGGAAAAAAAGTTATTGGAGTGAAGTGGGTATATAAGACCAAGAGCAACATTGAAGGAAATATTGGAAGGCATAAAGCAAGGCTATTTTTCAAAGGCTACAAGCAGCAACATGGAAGAGATTATGCAGACATTTGCGCCATTTGCGAGGATGGATATAGTGCGTTCAGTGTTGGCGATCGTCGTGCAACATAAATGGAATGTCTATCAAGTAGACGTAAAATAAACATTCTTGAATCGATTGTTGAAAGAGTAAGTATATTTTGTGAAACCACCTTGTTATGAGATAGAAAGACAAGAAGAAAAGTTGTATAGGTTGATGAAATTTGTTTATGGGTTGAAGCAAGCACTACATGCATGCTATAGCAGAATAGACACTTACTTGATGGACAATGGGTTCAACAAATGTGATGGTGAGCCTACTCTCTACATCAAATAGAGTGATGGTAAGCTTCTTATTGTTTTTTTATATGTATATGATTTGATTTTTTTAGGGAGTGATGATTTCCTCATCGTTGATTTCGAAGAATTCATGAAAAGCTAGCTTGAAATTACTGACTTGGGCTTGTTAAGGTATTTTCCCGGCATATAAGTGAAGCAAGCAAAACATGGTATTTTTATTTCCCAAGGAAAGAATGTAGCAAGAATTTTGGAGAGGTTTAATATGCAAAAAAACAAGCCTGCACCAACTTCGACTATCTTGGGCTTGAGTTTGAGCAAAGAATATTGCAACATCAATGTAAATAGTACATTATAACAAAGTGTTTGGGGAATCCTAATGTATTTGACCGCAACTAGGCCTGATATATTGTAGGTAGTGAGTTTGGTGTCAAGGTTCGTGGAGACACCTAAGGAGACACATTAGAAAACAACCAAAAGGATTTTAAATTATGTCAATTGGACAAAGGAGTATGATATGTTGCACACTGCATCAGATGATTTTAGGCTGGTTTGTTATACTGACAATGACTAGCTAGGAAATGTTGATGATAGAAAGAGAACTCCGGGATATGTTTTTCATTTATGTTTGGGAGCCATTTCATTGGCCTCCAAGAAGCAGCCGATATTTTCATTCAAAAACAAAAGATGAATATGTTGCTGCAATAGTAGCAACGTGCCAAACAGTGTGGATTAGAAGAATGTTGAGGGATTTATGCGATGAACAAGAGGGTAAAACCATTATTTTTTATGAAAAAAGTTCAACAATTGCACTATAAATTAATTTTGGCTTTCACAAGAGGACCAAGCATATTGATACTAAATATAGTTTTATAAGAGAATTGGTTAATAATGGTGAGATTATGTTGCATCATTATAGGTCAGAAGGATAATTTGTAGACATCTTCACAAAGCCATTGACATGATAAAAAGTTGTTTATCTCAGATATTGTTTGGGAATTGTCAATGGAAGCAGTTGAGATTAAGGGATATTGTTGGAAAATTAATCTCAACCACCGTGTTAAATGAAATGACAACAACCATACGTCAAGTAGATATTTTTTAGGTTGCAGATGGATTTTGTAGGTCAAAGGATATTACTTAAATGGATTTATGAGGAGGAGTACATGTTACCCATTCCACAACAAATTAAATTATTAAAGTAAAATGGAAATTTAATGAAGGTTTGTTAGAAATGCATGGTCAGGAATTTACTCTACAACTATTATTTACTGTACGCAATCTCTACAAATTCAAGAAATCACTTTTGAACAATCGCCCATCCCGTGTATTAAATTTTGTGTCTTGTCATCTATTAATGTATTAGAAATGTAAATGTTTTCAATTAACAAGCATGCAGAAGCATGTTGAATTATTATGTAGTGTGGCGGATGTAATTCTGTGAAGACAAGACGAGAAAATCATGGATCATTTTGTGTTGGGCCCATAAAAAAATTTGTTATACGTTTTACACTAAGTTACTCCACAGCTACTCGTGAATGTGAATCTCACTAAAATTATGTTTTTTACTTGTTGAAGGAGTCACAACCTCCATATGAATCTATTTCTTTTGTTGTGATATGTTTATGAAAATTTCATGTCTGGTTTTTACCACAACCACTTTGTTTTACTATATTCAATAACAAGTAAATTTGTTTGAAGTTCTTACTCCATTTAGTTGAGTAAGTCAACTCTGTATTAATCTCTGCCACTTTATTTTTTAAGGAAGACTCCTATGATTTAATATCATTGTCTTGAGTAATATTATTCTACAACTCTGTGTGTTGTAGGATGAATTCTTTGTGTTTTTTAACTTTTTAACAAATTTGATATTTTTTTTGAAAATTTCATATAATCTATTGCTTGGTATTAGTAGGTTGATAGGGTGTTTATTTTGACTAGTATTATTAGGATCATAGATTATTTATTTTGAAATAGCTTTCTATAATTTAACTCAATTTTCATTAATAAAAATAAAATATAATGAAAACAAAATATCATGGAATATTCATAGTTTTTTTTTTCCTAAGGAAAAATCATAACTTTCATTATGTGAAATATCGAAAATTACATATTCTATATGTTTCTATTAGAAAAGACGACAAAAAATAGTGACCCTGCCACATACTGAAAAAGTATAATATGGATTGTACAAGACTGTAGCTGATATGCTTACAATGTAGATAACAAAAAATATATAATATCTATGACAAATAAAAAAAAGAAGAATAAAACCACTGTAAGTTTCAAAGACAATGTGTAGAAGTCAAGGAATAACTTCACCCCATGGATGCTTCTTTATAAATGGCTTGTGAAAAATACTAACAAAAGTTGTGTCCAATGTGCTCCTATATCATCTAATAAACATCAGGTTGTTGCGCTGCCTCCTTGGAAAGGATGTCGGAAAGTTGATTCCTTTCCTTGTAAATATGTCAAACATATATATAGTCAAAACAAAATTTTAATGATAGAAATTCAGCCAATAAATTCATGAGTGTGTGCACATGGAAATCAAGTAGCAAATTAAACAACTTAATGACAATAATTGAATAGAAAAAGATATATGGAGGTGATGAAGGCTTTTAAGTTTAGAAAAATTGTTTGTGCCTCTCCTTAAAACAATATTCATATTATAGTAATGATCATCATTTAAATATAAGACAATGCCACCACCGCAACCATTATGCTATGTCGAACCATCAAATTAAGTCAATGGAAAATATTTATCTATGGAATTGACCCTAATAGAAATATGCAGATGCCGAGGATCTTCATCTGACAAAACATTATATCGATAGTGATGTGAAAGATGTATACAATCCAATTAGGGCCTCGATCTTGAAAATTTTAATTTTTCCTTCCTATCCAAATACACTAACAAACCAATAGATGGAGGTTATAGATTTTAGAAGTTTGCCTGTGATTCTGCTTCCCAAGTGTCTTGGAATGATTCTTCCGACCACCACATATTGATATGCAACGATTGATATGCTTGATTACATACATCAATGTTTGGGGGGAATTGAATAAATAGATTATCAATGGATTCTACATCATTATTACAGAGGATGCACCATATGGGACCATAAAAGAAACGTTGCTGCAAATTTTCTCATGTAGCGGATTTGTTATGAAATCAACACCATATGGGAATATTTTCCTTTGACGAGGCTTTTAATTTCTAGAGCAAGTGACACAACCAAAAATAATTTTGGGGCTCATGGTCAGCAAAGATGTAAGGATAACCATCCATAGGAGAGTAGGTGCATGATTTGGATATGACCTAAGTGAGCTCATCATCTTGATCATGTATCCTTATGTGAGATTCAGATAATGCATTGGTGAAGTCAAACCATTTCTGATGTCATGTATCCAGAATTCGAAGGTCCTGTGCAGATTTCCAGGCATGTGCAAAGATAGTCGAGTTGTCAGGATCTGCAACATGATTTAGAATCCTATTACCAGATTACTCTAGGAATCAGATGAGCTCATGTGAGAGAATGTGTGTTTTACCACACCCATACCAGGCATCTAAGCCGATGCAAACCTTGACACATGATTGCACTTTCCTGGGAAAGCCTGATAAGATATATGAGGTAGAGTTCAATACAAATCGCTAGATGGTGGAAATAGTCTTCCTATTCCAATTAGGCTGCATGATCCAATTTAATATTTTCGTCAGATTGATCTGTTTCCTAATAATTACCTTGGTCCATAGACTAGATGAGGTAAGAATATTCCAACCTAATTTTTCTACCAGGGCTTTTTAGAAACATTCGAGATTCTTCATCCCCTATCCACTACATTTCTTGGGCAGAGAAAAATGTTCCCACCTTACCCATACTAAATTTTTGTCTTCCCTACTTCCGTGGTAGAGGAATTTTCTGCATAATTTTTTAATTCTGGATAATATAACTTTATGGATGCATTCCAATGACATCCAGTATATAGGAGTGGCATCCAAAACCGATTTAATAAGAAAATGTCACCCAACACAAGAAAGTTAGTGACGATGCCATATGTTAATTATTATTTCAATCTTAGCCAGCAACCATGTCCAACATACAATTTATATGTATTGGGTTTAAGTAAACAATCTAGGTATTTGAGGCCTTCATCAAATGCCAAAATTCTGTATGGAAATGTCTGAATTGTGTAGTCAATTTCATATTGGGAGCCTCCTAGCGCTATGAGGGAATAATTCTCTTGACTGCTAGCCATTCTTTTAGCCTTGCAAAAATATTGAGAATTTCATTAAAATAAGTGGAGCCACGAACCAACCCATTAAAAAATATAAGTACATCATCCAAAAATGAAAATGAGATAAAATGAAATTATCTGCAATTTTCATTCCTTTTAATCTCCCATGAATCTTGTCCTTGGTGATTAATATGCTCTGACCTTCCATTCCTAGGAGAAAGAGAAGGGAAGAGAGTGGGAATTCCTACCTAAAACCATGCTCAACATGAAATAAGTTTCATTCTAATCCATTAATAAGGATACTATGAGATACATATGAGAAACATCACATGATCCACATGATGAAGTCATGAGGAAACCCAATATGGGTGACTAACATCTTGAAATACAACCAAATGGTTCTTTAAAAAGCCTTAGAGACGTCAACTTTAAATACCATGCCCTTGAACTTGTTGATTTTTAGTGAGTGAATACCTTCCTACGCAATCCATATGGCTTCATAAATCTAACGATAAGGAAAATTTATCTTGTGAAATATGCTAGGATAATATAGGGCTTATGCGATTCACAAAGATTTTAGAAATGATCTTATAAATGAATTTACCGAGAGAAATGGGTTGAAATTCATTAAAAGAGATAGGGTTATCATATTTGGTAATCAAGGCAATAAATGTGGCATTTAAAGCACCATACATCCTACCATTCATTAGAAATTTCTCGATAACCCCAAGGAGATCATACCCATTAAATTCAAGGAATCCCTGGTAGAATTCCACAAGCCAACCATTTGGGCCTGGGCTCTTGTATTTCTTAAACCACTTAGGGAAAAGGTTTAGTTCCCGCATAGACACAGGTGCATTGAGCACTTTTACTGCCTCTGAAAAAAGAGAGAAGAATACAAAAAATAATTTGCTGAAACCACATGCACTCTAGATTTATTAATCCGAAATATATATACATGTAGATGGTTAGTTACTCAATTACAAAGAAATAGTTTAACGGTCCAACTAAAAAATAATTGTAAACTATCAGTTAACCACTGATGATTAAATATTTTAACACTCCCCCTTAATATTCAGGCTTACATTTCTTTATGCCTAAATTTTGACATTGAAATCCAAAATTAACTTTTCCTAGATGTTTGGTGAAGATATTCACTAATTATTCCTTAGAATCACAAAATTTGAGAACAATATCACCATTCTTGATAACCTCACCAATGAAATTAAAACGAGTGTTGATATGTTTTCTATTTTGATGAAATATATTGTTCTTCGATAAGGAAATAGCAGAAGTGTTGTCACAAAGGATTGATATAGGTTCATTTCTTGTATAAACGAAGTTAGAGAGAAGTCTCTTCAGCCATATAGCCTGACATGATTCTAAATTTGTTGCAACGTACTCGGCCTCTATGGAAGATAACATAACTATGGGTTGCTTTTTGGATGACCACGAGATCAAGAATCTGCCAAATAGAAAAGCATAATCAGAAGTGTTTTTTTGATCATCAATACATCCTTCATAATCACTATTTGCACAACAAACAAGCTTACTGTCTGTAGAGGCTAGATACGATAAACCATAAGTAGATGTACCTACAATGTATCTTAACACCCTTTTTCCAGCTTTCCAATGGCATTCTTTAGGAATAAACTCGGAAATGTAACTAGCTGCAAATGCTATATCAGGCCTAGTAGTAGTTAGATACATAATACTATCAGCAATTTTCTTATACAAGGTCAAATTAACAACACTACCCACATCATCTTTACTTAACTTTGTACCAACTTCAATAGCAGTGTCTACCGATTTACACCTGTCCATCTTCAACTTTTTCAAAATGTCAGTAGCATACTTCTTTTTACTCATAAACATACCATCCTATGTTTGTTTCACTTCGATACCTAAGAAGTATCTCATTAATCGAAGATCTGTAATTTCAAATTCATTTTTCATTACAGCTTTAAATTCATCTAACTGCATGTGACCTATATAAATTATGTCATCAACATAAAGACACAATATCAAAATATTACCTTGATGATCATTCTTGATATACAATGTGGGCTCATGTTCGCTCCTTCTAAAACCATTATTCAACAAGTAATGGTATATTCGATTGTACCATGCTCTTGGAGCTTGCTTCAAGCCATACAATGGTTTCTTCAACCTGTACACCTTATGTTTCTGATTTTTTATTTTGAAACTAGGTGGATGATCAACATAGACTTATTCATTTAAAACACCATTCAAAAAGGAAGACTTTACATCCATTTGGTAAATAGGCCACTTTTTTTTTGCTGCAATAGCTAATACAAATAGAATAGTATCAATTCTTTCTACAGGTGAAAATGTTTCACCATAATCTATGCGAGGTTGCTATGAAATGCCTTTGGAAACTAATCTTTCTTTGTGCTTATCAACTTCACCTTTCTCATTTAACTTTGTTTTAAAAACCCATTTGACACCTATAGAATTTTTATCATCAGGTAGATCAACCAAATCCCAAGTTTGATTTCTTTCAATAGCATCGATTTCATTATTCATTACATATACCCATTCTTTTTCCTTTATAGCCTCTTCAAAACAAGTAGGTTGAAATGAAAGAAATGTAAAATTTACAATATCACCAACATCGTCTTATGCATAAATATCACTTAAGTTTCTCATTTTAGGATTATCAGAACTAGAATCAAAAGATGATAAACTGCTACTACTATATGAACTACTATTGGTTTGTTCTTGAACCTGTAATCTTGGAGTGATTGTTGTAGGTGCTTGATGTTCATCTAACAGAATAAAAGGATTAGGATAAGTATTGTTCTACGTTTCATTCCAAGACTTGTCTTCCAGAAATTTCACATCTCGACTTATGAAAAACTTGTTAGTTATAGGATTAAACAATCCGTATGCCTTATATTGATCACTATATCCTATAAAGATATACTTGTCTCTCCTATCATCAAGCATTTTTCTCAATTTTTTTGGAACATAAGCGAAAGAAATACAACCATATACATGAAAGTGTGAAATAGTTCCCTTTTCTCCACTCCATGCTTCTTCAAGTACAAAACTTTGAACACTGGAAGTTGGCGATCTATTCAAAATATATACTTAACTTACAACTGCTTCAGCCCATAAATCTTTAATAAACTTGTGACTCATAAATTTAATAAACTTGTGACTTGTTTTTTCAGCCTCGACTTTGAACTCTTTAAACTTGGAAAATGTTTTAGATTTGTATTTGATGAAATACACCCAATATTTCTTGCTAAAATCATCCATAAAAGTAAGAAAATAAAGACTGCGAGCAACTGATTTTTCTTGCATTAGACCACACAAATTTGTATGCACTAACTCTAGTTGTTCTTTGGCTCTATTAGAGGCTGAAGAAAAACTATCTCGCTTATTTTTACCCATTATACCGCTTGTACAGGAAGAGATGTGATCAGAAAAATCACTCAAACCTTTCACAATACAATGTCTTTACAAAAAATGCATACTTTTGATAGGTAAATGACCATATTAAAAATGCGATAGGTTAGAGTCGGTTGGCATTGAAACATTATGTGCATACAAATTCTCACTTTTCAATTGTAATTGATACAACTTGTTCCTTTTTATAGGAATCTTTGCAACAAGAGACTTATGTTTATCAGAGATATTGCAAGAAGTGTTGTGAAAGCTAACATCATAACCATGTGCATCTAACTGATCAGCACTCAACAAATTATGCTTGAAATTGGGTATATAATAAACATCATAGATATGCTTCACAACATTTTGTTTGGTTAAGACAGGTACAACACCCTTTCTTGAAGCTTTAACTTGACGATCATCACCTAAAAAAATAGAGGAACTAAAATATGTATCAAGATGAGAAAACAAATCACTATGACCAGTCATGTGATTAGTACTGTAACGCCTCCAGTTTACGGAATTTTTTTTTTTTTTTTTTTTTTTCAGGTACCTTTGAATTCCATTATAAATTCCATTATTCTCCTAAAACTATTCCCATTAAATCCATATATCTCACCTATATATGACATAGGAAAATTGTATAATTTATATAAAATTTGTATGCATCTTACCTCTATATATACCACATCTAGGTATATGTCAAATTCATATATCACATACATATATCATAGGATAATTGTATATCCTACATACCATGGGTATACATCTTGTATCTATATATAACATATTTATATATATGTTAAGTTCATATCTCACATATATATACATAAGATAATTGTATATACCATACACAATAGGTATACTTCGAAACTCTATAATACCTCCATACAGATATCAAGTTCATATATATCATATGCGTATATTTTTACTTACCTAGGCTAATTGGTATACTCTATATAGGGCGCTCATATCTAGTAAATCCATATGTAATTATATCCATATGTAATTATATCGATATGTCGATTCATAAAGTCCCTTCAACATTTGAGTACTACCCTAGGTAGTTAAACCCATCTCTATGTATAATTATACGTGTAACCCCTGTGTATGTAATTATACCATTCTATGACATTATGAGAGGGTGCGTTCATTTCTACGTGGCATGTGATAGATATTATACCTATATCGATGTTTTTCAAAAACCACTGTTAATCTACTGTAGTTTAAAGTGCACCCATAATGGATAATTGATTTCGCTGTCATACTTTTGGGTCACGCCGCTACTGGCAGAGTCCTATCTCGGGTCTGATAAACTGTCAACTACATTTCGGCGGTGCATTGGTAATACGTGTCCCGCTTTTACTCGCACCCTGTGATGAATTCTACTGTGTACATTCTTGCGTTAATTGTCTCGGCATATCATTTCCTTTCCAGCTAATTCGGTACGCCGAACCTGAGACCGGTGATCTGCGTTTACAGATTTCTAAACATCAGTATTACATGGGAGCTGTAGGTGTCGCCTCACCCAGGGTTAGTACCTCCAGGTATGCCGGCTATGTATTTTCTAATAATTTATTGGATCTCTTGCAGGTGAAACGTATCAGCTATGGTAGGGAAAGTGCCGCGTACCGCGTTCCTGATCTACGGCCAAATCGACGGTTTGAGATTCTGAAGGTTTTCCCAACAAATCTCGGGATCCGACGAGAATTTGTGACAGGGAAATTAGGGTTTGAGTACTCCTCTTTATGAGAGGCCTTTCATTCAGTATCATGGTCAGACCTCTCCCCTATATTTTTTTTTCTGTTTTCTTTCCTATCGACAGACCCTCTGTTTCCAGTATGGCGCAGACAAAGGGGGTCCGCCCTTCTTCGGTCCTCGAACAACTCGGCGTTTAACGTTTTGGGTATAGTTTGTTCTTCGAGAGTTCGAATGGATAAATTGTTGTTTTTTTTCTGTCCATGTCCACTGTATGGTTTTAAATCTCGCGAGTGTGGGGTCTGTTACACCCGGATTTCCTGTGCTATATTTATCTCGTTCTGCGGTAGATTGAACTCTCCCAAGTTCAATCAAATTGTTTTTTTTTTAAATTTTGGATTGTAGGTTTACGTTTGAACTTTTCAGTGGTCAGACGTTAAGGCGGTTAGGATTCATCAGTTCCTAATTCCGCCGATCGTATCGATCTGGGTGTACTGACGATTATAGAATGGATTCACTCGAGGAAAGGGTACCGATTTACCATATCGGTGGTCCACCTTCCTGAATGCCATTCTTCCGCCATTATTTTTATCGTTGTGGTGATGATAATCTACCTTCAGCGCGCAAGCTTTGGTACGCGACTGGAGAGATTTAACCTCATGCTTCTGTCGTATACAAATCGGATCAGTAGGTTGTAGAACTTACTTACAGCATTTAATCCTGTCGTTGTTCGTTAATGGGAGTGTGTCGATTCATATTTGATTTAGTTTTCTCTAACTCCCTCTATCACAGCCTTGGTTGCTATGGCGGAACAGCAGATTATGTTTGGTTGACCGATGACAGATTTCTATCATAGGGTTTTGCTGTGACCGTCATTTATTTGAGACCCGACATGGCTTAGTAAACCGCATTTTCGTGCACCCCCTTTTTTCTAAAAACATGGATTTCCTGGTTTATAATCGGGGCGTCGTTGTGTATATTGATCCTGCATATTTATGTTACGGGTATGTCAGCATTAATTAACCGAATCTGTGGTTTTTCTCCCGGCATCTAGGTCGTCAGGGTAAGCATCCTATTTGCGTTTACTCTGTTACCTATGGCCGGTTATGGTTAACGTTGTCCACAATTATTCCGCGTGCCGCGCACTCCACCAGTCGGTACCATGCCCATAGTTGCGTTTCATATATTATGCAGGCAGATTAATTTGGTTTTCCGTCCCTCTATTACATAGATTGCATATATGCATCTCTTTTCATTTTATGATTCATGTATTATAAATTTCGTTTATAATTTTGTTTCGGCAGATTCGTGGGTTTTATTTCTTCCTACGTACAGCGTTTATAGATATGAAATTCATTTTAACAGCCCGAGCCATGTCGGCCATAACTTGTCATTTATATATATTCACATCTGCGATGCGTACTCCAACTTCTTTTGGCATTATATGAATCCATATATATATCAGACGCGTTGGTATAGTCTCTTCTCACATATATGATTTAGGTTACTAGCATAGTGATATATTGATATTCGTGCTTTACACTTACCCATATATATATATTATTGTGAAATGAGTACACATGCAATAGATCAAGAGATTCGTAGAGCATAATTATAACTTAGCACTTTTCGCAAAAGTTAGTGTAAATAAAAGTTGAACCTTCTCTTTTGAATATTTCGAGGGTTAAAGGTAGAATTGACAATGATATGTACCTATAGAAAATGATAAGCACTATTACTCTTGTATAATGATTTTTTCTTGTATATACTATATATATATTTTAGTTCGATTGCCATGCTTTCATACTATTGTGCACATAAAGTCACATGAATAGTTTTATATATATCTATCCCATCGTCATTATGTTATATAATTGAATGATGCTTTAGTCTTTGACTATGAGGTTTAACTCAGGAATTGGAGAAAGATTTCAGAACATAATGCACTCTATCTGTTGCTATACAGGATACATTGCCTTTGCATGGATATAATTTCTTTAAGAGTTAGAAAATGTGGACATGGAAAATGCTACATCTTGGATTTACTTTTAGGAAATCTCTAGCTCAACTACTATAGTCTTTCACTGGTTCTGAGCATAAAGTTTCACAGTTACCCACATATAAGATGTAGGAACTTTCACTTTTTTTTTTTTTTATAACTTCAAATATCCCAATTCATTATATTTACTTCCAGCAGTTAGTAAGTATAACAGGTAACTATAGTACTGCTATATTATTTCTTTAGCAGATTCATAAGCACAAAATATCACAATTGGTGCCTACCATTAACAGAAAAATAATTTATCACCTATAGGGTTTAAGAAACTTCAGATTTGAACCATCCCTGGTTTAGAGATTCTGAAGTTTCTACTATAGGGATTTTCTGGTCTACAACTAAACAAATCTGGAAGGTGAACACCTAAGGATAGATTATGTTAAATGTAGTACCAAATCTTCTTATTGTCATCAAGTAAAATTTTATATGTAGCCAATTCATACTGTAATAAGACATAGGAACAATAGTTTCAGAACATACCACAAAGTCTGCAAAAATGACCAACCTCCCAACCTTAGAATCCTCTTTATCTCCCAGGATTCACCCCCGAGCAGAGATCACCTCCTAGAACAGATCAAGCTCTAATCTGTCTAGGAGCAGCTTATTTAAGCTCAAAATTCCCCAAAGCATGTTTCTAATTCTGCGTCCAGAATAGCAAGATGCTTTCTTTCCTGTTTAGCCTAGGCTTCCCATTTTGGGATTCTTTAAAGCTGCTTTAAGTTTTTCCTCAGCTTTTCCAGCTTTTTCTCACCTCTTCCCAACTACTCCTCTTCATTGGGGAAAATTTAGATTCCTCCTCAAATCTAAATAAATTTCTTTCAAGGATTTTTGAAATATTCTTGGGGATTTATTGCCTTATCCATCCTCATGGATTTGGCAAGTGATATCAAATTCTCTTTTTGGTCAAAATGCACAATCATTTTATTTATTTCCTCAAATAAAATATGCAATTACATTCACACCATAGTCATCCCTTGGGGTCCACCCCCTTAGGATGAAAATTCAAATGTCTAACTTTTAAAAATTCAACACACAAATTGGGGGTGTTACAAGTACATCTAATATCTACCAACGAAACATCTTTATTAGGTACTTGTACAATCACTTGGCATGCCAAAACTAAAGCATCTGATGTTTCACATTCAGTGTTTGTGGCATTGGCTTTGTTTTTACTTAAAACATACTATAATTTTTGACATTCAGACTTATAATGGCCATATTTTTTATATTAGTGACATTGAATTTTTTATTTATCTATCCACATATGACCATGATCAGTTTGAGACTACTTTGACTATGTTTGAGCTACCTGTGATCTATCATCAAACTGAGATTGTCCTCTATCTTTTCCTCTCCCGCCATGAAAACCTCTGCCTCTACCTCTATCCATAGAAGCTTTAGATTTGAAAGCATGCCCTAAAGAACTCACATCTAAATTAATTCTTGCTTCATGAGCCAACAAAGAACCAATTAATTCTTCCACAGATAATTTTTCTAATTCTATCGACTCACAAACAGTAACTATCATGTCAATTTTTTTAGGCAAACATATAATAATTTTTTCAACAATTATTTGGTCTTCAGGTTCTTCACCATTCATTCTAAGCTAATTAAAAACACCCATAACTTTAGTTATCAAATGATCAATTGTTTCGGATTTAGTCATTTTAAGTGTTTCAAATTGTGTTTTGAGAGTTTATAATTATACCATTTTTACTTTATCATTTCATTGATAAGCAACCTTAAGTGTATCCCATATTGTCGTAGCAGTCTTAGCAGCAGTGATTTTAGGAAAAACAGAGTCATATAAGGAATTCAAAATTCACGACTTCACTCTACGTTTTTTTTGTTTAAGTTCATCAAATTGTTTTCTTTGAGCAACACTCATACCGACAATTGTATTTGTGTTAGGCTCTATAAACCCCAGTTATACTGATTCCCAAAAACCTAAACCTTGTAAGCATGCTTGCATTCTAAGACTCAAAAAAACATAATCTTTCCCACTAAATAGAGGCATAGGAATGGAAAACTAACTTGTGGAAGCCATGTTTAAAGGAATCAGAAATTTTACTAAAAAGAAACAGCCAACAAGAAATAACAATAAAGAAAAAATAATGCCAGCCATATTCTATGTCCTCGACCTCAAAGGCACGTACAAGCTCAGTCTCAAAATCCAACACCAACTTATAGAGGCACATCGTTGAAAAAAAAACAATAAAAATCGAATCTCATAGAAGAGAAGAGGTGCGACAGATATGTGTAGCTTTCCTTAAGAAGGAAGCAACTAACAAATCTGCGCAATAGTGGAAAAACTAGATTGGTTTCCAATATTTCTACACTAAATTTTGCTATGTGGATCAATAAGTTGCTATGAAGATCAAGAAAAAAAATTAGGAAAGTATGCATGACCATTATATCTGGCGGTTCTGCACGTCCACTTCACACACGCAGCAACAGGTTCACTTCAATGATGTAATAACAAACAAACCTTTCTCTTTGACAGTTCTGCACATTATCTTCATACATGCAGCGGCGAGTTCACCTTGAAAAATTCTCATATCCAAACTTCAAAAATGTACGTGATTGTTTGTAAGGATATGCGAAATCAACTTGATCTTGTGATTTGCTGCAAGGATCTCTTGAACAATTGATGAATGTTGTGGCACAATCGCTTTTTGATACCATTCCTCAATGTAGTCTTTGGGCTGCAATCTAGATCCTCTGTCCATAAACGGTTATTAAAAACTAAAAAATAAAAATAAAATACACTCTAGACTGAAAGTTAGTTCCTATGCACACTTCTCAGACAACGACACCAAAATGTTAGGACAAAATAATTACTCGTCATGTAATTTGTCAACCCAGAGGTTTCGTAAACTTGTGAAGCATGTGTGCATTGTATGTGCTAGAAATTATCTTTCAGTTTAGATGAATATAACTACATAATAATGAAAACCAATTCATTTAATCTATGAAATCAAATAATGAAAATGAAATTCAACTAATCTATTAAATCAAGTAACAAAAAGAAACAAAAATTCAAAATAAAATATAGCGCACACAATCACACTTGCAGGAGTTAAAATTTTAAACAAAAGGGGGAATTTCAAAGCATGTAAAGGAGAACAACTAAGGTATGTTCAATCACTCCAACATCCAATATCGAAGTATGACAGAATCACCCTCTTGAGATGATGTATAAGCAACCAACTATACTTTAGTCTTTAAATCTAATAAATCAATTAAAGCATGCAAAGGGAAAAATCAATAATTGCATAAGTTAGGTATTCAAGTATTGAATTTAGAAATATGATAAAATCACCTTCTTGAAATGATCTTTAAGAACACCCAATTATACAATTTAATGAGGATCTAAAAAGCAATGTAAAACCATGTAAAAGTAAAACTCAATGATTATATAGGTTGAACATTCAATCACCCAACTTGGAACACCTTCTTAGCCTGACCTTTTAGGAACATCAATTATAAAATGAATTGATAATTTGATCTAAGAAAGTAAATAACAGAACATGAAAGGAAACTAAATAATTGTGAGCTCTATTTCCTCAAATTTAATCCAATTGGAAAACAGATAAATCTATCCTATTGAAATGTTTTTAGAAAGCCAAAGACTACACAGTCATTCTAAAACTAATACTAAGCAATAAAATAAACTTTAATCTATAAAAGGAAGTAAATCTCGCACATTTTAGGTAGCTGATCTAAAATTATGAGAGATGGTAAATCTAGATGCTACATATGTAAGAAAAAACAAGTCAAATAAAGGAACATTCATGAGTAAGGTTCCACAATCTAATCTTGTATTCAAAGCTTGATCATAACTCCAATTTTACATATAATTTGATAGGAGAAAGCTTCTCCTATTTATACAAAAGATGAGAAGATATCTCATTAATGAGAGTCCATGAATCTCTCCCTATATCTCTAGAGTTACAATCCAAATAGTAAGTGATAAGGCACATGTCTTCTTAGAGTTACAATACAAATAGGAAATGAGACACATATCCTTATGATCCCATGATCTTCTCCATACAAATTAGAATTTGGCTTTAGGAGGCCACATAAGGTTCTTCTGGAAGCCTATTTTTGACTGACACATGGCAACAAACTCATTCCATTTGTTAGGTATAAGTATGTGTATATTAGTTTCTAATTTTTAACCACAAATTCACTTAAAAATACTAGGAATTAATAAAGTTTGGAAAAACATAAATGTAACCCAATAATGGTAATGGTAAGGTAAATGTAATGAAATGGAGGTGGAGTGAAGGTGATAATATGGAAATATAAGTGAAAATTTAATGGAAGTAAATGACAATTTCAAGGGCCAACAGTATGTGAGCCGGTACTTATCATAGTGTAAGACGATGATGCTTAGTTAAGGTCATGGAATGGAGGATTTGTGAGTGCTTTCCATATCAAGGTCTTAGTACTAGCATGGTGTGTCTTCCTAGGGTGGGTTTTGCTTAATGTTGCTATGGATGCTCTCAAATATGGAAGATATTGATAGTTATTTTACACAAATTTAATTTAGTGAAATTGTAAGACACAATCTTAAGGGATCTCTAGTTCTTTGGAGATCATATATGAGTTCCCTCAAAGTAGTCAAGTATGCATCCATTCAGCCATTGGTATTTCTTTATTCTAAGTTGTGGTTTGGTTGTTGTAAGTTGTCTTTTGTTCATGGAATTCTTTGTTTCTTACTAAGCTCCATGGAAACCAAGTCTCGTGCAATTATATATGGTGTGTGTCTTTATGATATTGCTTAGATTTTATTTTCTTTTTCAAATTATAAAATCATTTAAAAAAAAACATTCGAAGAAGTTGCATTCAAATGCTTACTTGCAATCCAAACAATATTTAAGTTGTTTATTTTAGGCTTGATATAGAACATGGATGAAATATTTTTCTTAATTAACAACCAATAATGTGTTGCAGTGTCCAAAATGGTAGAAAGTATTGGCTAGATGTGCATAAAAATATTTCATGCCATGAATGTGTGCAAGTCACTATGGAAATTTTGATGTCTAAAATGGGCCTCCTAAGGAAAATAAAATAATAATTAAATTAATAATATAAGAGTTATGAATTTTGAAACAAAATAAGGAAAATTATTTTCTCTATTTTATTTTTGGCCTATATCCTTATAGGTTTACTCAAATGTAAATTGTAGCAACTCATTGGATGCAAGATTAAATTTGACATCCAACAAGTACCCACCTACATAATTCTAAGTGTAATGACATAAATTGAAAATAAATGAAAAAAATGTGTTGAACATGCTTTTTCATGTATTTCCAATTTTTTTAATGATGGTCTACTCAGAAATATGCAGAATGGGTACTCGTTGGATTTGGAATTAAATTCTACATCTAATTAGTGTCTAAATTTCACATTTGTTTAAAAATATAAGGATATAAGTCATAAATATTTCATCATCTTGAATACTATTGGTTTTTTAAAAGTTGATTTTGATAGTACAATAATTGTTTTGAGGCCCATTTTTAACCTCAAAATTTCCATATTTTATTAACAATGTTTGCCCATTTCTAAGAACACATTCACATTCCTTAGAATAGATCCACACTCCTAAGCTTAAGTACCAATTCTTCACCCATGTTAACTTGGTTCTCAAGCTAGCATCATAGTTGGTAGTTTGCATACTGTAAAGCCATAACCCCTAGAAACATGTGCATGCTCCTTGGAACACTCATATTTTCCTATTGATGCATGTTCTTCGAGGCCCCATTTCCACTTTTGTGGACATCATTAGTGTGTGATTTCACATACATCAATATTTTCATTTAAAAATTGTTTTTAATTAAAAACCATTAACTATGTAATCGAAGAGGACCTATGATGTAAAATAAGATTCAAGTAGTACATAATGGAAAGAAAACTCAAAACATTGTGTTCTACCTTACTATTAATACTAAAAGTACCATTGAACGATATTAGTATATATTTTGTGTTGGTTTTTCCAAAAGTCCAATGTTGTAGTGATTTTCTTTTTTGACAACTTTTCTAAAATGGAACAATTTCATCCTTGTAAAAACATAAATAGTGCAACAAGGCTCTCTCTTTTTTTTCTCTCCAAGGAAATTTTCATATTGCAAGGATTTCCTAGAATTATAAAGTCATAGAAGAACAATAAATTTATTCATAATTTCCAAGGGACATTATGGAACAAATTAGATAAAGGATTAGTTATTTATTTTAGCTATGAACCAATGGTTAAACTAATATTGTAAATAGAAGTGTTATAAATCTATTAAAAATATAATTTGATCAGTTGTAAAGGGTTAGGATCCTCGGATCTAATGTTGGTCCAACTTCAATTTTCTTATGATAATTTTGTAGAGATATCTGTATGTAAAATTCCATTTGAAATTTCCAATGGAAGGTCACATATGGCAGTGGCTGACCTGGAATCATTTCTAAAAGTAGGTTGAATATGTGCATAAAATGTTTCAAAAAACATGAAAGAATTTCATGAGTAGTTGTCAAAAAATTCTAAAAGTATCTATAAATACAACTATAGCCCTAATACAAATAGAGGGGTCAAAATTTTTGAAGAGGGAGATATACTATTGAGACACTTGGCAAAAAAAAAAATTATGAAGGGAACTTACAAAAAAATTAATGTGAATAAGACTATTTTGTGCAAATACACACACACACACACACACACACACACAGATATATATATATATATATATATATATATATATATATATATATATATATATATATATATATATATATATATATATATATATATATATATATATATATATATATATATATATATATATATGATGTTGATAATACAGGTGTTAAAGTTGCTAATAGTGATGGTTATTTCAACCACATTTACAATAGTTGATATATATGAATAAGATGAATTAATACAAGTTGAATATGACGATTATGTTATTAGGTAAAGTAGATTCTTGAATGTGAGAAAAGGGAAGTATATATTTTAGCTAACAGAGAAATTAAGAAACTTGAAAAACAAAAAACATAGTACTAAAAATTAAAAAGGAATAAAAGAACCTACATAGATTCAAAAATAAGCACTCAAGAAAATTAGATAGTCCTTTTATGATTTGAATGATTAGTATTTATGTTATTCCTACAACTATAGCTTATCACATTACATATAAATATTCTCTATTGTTCTTCCCATTTTGATAGTGATGGAATCATCCTAATTTAAATGTGCATCCCTTTTCTGAGGGTATTTACCGATGTATCAAATTGCTATCACTGATTGAAGAAGGAAAATAATATGTATTTTATGTTTTAACCCTTTTCATTTAAAATAAAAATATATAATTATTAGCGGCGTCACTATTTCTATTTTATCTAAATTATTTTTTGAATGAAAAATAAAGCATGTCACTATGTGTGTATAGAATTAACACTTAAATTTTTCATTGCAACAATTTTTTTCTAGATTTTTGGAAAACTTAATAGGAAAATGTACCCCTAAGAAGGAAAGAAAATATAAAATTTAAAACACACTATCAAAGAATGAATGGTGACTTTGATTATAAGGAACTTCTAACATTTTTTGGTTTTCATGAAGTGCTAGAGAACATTGTCCCACTAGGCACCAAAAGGGTTCCATGATTTTTATTTATTTCACAATTGAAAACTAAGATCATCGCGATATTTATTTTCTAATTTTAAAAACCATTTGAAGATAAATAATGTATGCAAAACTTTGTACTAAGGAAAGAAACAACACTTTGTTGTACATCAATTGAGACATCCCATATCAAACCAAGTTTAGCTAATGAAGGAAGAATTGATGTACCCATATCTACAAAAGGTTAGACAATGTTATAAAATAGAAAATGAAATATCTCACGATTAATATATAGGAATTATATAGAGCATTAAAATTTCTCCATTTTTAGAGAAGATGGTATTCCTAGTTCATTAAAATCTTATCTTTTCTCATTATTATTAAATAAAAATTCACCTATTAACTTTAAATACATATAAGGAATGACTTTGAAATTTACAAAATATATAAATATAAAATTTAATAAATAGAGTTATCAACATAAAAATGGGAATTATATAGTTCGTACTATAACCAATTTTGATCAAAGAAATAAAGGGTTGTCAATGCCAGTAATCCTATACCCACCTACAATATTTGAACAATCCTACATATAATAATATAAAATTATATATACATATATATATTCAACTCGAAAACAAGCCAATGCATTTACATTGAGAGCAAAATCTACATCTTCATTGTTTTAGAATTTCACAGAAAAAGGGACTCGCTTCTACCTAGCCAATTACTATCTTAACTCCTAGCACAATTTATTTTATAATCTCTATAGGAATCCATTATACACTATATACTTGTAGAGCATATAAACCAAAAAAATTAACCACTACCACCTTGCCCATGTTCATAATTTCCTTATTTTTCTAGATGAACAATATCCTCATGATGGGGAGGGTTCTCATGCATAGGTTGGTTTAGCAGTTCATCTTGGTGTTCCCCTTCTCATGTGCCCTTAGTTGGTTTCTCCTTGATTATGAAAATCGCCTAAAGGATGCACAACGTTTTTGTTTCAACAATGACTTTGAACAATGTGTTCCACTTTGAAGTCCAACCTATCCACAATCATATGCAAGCAGTTTACACTAGCCTTCAATGACTTAAGTTCTTGAGAAACTAATGTGAAATGAGAGTGAGCCTCTATGGAAACGTTGCCACCGTACTTAGATATGAGGAATTCCAAATATGAAAGAGTCAACTCTAAGTGAACCTTTGATTCTACCCCACTTTGCGACTAGGTTGATAACTCCATCCTGCATAAATTTCGATAATGACACTGTCTTAATGATATTTCAAGCAACAAAAATCTTTGTTTATAAATCATCTCTCCTCGACCATATCTACCTCCAACACTTTCCTCACATTCAATTCCTTCTTCATGGTATTGCAATTGTTTGATAATATTGGCCATCACTATGTCACCTCACTTGTGCATGGGCTCAAACCAAATTAAGGCATTCAAGTCTTGTTGCATGTGAGCTAGCTTGGTCTTAACACAATATATAGAAAAGAGTAGCCTAATCCTCCACTAGGAAAATAATATGGTGCCTTCCTCCTTGATGGCACAACTATAGTGAACTCCATTGTAATAAAACAAGATTGCAAGTTTCCATCTCTAAAATTTCAAGGAGTTAGTCTTCATGTAGACAATCAATGTCTTGACAAAATTTAATTCAACGTTATGCAATGTCCAAATGTGTACGGATTAGGATATTGTATCCTGTATCGACATATGATTTTTATTCATGGTAGGTTTATTATATTTCAAGGACCATCATTCATTGTTAAGACACCTTGTTTAAGGGCTGTGCCTTTTGATATGATAAAAATCGACCTTTTCATATTTATGAGCTTGCATCCGAATTTTGAGTCATTGAAGGGAGATCAATTTATGGAGCCTCTCTAACTTCGAGGAATATTAAAATTAAAATTATGGACCCCTTGAAGACTTCCAAGTGAGTAATCCTTTTTTAAATTTCCACTTCCAATCCCTTCTATAAAAAAGGAACCTCCACTTGATTATTAGTTTCTCTTCCTAATCCCAAGCAGAATTATGTCTTTATTTCTTGCTTGGGGTGATAAATTACTCCTCCCACTCATTCCTCTCCATAATAAAATATATTTAATAAAAAAACCATAAATAATTCTTAATTCTTAATATTTTTCCTCCTCGATCAGGTTCGGGGAAAAAACTTCCACCACTTATAGAAATACAGGTGTTTGGTGGAAGGTCTCGGCCTCGCTCACATCATCGCCCCAGATGTCATTTTTGGGGGGAGCACCGACTTGCCTAGTTTGAACGATCTTTGAATGATCGCCAGATTCAAGAGATTGCCCATGTTCCAAACAAATGAGATTGAGCCATTGGGGCATGCTTGTTTACTTAAGGCCAGTGATCAGATCTCAAACTAGTAGGTATGCCAAGCGAGGTGATAGCCCTACCTTTGCTCTTTACACCTTATATGAACCTAGGAGAGGTACTCCCACCTTTTTCTAGTAGTATAGCTCTAAAAGTACGGGCTAACCAGGATTTATTAAATTGATTAAAATATAAGAATTAATTTGATTTATATTTTCATAATTTCTTTATCAACAATATTCTTAGACAAGTTCATTTGGTAAACATGTAAAAATGCAAAATAAATGTTAGTACAATTTACATATTCAAATTCCTAGAAATATCTAACCATTGACTACCTAATGGAATGGAAAAACCTATAAATCTTAGTTATAAGACTATGAATGGTGCTTATTCCAAAAAAAAAATTGATACACTACATTATTTTTATATTAGAGAAAAAAAAAATCTTCAATAAGAACAAGATAAAAAAAAGCCTATTGAAAAAAAAGATCTTATATCCCTAGTATAAGGAACATCACTCCAAAAATAAGAAAAAATGAAACCCCATACCTGATATCCATGATTCAATAATTTGAGGAAGGAGAAACTCCCCAAGACCTCAACTACCAAAAAATATCATTTGGAGGTGTCCCTTCTTAAGGCTCACTACTTGAGTTAGTTTCAATACAATTTCTATCATTTAATGGAACATACTTATTAAAAGGATTATATGTGTGTCTCGATGATTAATTTTGGGTTAGTTTGTGATCATGATGGAATATTATCCTTTGAACCTTAATCCACATAGATGGAAAGCAACACCAGACCTAGGCGAGATAGGAGTGGTGAAGCCACTAGGTTTCAATCTTGATTTTCTCAATCTCCAAATGTTATTGAAATGGGTACTGCTAGTACTATAGTAAAGGTTTTCCCATAATGTTGGACTTATTTTTTGGTCAGATATTTTTTTGAATCACAAATTTGGGTTATGAATTCTCCATAGTGAGTCCAATTTTGTTGTTTCCATAGTGTTAGGTCCCTATATTACTAATTTAGTCCCTCATTGTTGTTAGTGTATCCAACTTATTGTTATTTTGTACCCCTGTAACCCCCATATTGTTATTATTGTGCCCTTACATTATGATTGTTAGGTTGGATAGGATTATATTGTGACCCCATGGACTCCTATATATAGAAGGAGGTTTTGTCATTTGTATCATCCAATAATTGTTCATTCATTTAATGTAAAGGGTGTTTCCCTCTCGAAGTGGCTTATTTATAAGGCTTTGATCTCTCTTCTTGTTTTTCGGAGTTGGTTTCATAACAGTTGGTATCATAGCTTTGGATTCTAGGGTTTTAGTGCTCCAAACATGTCATCGTGGAATTTTTGCTATAGCGTTTTTCTACGAAGTTTCAGAAGCTGAAATTTTTAACAAGCGAAGTTGAAATATTGAGTAACCTTCTGTAAAAATTACAGTTCATGGTTCACAATATTTTTAGATATATGATCTATGGAAGTTAGGGTTTTTCCAACCTCCTGAATTTCATCTAAAATAGGTGACCTTGGGAAAAATGTCATAAATATCTCTCTAAGCATTGGATTGGAATTCTGTAAACATTTTCCAAAATTTCACAAACCATAGTTTTATATGTATCAGCTTCAGATCCGACAGAGGAAATAGTGACACATAGCATACCATACAAGTTCGATCTACTATACCATTCCATAATTAGGTCATTATGGGAGATTGGGCATAACTTTTCCTTCAAGCATCCAAATCAGGTTAGACATGTGGCATTCGAAATAAGCTTTAGAGGGCTACCAAAGGACCAAATTTCAGATATTGAAGATCCAAAATCATAGATATAATTCAGTTTCAATATCGAGCTCCTCAAAAGAAAGAAATATTTGTGTATTTTGTTTTTCAATTTGCATAAGTCTTGTTTGAAAAATCAATTTGAAGTGATTCCAAGGGCATATTCAAGCACAGATATCAGTATTGGATTTTAAAAAGTCCCCTAAAAGGAATTAAACACCCATAAACCCTCAGAATACTCTACTATGACTCATGAAGATGAAGAAGTTCAACATTATATATCAAATTACAAGAGAAAGTGCACCAAATTTCATTCTCACAAAGAGAAAAAAAAATGAAATGGAATTTTTGAAGAAAAGTGTGGAAGCTAGGATCGATGGTTTGAGGGAGGGCATGTAAGCTAATATGGATGGTTTTAATAAAGATGTGATGGATGGTTTGAATAATGGCATGGAAGGCATGGAAGCTAAGATCGAAGGAAAATGAAAGAAAACATGGAAGACATGAAGAATTATCTAAAAGCAGACATGGAAGGTTTGAAGGAAGGTTTGACAAAGTTGATATAAGAAATGATTTCTAATGGCGAAAAGATAGTGGAGGAAACTCATGATGAAAACAAGATAAATGTTAATTGTGATTTCATAAACTAGAACGTTGGATGGAAGATCCACCATATTCCAAAGATTGATATGAGGAAGTTTGATGGCAAGGATCCTGCAACATGGATACTACAGATGGAGAAATATTCTGATGTCAATAATGTGTGAAACACATAAAAGGTACGCATTGCAACTTTATATTTAGAACCAAATACATTTGTATGGTATCGATGGGTTTTCTCCCATAAAACTATTATCACTTGGTCAATTTTTACATAGAAAATGATAGCACATTATGTGGATACAAAGAGAAACACCTTCTTTAGAAAATTGATAAATATCAAACAAAAGGGTTCAGTGGTGGAGCACATTGAGGACTTCCAAAAACTGAATATAAGGGTAACTGATATTCCAGAGGAAAACAAGATTGATGTCTTCGTAGGGACTTTAAAGGATGACATCCAACATGAGGTTCTCCTTTGGGAACCTGATTCATTGGAGAATGAATTCAGGTTGGAAAGAAAAATTGAATGTAAAATTATGGCGATAGGGAAGCCTACCACTCAGATCTATAAAGATGGAAGTGTTTCTACTCCTGGACTTCCACAACCTACAATTTTGACACCAGAACAATTGGAAGAAAAAATAGCAAAAGGGATTTCCTACAGTTGTGATAGAAAATACACTAAAGGTCATAAGTGTCCAAAGAAGAAATTGTTTTACATATATTGTGAAGAGGAAGGAGAAAATGAACAAGAAACTTCAAGATAATAAGATATACACCACGAACCAACCCTAAAGAAAGAAGAAATGAGCCCGAACATATCGTGTAATTCATTGGTAAGAATTACCACTCCTCAAACTCTCAAGATAGAAGGACATATCAAGGAGAAAAAATGAATAGTGTTGATATATTCGGCTAGTACCCATAATTTTATTCATTGTAAGGTAGCCAAGGAATTGAATTGGTTCCTATACCCAGCACCAAAATGTCAAGTGATGGTTCTAAATGGATGAACTATAAATTGGTCTGGAAAACACCATAATATCAAGTTAACCATGGGGGAATATGTATTGAATATTCCAATGCTTTCCATTCCAATGGGACGTGTTGATATTGTACTAGGAGTACAATGGTTACAATCTTTTGGGATGGTAGCTTTTAATTTTCAAGAACTTTCTTGAAACTTTTTTTAGAAGGAAAGGAAGTCAAATTAATGGGTATCACAGGGAGGCTGAGAAATATAATAAGCTCTAATGTTATGATAAAGCTTTTGAAGAAATAAAAACGAGGTGTAATTTCACAATTATGCTCACTAGAAGTTCCAACATCAAAAGCCTCTATTTCTCCAGCTCTCAAAAAAGTCTTGGGCAATCATTCCAAGGTGTTTGAAACTCCCAAAGGACTCCCACTTATTCATTATCATGATCATGTTACTCATTTCATTTCAGGAAGTGTTCCTCCAAACATCATACCTTATAGATATCCTTATGTCCAAAAGAGAGAAATTCAACGTATGATTTCAAAAATGTTAGACGCTGGTATAATTCAACCTAGTCAAAGTTATTTCTCTACTACACTAGTATTGGTGCACAAGAAGGATCGATCATGGCACATGTTTTTGGATTATAGGGATCTCAATAAGCTCACTATTAAAGATAAATTTCCCATTTCTGTGATTGATGAATTATTGGATGAATTACATGGAGCAATTTATTTTAACAAGTTGGATCTTCGTTTAGGATATCCTAAAATTAGAAGGAAGACTGAGGACATTCCGAAAACAACATCTTGAACTCATGAGGGTCATTGTGAATTGTTGTTCATGCCTTTTGGCCTTACCAATGTACCTTCTACATTTCAATGGTTAATGAATTCCATTTTCAAACCCTCCCTTAGAAAATTTGTGTTAGTATTTTTCGATGATATACTAATCTACAACAGGTCCTGGAAGGATCATGTTCAACATATTGATAGGGTGCTCAAACTACTGGAGGAGAAACAATTATATGCAAAAACCTCCAAATTTTTCTTTGGAGTACAAGAGGTGGAATATCTGGGTCATATTGTATCTCACGAGGGCGTTAAGGTAGACCCTAACAAAATTAAAGCCATTAAGGAATGGAAATTACCCACAACCTTAAAGAAGTTGTGAGGATTTCTCATGTTAACAGGGTATTATCACAAGTTTGTTAAGAACGATGAGAGAATAGCAACACCTCTAACAACATTATTGAAGAAAAATGCATTTACATGTACTCGTGAAGCAACTAAGGCCTTTGAACATCTTAAAGAGGCAATGTGCCTAGCACGGGTCTTAGCTACGCCACACTCCACAGAAACCTTTATTGTGGATTTTCATGCCTCAAGGAATTTAATTGGTGTTGTTTTAATGCAAGAAGGAAGACCCATTGCTTTTTGAAGTCGTCCAATCAAAGGAAAGTATTTACAGAAAGCTATTTATTAGAAGGAAATGTTGGCAATACTACATGCACTAAAGAAATGGAGACCTTACCTAATGGGAAGACACTTGACGGTAAAAACTAAAGTGAAATTGATTTTAATACAACAATATTGCAAGTTTCCATCTCCATAATTTCAAGGAGTTAGTCTTCATGTTCATAATTAATGTTGTGTCAAACTTTAATACAATTCTATTAAATATTGAAATTTGTATGGATTGGGATATTATATCCCATATAAACATAGGATTTTTATTCATGGCATATTTACTATAATTTGAGAACGATCCTTAATTTTTAACACACTAAGGTAGAGTTTGAGAACCAACGTTCAAGTGTTGCACCTTTTTTAGCTAGTGAATCTACAACTTGGTTATGATGCCTTTTGATATGATAAAAATCGAACTTTTCAAATTTCTAAGCTTACAGCTAGATACTGAGAGTCATTGAGGGGAGATTAATTTGTGTAGGATCACTAATTATGGGAGCGGGTTCAATGGGCCCAATCAATGGTCAATCATAAATCTCCCACTAAATATATTGACCAACCCATTTTACATGAGTCCACATAGCGAACAAATCTGATCTCATGTTCGACTCCATCCCTCCTGCATATGCAATGTGGACTTGGTGGTTATATGGAAGGAATAACATAATCGTTTCTCTCGTTATAGAATAGTTCAGATGACTATGTTTTTTGGTCTGAAATTGGGAATTTTTTTTTAAATCAGAATCTTAGAGTATCTGTTTTCTTAATGTTGGAAATAGATTCTCACTCAAAATCCTAAAAATTTCTAAAAATTTCTACCTAATTTTATCATAATACTACTTATATTCCCATTATTTTCCAAATTATCTTAAATTCCCATTATTTTCCAAACTAATTTGTAAGTTTCTTTTGAAACTACTATAATTCAAATCAACCTGAAGCATTCTCAAATTCTGGATTTTTCCCTGTTTTGGAGGTATCTTGAAATATTTTGACCATCTCCTTGCAAACTTGTCACCACCTCTTCTTGAATATGTTTGTCTTGCTTCATGGCCCACCAAACACATGTCACCCTCGCAAACCTACAACTAGCTCCACCTAGATCTGTTTGACCTGCATGGCCCACCAAATTACCCGTCACCAACTAACAAGAAAATGTAGAATAAATTTTCATTGTCTTATCCTTTTCCGAATTGTTTCATTGAATCGTTCATTGGTTGTCCTATCCTTAGATCAAATTGATGGAAGTATTGAGCTCAAGTGTTGACACGTCCATATATAAATTTATATAGTGAATGTTAATAACAATTTAAAATAAATTTAAAATTTACTTATTTTTATGGATATTCTAATTTTAGCGATATTTTATCATGGATTAATTTCAATTACTCATTTTAAGTGGACGATAAAGATTTAAAACTCATGAAATATCTTAATATATTTTTAATGGTAGATTAATTAAAACATGATGACCTATGAACATGACTTATGGTATTTTTTATTAGGTGGTATCACTAAACCTTATTATTGCCTTATGATATTGTTATAAAGCATATCTAGAATTTAATAATCTTCACGAGAAAGTAGAAAAGAATGTGCATACTTAAATCTTATTACATGTTTTTTTGGAATCTGTATATCTTTAACTCGTATTAATTATTTTTTTGATTAATAATAATTATTATAAGAATTTAAATAAAGCTATGAGTTAGTTAATATTCATTGTTTTTTCCTTAAACATTTCCAATACAATATGTCCCATAAAGTAACTGTTTCGATATTTATCTATTTTTATGAACAATTAGTTTCATAAATGTAGGCTTTATAAATTTAAAGGACAAACTTTAAATAAATTGCTAGCACATGTATATCACCACAAAACATATACATATTTTTATTTAACATTTAGAATACCAAAACCCATCACTTAATTTTTTTAATTTATTTTTTCATAGTAGCAGCTCGAGAGAATAGTAGAGAGTAAATTTCATCAACTAGTTAATTTTTGATGAGTTTTTCCTTTTAATAAAAGTAGCTTTGTTCATTTTCATTTTTTTCCATAATAATGTTTTTAAACTATTTAAAAATTTAAATAATTTTACCAAAGAATCATTTATAATTATAATTTTAAAGTAGTAATATTGATCAAGGTTTCTATATTTTAAAAGAAATGTGGATCATTTTAAGAGATAATTTGATGACCCAAAAATAATAAGATTAACACTATATTTAATAAAGATCTATGATTTTTCTTATAAGTTAACATCTAACCTTCTGTATTTAATAAAAATCAATAATTTAAAAAATGTCAATTAATTAATATATTTGTTGGTATTATTAGGTTGATAAGTAGATTGGATGTTTAATTTGAAATATCTTTACAACATTTGTTTATATATATATATATATATATATATAGGAATATTTATAGGATATATCAATGTTTCATATTTATTTCACTACTTGTTATGTTCTTTTTACAATATACTTTTAGTAACTGTTATATAAAATGAATATATATATATATATATATATATATATATTTCATTTTTTTGTTTTTTATAACTCTGTATATAATAATTATACATATTTTGAGATTACATTATAACTATAATTCAATTTTTCAAAAAAATATAACTAATTTTAATCTAAATTTTCATTATTTTCTAGATTGATTTGTGAATTATTTTAAAACTACTCTAATTCAAATCCACCTAAAGAATTCTGAAATTCTGGATTTTTTCCTATTTTGGAAGTATCTTCAAATCTTTTGACCATCTCCTCGCAAATTTGCAGCCACCTCTTCCTTCATCTGTTTGTCCTGCTTCATGACCCACCAAACACATGCCTCTACCTTGATCTGTTTGACCTACATGGCCCACCAAGTTACCTGTCACCAACTATTTGAATAAAATTTCATTATCCCACCCTTCACAATTGTTTCATCAAATCCTTGATTGATTGTCTATCCAGGTTTTTATATTTTCAAGAAAATATGAATAATTTTAAGAGATATTGTGAGAAAAATATGAATCATTTTAAGAAATATTGTGATGACCCAAAATGAATGAGATTAACGTTGTATTTAATTAATATCTATGATTTTTCTTATAAGTTAGTATCTGATTTTCTAACTATAATAAAAATCTACAATAGTGAATGCAATAGAATGAATGCAATAGCGGTTTTTTATTGTTGCTAATTACCTTGAATGCAATTGAATTAGTTGCAATGATTTCTAAGTTGTAGAACATATGCTGATAAAACTAGTCACTACAACTTTAACACTACACTAACCTTTAAATGTTTATATGAAATTTATAGACCTATTATAGATTTGGATATGTGTGTGTGTATGTGTGCTATTTTTTATTTTCAACTATAAAAAATCTTTGTAATAAAAATGACACATTTTTTATTACAGATAAATTAAAATATTCTATCAATAATAAGTTTACTAAAAAATTGTAGATTTGATATTCATACTAAGTTAGGAAAAACAAATTTGGAAATATTTATTACTTAAAAAAAATTATATATCAATTAAAATTTATGATATAAAATTATTAAGAAACATAACAATAAACTATTATTATTATTGTTTTTATTTTTTTACCATCTTGAAATATTTTTCCAATCTCCTCGCAAACCTGTAGCCACCTCTTCACCCTACCCCTTCCCCTTTTCCTTCCCTTGCCCTTGTCCACACCCTCTTCCTTAAGATATTATCATATATGAAGTTAGAGATGTTAATTTAGAAGTAAAATCTAATGTCGACATTCTAACAACTCTATCCTTTTTGCACTTACCTCATTCTGGCTTCTTCTAGTCAAGAAGGAGTGCACATACCAACTAGTTGGGACATAGAAATATATATCCAATTGACTTAGTTGGAGAAGAAATTCAAGCAGCGCTGGTTGTTTAATAATTCGTGGAGCACCATTGTGAAAAATATTGGGTAGACTTCTTATATAGTTTGTTTCTTTGTAAATTGCAAATGCTTGTTGTTGTCATTACTTGTTTTGTGTACTTTTGTAAAGTGAACGAAAATAATAACTACGTGCAACAAGTATGGTTTTCATTGACATGTTATGTTGTTTGTTTTTTATGATTCCAAATATTTAAAGAATTTTTGGATGATCAATGTTTGTTGTCTAGTTTCTCTATAGTTTTGTCATGTACTCACTAATACAAGTGTTGAAGATGAAGCTTGTTGTGAATGAATTTTTTGTTAAATATTGTACAAAAAATGACTTTTTTTGGACAAAGCCAATTATGTCATTGCATTTTTTCATCAAGTGTAATTTTGTGCACAAACTTAGTTTGCAGGCAGTAAAGAAAACTTTGAATTAGTGGATGGAAGAAATTCAATTTCTTCTGAATTCCAAGATGGAAATTCAATACTGTATTCAATAATTGAACTTCAATATGAAGTTGTTTGAGCCATGAAGATAAGGGTTTAAAGAAAATGTTCAGATTCCACACATCACTGTTTTTGTTCCTACATGGTGATAAGAATTGTGGGTAGATTCTTGAAAGGACAGTAAGGTCTTCACACAAAAGATATGTGTAGTACCTTGATTAGAGCTTGAAGACAATAATTGAAAACAAAGCATTAAGGATTGAGTTTTGGGAAAGTTTTGAGTTCTAGCCTCATTTTATTTACTACAAGAAGCTAAGTTTTTTATTCCAACAATTCTTGTTTCACCTCAATTAGTGTCGTACCAAAAAAGTTATGATCTTTTTATCATTTGGCCCAAGAACTAAAAAAATTGTAGGTTTGCTGACTTACATGCTGACTAGTCAGTCATACCAATGATGTCAGTATGTCTACTTCATCCAAGTGGATATTGGTGGCCACCTACCTATTCCACTTGGATCCCCACCATTGTTTCTTTCATATTTATGTTTCCTTAACTGTAGCAAAATTTACTATTTTTGGCAGTTTTTTGGGTCCTGAACTTTCAGAGACGTTTTGAGGCCCTAAAAAACATATTTTGGGAAAAATACAACCAACATGGGTCCTCAAACCATGTTGGTCACTTGGCAGTTGTAGTCCTCGGATAGATATTTCTAATGAGGTATTGCACGCTTCAAAAGGAGATAGTATGCCAAAGTTACGTCCTCAGGGAGTTAATGTACAAATTTACCCAAACGAGGCCCATGTTTTTGGCAGTTCATCTCCTAGGGTTAGGTTTTTGGATGTTTAGGGTTTTCCATTTCTTCTCAATAATAAATACAAGTCAACTTCAACATTCCTATATTTCAAGGATAGATAGATGCAGTTGTCGTAGATAGATGGTTTAATTTGTTGGAAGGGTATTTCTCGGTCCATGAATTCTCTAACCAAGAAAATATTACTTCTGCACTCCTCAAAGTCACACCCCATGTCAAAGAATGGTCAGAAACCTAGTTTGAGAAAAAGGACGAAAGGTAACCCTCTCTCTTCTCAGTCACATCCACTTGGAATTCATTCAAGTATAGCATCAAGGAACAATATTACCCCTTGGGGAGATATTAGAACAAGTACATTCAATGGACCATGTTGTGGTAGCAAAGGGATCAGGATGTGCACGAGCTGACGAATTTGTTCCATACCCTTCGCACAAATTTGGGTATTAAATATTCAGAGAAATGTTTGGTGCTCAAGTAACTCATCTATTTTCACAGATACATTAAGGAGTAAACAGTAGTTGGTGGCCAAACTAAAGGCATCTGAATCAGATGCGTGTTCTTATTTTGAGTCAGAACTGGACAAGGGGAATGAAAAAGGGAAAAAAATCATTGATGCGAAACCCAGTGCCACCATTTCTACCACCAAGGTCAAGATGGAGGAGCCTATGGAGCCAAAGGATGGGGAGCACCTCTTCCATTCCCAGATGTGGGTGAAGTGTTCTCCACTGCAATTCCTTGTCAATAGAGAAATCCAAAAGAACCTCATTTTAGCAGATGTCATGAAGTGGGTTGGCCTACCAACCATAACACACTAGTAGTCGTATACCATCACGTGGAATCAATAAAGAAACTATCTCCGCATCAGCTAGTAATGTCATCTTTCGTATAACATCAAGCCCTTCACGACTGAGGTACTATGTGAAGTTTCTCCGCTTGACGTGTCTGATGTATTCTTAGGCCAACCATACTTGTGGAAGTGACATGTTGTGTATGAGTCTAGCCTCATTCTATTATTATTACTTTGGGAAATGAGTTGTACATGATACTAAAGGTATTACCACCTTCCACCATCTATTTGAGTACTGCAAATAAATGCAGTAAGATTATTTTCGAAATGAGGAAAAAACTTTTCATTATGATTTGCCCATAGGGAAAGAAGAATATTATGCCTGGAGTCTCCAAACAAGGCTCCCCTACACGACAGAAATAGATGGAAAAAGTCATGGATGAATACAAGAACATTTTCTCCTCACCCACATGGGTTCCTCTATAATGGTAGGTCAAGAACTCCATTGAGCTGACCCTAGGAACATCGCTTCCTAATGGGTCGATCTATCAACGTTCTATTCTAGAAAAGGATGAAATCAAGAGGCAGATACAAGAGTTCTCTCTGAAAGGGCACATCAGGCCAAGCTCCTCAAATGTAATGTCTAAGGTTGATAAAGAAACCAGATTTATTGAATGGCCCTAGCACGTTCGCCAGCAGGTCCAAAACATCTTGGAGAAATCCAATTCCAAGCATAAGAATTTGCATGATCAACATCGGGTTCCACACAAGTTTTAGGAGGGCGATAAAGTTTGGATACATTTACAGAAGCAGCACCTCGCTAAGCCACACCGCAAGCTTTTACAATTGAGATATGGATCATAGATAATCACCAACTCAGTAGGGGACAATGCCTTCGAGCTAAGTATTCCACCTTTCCTTGGTCTACAACCAGTGTTCAATGTGGACTGCGTCCAACCCTACTTTCCACCATTCTAGGACACATCCGACATTACAGAACAACTCACACCTACAAAGTTAAACCCAAACTACATTGACCAAGTCACAACTAATCAAATCATGGACACACTTATCAAGAACAACTGACAAGAAATGATCCAACTATATCGAGTTGTCAAAGGAGGCCAACTCCTTCACTAGGAGAAGTGGCTCACTGGGGACCAATTTTAGAAGAAGTTTCATCATCTCATTGAAGAACTCAATGCAATGGGGATCATTTATTCCTAATGGGGGAGGAATGATATAGGTGGTTATTGGTGGCCACCTACCTCTTCCACTTGGACCCCCAGAATTGTTTCTTTTAGCTTTTCATTTTCCTTAATTATAGCACAATTAACTATTTTTGGCATTTTTTCAGCTCCTGAACTTTCGAAGCCATTTTAAGGCCCTAAATGTTGTTTTTTTGGACAATCAATGATGAAAAATTTGGGTTTTCAAGTCATTTTTTTTCAATAATTGTAGTCCTCAAATATATCTTTCTAATGAGGTATCGTGTGTGTCAATAAGATATCGTATGCCAAAGTTATGGCACCAGAAAATTGATGTACCAATTTACTCCAACGGGGCCCATAGTTTGATGTTTCATCTCCTAGGGTTAGGTTTTGGATGTTTAGGGTTTTCCATTGTTTCCTAATAATAAATAGGCCTTCAAGCCTCATTTTAACATAGTTTATAGGCATGTAGCCAGCACATATCTTATCAGAGATAAGCTACAATCACCCTAGCTAGTGTATGGCCATTATATCTGTAAGAATATTTTAGTTACTTGATATTAATGAAATGAAGTTTTATTTCTGCTGCATCTCTATGTTAATGTTTATTTATGTATTTTATTGTGTTCTTGCATAAATGCAGATCAAATCCACTGTTAAACTCTTCTTTGAATGAGTGTGGGTACACTAAATTGGGATCCCAAATTCCATTATCTCAAACTAGGATAGCATTTTCCTCAGTACATTTTTGTCAAGTATCTAGTCGATGTTGGACACCAAGATCACTAAGTCCACAACTTTCCACCCACAAACTGATGGCCAAATAGACATCATCAACACGATGATCTTGCACATTCTGTGTATGTACAACTTGAAGCATCCATGCACATGGGATGAAAGCCTCCCCTATGTCCAAAAAAACTATAACCGAGCTCTCCATAGTTCAACTAGCCACAACCCCTTTTAGGTGGGATTGGGATTCCAACCACTATGTCCCATTGATGTGGCCATACCATTGCCAACTACTCAAGTAGACTCGGCTCATGTTGAGTCTGAATCCAATAAGGTGACTAGATTCACTTAGAACATTTAGCACATCTACCAATAGGTCCATGACATATTGGATAGAGCCAATGATAAGTACAACTAGTAGCATGATTAGCATCAAATGCCACACAAGTTCCAAGTAGGTGACAAAAATTAGCTACATTTGCTAAAGGAGCACATTGCTGGGCCCCACCACAAGCTTCGCCTGATATGATATGGGCCATACACCATCAAGAAGGCAATATATGACAATGCCTTCAAGCTCAATATTCCACCATTCCTTGGTCTGCACCCAATGTTCAATGTGGACCGCCTTCGTCCCTACTTTCCACCATTGTTGGACACATCCCACATTGCAGAACAACTCACACAAAAAGAGTTAAACCTTGACTACATGGAACAAGCCTAAAGTGATAAAATCATGGACACATAGATAAAGAACACCTAGAAAAATAAATATGCAGTTGTATTAGGCTGTCAAAGTTGGCCAACTCCTGCACCAAGGGATGTGGCTCACTAGGGACCAAGTTCAGCAGAAGTTTCCTCATCTCATGGAGGAAATAAACACAATGGGGACCATTTATTCCTAAAGGTGGAGGAATGATCCAACTAGACATTGGTGGACACCCACCTATTTCACTTGGACCTCCACCATTGTTTCTTTCCGATTTTCATTTTCCTTAATTGTAACACAATTTACTATTTTTGGTAGTTTTTTAGGTCTTGAAATTTCGAAGCCGATGACGATTTTTGCAAAAAAATGGACCAACGTGAAACTTTAGTTGATGTTGGTCACTCAAAATTTGTAGTCCTCGAATATATATTTCTAAGGAGTTATTTTGTGCATCAAACAAAGATTGTATGCTAAAATTACATCCTCTAGAAGTTGATGTACCAATTTACCCAAACGAGGCCTATCGTTTTGGCGCTTCACCTCCTAGGGTTAGATTTTTGGATGTTTAGGGTTTTACATTATTTTTCAATAATAAATAGGCATTAGAGGCTCATTGTAACAAATTTTATAGGAATGTAGCTACCACAACTCTTATAAGAGATAAGATTCCATTATGTATGTAAGCATTTTTTAGTATTTTATATTAATGAAATGAAATGTTATTCATGTTGTATCTCTTCATTTATGTTTATTTATGTATTTCTATGTTCCTTCATAATTCTGAATCATTAGCATATGGACTAATGAGGGCTATCCAAGTGGCAATGTCATACATGGAAGAATGGCGTAGTTTGTTTGGTTCGTTTTTGATGTGGTGGTCCAATGAGGGGATGCCATGTGGTCCAACCAAAGGCCGTCACATGGCACCCTGTGGGTGGTCAAAAATTTTATAATGGTGGGATAACATCAGGTGGGATCTAACCCTTGACCTCTCTTCCATCATTACAACACCTTAACACTATTCCATGACCAATGCTTGTTAACCACAAGCTTACCGATGATATTTAAAGTGTATCATGGAACATTTTTTGAAGAGAGGTTTGGAAGTTAGTCCCATCCCCAGGCCACCTTCTAACCCACTCCAATATAGAGAAAAAAAGATAGGGGCTAGGCATATATCCCTGGCCGTCAGTCCTTAGAAACTCCACAAGACCACAAGTGGATCCAAAGTAAAGAATTGATAGAAGAGGGGCTTGCGACTAGCCTAGCTACTAGTCATATATACCTACATGGGACCATCGACAAAACTGAAAGGTGCTAGGAAGATGAAGGCGTTGTGAATTAGGAATGACCCCAGGCCATATGAACATCCATGTGACCCTCGAAGAAGGAGGAGAGGGTTCCGACAGTGGGGGCAGGTGGTTAGCCTCGACCTCTAACCGCATCACCTAATGTGACCTTAACTCTATGGTTAAGTAGCCTAGGCTGCTAAGGGCGGGCGGTTATGCCCGACCGTTGGCTTTATGGACCCATGTGGCCTTATTTTAGCGCTCACAAGAGTTATTTGGAGTTTTAATAGTATGACATTTTTCGCCTTCGGCTAACGAAATGATCGTCTCCCGAGCATCAATTAGGGCATATTTGTCACTCGATTAACAATTTATCTAGTTTATAGGATGAATAATAGAAGAATGGTTAGAGAACCATAACATGAAGATTTTTTGGCCTTTTGGAGCTCAAGAAGAGTCTAGATAGGAGTTTTTGGACATTTTGGATCCCATGGAGACAATTTTTTACTAATTGGAGCACATTTGAAGATAATTTTTGCAGGTTTGAGTCAATGGGTGTCATGATCAAATAGTGTTTTGGAGAAGTTATTCAAGTCTTTTGAGCATGGAGAGGACTTGGTAGGGGTTTTCTGGCCTTCAGTTGTTGACTGCATTAGTTGTGAATTATTTGTGAAACTCATATATATCTTTTCTCACTATGTCCTACTGAGGAAAGCTTTTTTTTGTACTTCAATGTGTAGTTGTAGTACTTGTATGGTCATTTTCAGATGCAATACATGGTCTTTGTAGGTGAACCCTTTTCTTGATGATTGTTTCATGATTGACTGTAGGTTGTAATTCTTTTTATACTGAGAGTTTTTTGTAGGAGAACATTTCCTTGAGGGGGAAACTAGCCACTCATTTTTTTCAGCAAAAGTTATGTAATCTTCATCACTGAAATATATGGAGCAGTCTAGTTGTGTTAGAAGGCCCATAGATGTATCCTAGGAGGGGTGAAATCTATCACAAATATTGTGTTGTTTCTCTTCTTGAATTCCTCTATGCGTTAAATGATGAGATGTTACTTGTTTTTATGTTTACATGAAAAATAACTCATATTCCTTGAAGATGGCTTTAAAACTTGTGTTTTCATAACACCCTTTTTGGTTTGTAAAGCATCAGAGGATGATGAATTTTTAGGAAGAGGAAGTTGACCTCCTCATTCTAGATCAAGAGGAGTCAAATTTTTTAAGAGGGATGTATACTATTGAGAGACTTGGAAAAATAATCTTTGATAATACATGTGTGTGTGTGTGTGTGTGTGTGTGTGTTGATAATAGATGTGTTGAATTTGCTAATAATGATGGATATTTCACCCACATTTACTGTACCTAATCTATATGAATAAGATAAGTAATAAATGATGAAGATGATGATTATGTTATTGAGTTGACTAGATTCTTAAATGTGAGAAAGGGGAAGTATATATTTTGGCTAATAGAGAAAACAAAAAACTTGAAAAGCAAAAACACATTAATGCAGACTAAAAGGGCATATAAGAACCTATGTAGATTGGAAAATAGGATATGGAGAAAATTACATAGTCCTTTTATGACCCAAATGATTAATATTTATGTTATTCCTACAACTATAAATTATTACATTACATATAAATACTCTCTATAGTTGTGCCCCTATGGATATTGATGGGATAATCCTAATTGAAACATGTGTCCCTTTTCCGAGGGTATTTAATCAAATTTCAAATTGCTATCGATGGTTGAAGAAGGAAAATAATATTTAGTCTACTTTTTAATATTTTTCATTTAGAAAACAATGAGATAATTCTTGGTGACATCATTATTTATAGATTCTTTAAATGTATTTCTGAATTCAAAATCAAGCCGGTGATCTTAAAAAAACCATGAGGTACTCAATGTGTATAGAATTAACATTTAAATTTGTCATTCCAACAATTGTTTTCTAGATTTTTGGAAAATATAATAGGAAAATGTATCTCTAAGAAGGTAAAAAATATAACATTTAAAATACATGATCAAATAATCAATGGTGACCTTCAGTCTAAGGAAGCTCCAACATGTTTTGGTTTCCATGAAAATCTAGAGAACATTGTCCCACTAAGCACCGAAAGGCTTCCATGATTTCTATTTCTTTCACAATTGAAATCCAATATCGTCATGCTAATTTTTTTATAATTTTAAAAAATATTTGATGATAAATAATGTATGAAAAACATTGTAATAAGGAAAGAAAGAACACTTTGTTATATATCAATTGAGACATCCCATAGCCAACCAAGTTTAGTTAATGAAGGAAGAATCAATGTACCCATATCTACAAATGGTTAGACAATGTTGTAAAACAGAAAATTACATATCCGAGGATTGATATATAGGCACTATATAGAGCATTAACTTATCTCCCTTTTTAGAGAAGATGGTTTTCCGAGTTGATTAAAATATTATCTTTTCTCATTATTCTTAAAGAAATATTCACCCATTAACTTTAAATAAATCTAATGACTTGCTTTCAAATTTAAAAAATCTATGGATATAAAATTTCATAAATGAAGTTCTCAACATAAAAGTGGGAATTATATAGTTCGTATTATAAACAATTTCGATCAAATAAATAAAAGGTTGTAAATACCACTCATCCTATACCTACCTACATTATTTGAACAATATTATATATATATATATATATATATATATATAGATGGGGGAGAAGTTTATATTAATTCAATTGGAAAAAAAACTAACGTATTTACATTCAGAGAAAAATCTACATCTTTATTGTTTTAGAATTTTGGAAAAAAAATGGTCCTCTTCTACCTAGCCAATTACTATCTAAGCTCCTAGCATCATTTATTTTATAGTCTCTAGAGGAGTCCATTATAGACTATATACTTGCAGAGCATATAAACCAAAAACATTAACCACTACCAACTTTCCCATGTTAATAATTAATTTTTCTGGATGAACAATATCCTCATGATGGGGAGGGTCCTCATGCATAGGTTGGTCAAACAATTCATCCTGGTGTTTCCGTTCTCATGTGCCTTGAGCTGGTGTATCCTAGATTATGAAAACCACCTTAAGGATCCCTAGTGTTGTTTTTTCGACAGTGAGTTTGAAAAATGTGTTCCACTTTGAAGGCTAACCTATCCACAGTCATCTACATCCGATCTACACTATCCTTCAATGACTCAATTTTGAGAAATGAATGCAAAATGTGGGTGACCCTTTATGGAAAATTTGTCACCGTGCTTAGATATTAGGGATGCCAAAAGTGAGAGACTCTACTTCAAGTGAACCTTTAGGTCTACCCCACTTTGCAACTGAGATGCACACTGCATCATCCATAAATTTCCATAATTGTTATTTCTTAATGATATTTAAAGGACCAACAATATTTGTTTATAAACCATCTCTCCTCGAAGACATCTACCTCCAACACTCTACTTGAACTCAGTTCCTTATTTCTCATTATAACACTGTTTGAGAAGATTGTCCATCACCAAGTCACCTCAGTTTTGCATGGGGTCAAATGAAATTAAGTTTCTTACATGAGGATTGACTTGGTCATAACAAAATATAGAAAAGAGTAGCTGAATCCTGGACCAAGTGAAGAGGATGGGGCTTTCCTCCTTGATGGCACAACGAAAGTGATCTCCATTGTAATACAAAAAGATTGGAAGCCTTCATATCGAAACTTTGAAGGAGTTAGTCTTCATGCAAACAATTAATGTCATAGCAAACTTTAATTCAATGTTATTCAATATCCAAATCTATATAGATTAGGATATTATATCGTGTTACCACCTATAAAATTTGTCATATCGAATGGTGGCTAAATCATTTTTCAAAGACTTCAAGAAACAATGTTTATTGCAAAATTGTTATATCTTGAAGTCTTATGACGGCATCATGTCCTTTGATTAATATTCACTGCTGTTTCCCTCTTGAACTCTGAAATTCTGATGTTTTCCTGAAGAAAAAGACTGCTGCAAGAAATCCCCATTTCCCCCTCATTTTAACCCTCTTTTAGCTTCAAATTAACATCCATTTTTTGTCGACTTTACTCCCATAAAATTCCTCTATTTTTCTCATTTCCCCTTCCCCCTTCATAAAGACCCCTTTATAAGGTTTAAAACTCATTTTTGAACCTTACAGAAAGCCCCAAATCCATTAAAAAACCTTGAAAATTCATAAAAAACACATTTTTGTATTAAGGCTTAAGCCCTTTTGGGCTAAGTCGTAAACCACTTCCCCTCCATGCGACTTGGTGCTGGAACCAAGCGCTAAACTCATCAGGCACTTATCGCATCGAAAAAATTAGCACAGCGCAAGTATTTTTGTTTTATGAAACCTACGATCCGATTGGCCCCTTTATATAAGCCCCGATCCCTTTTTCCACTTCATATAACCCAAGAGCCTGCAATCAAACGCTTAACCTATCTCACATTGCATCAGAGAATTTTCATCGAGCGCATTTGAAAAGCCTTTCCCCTTTTTTGTTCCAATGCGATTAGCCCCTTGTGTTAAACCCGTCAAAGTTTTCCCTCCATATAACCTGTGCCCAGAACCAAGCGCTAAGTCCAAGAGTGCTAATCGCATTGGAGTTTTCAATTTGCTACGTATATTGCCCCTCTGATGGGCGGTCTTCTGATGAATTATCATTCGTTGGATCTACTTTCTAGATCCAGATCCAACGACCCACATCGCTTCATCCCTAAGCCTATCCCTATCAATCGCAGACCTCCGATTGCATCTGGGCCATCCACGTGTCGAGACCCAATAGTCCAGATTGTACCCCTCAACCTTTGTTAAAATTATAAACCCCACTTTATAATGTTTTTCTGCCAAATATTAGCCTTTGATCTTTGCAGATCGACAGCCCACACTAACCATTTCCTCTGCCTCATATTTTGTTATATAAACCCGAGATTAAATCTTCGCCATTGATTTGTCTCAATCCAATGGTCCATAATAAATCCGACAGGCCCGACTTTCTTGGGTCCTACCCCTCACAAATTTGATCTCTGCCATTCATTTCGCAATCTAACAGTCCAGGTTAATACTGCCAGGCTCTGCCCCACTTGTTATCACCTGCGCATCTGTTCTTTATCGTGCTCTCTCCACATCCACCCAATCTGCGCTCTCAATCCAACGATCGACATTATTTTTCGCATTTTTTCTACGTCGGAGGTTTAATGCCTTTAAAAAATGCGAAAAAACGTGGTTTTTACCTGGACACGTGGCAGGCGGCGGACTGTATCTCCTTTTTTTTTGAAGATTTTGAAAACCACTTAGAAAAAGTACAAAACTCGTGGTTTTTAAGAGCTGAAACCACCATTCCCCTTTCCATTTCATTTTCTGAAATTAATCATTGTCGTTGATCTCTACAGATCAACGGTCCAAGTTTGATCTCGCATTTCTTCATCGCCCTCTGCCTTTTTCCATGGGACTTCTTAGATCAATATTAACCGTTGATCATCTAGGGCCAATCTGATCCAATGGCTCATGACGTTTGGAAACCTCGAATCTACTTCCAATGCATATTTCCTCCACCAAAGTTTTTAAACATATTTTTTTTGTAATTTCTTCACATTTTCACCTATGTTATTATAATGGGACTCTTTCGCATTATATTATTATGATTTCTCCCGACCATTGATCAACGCAGATCAATGGCCCTAACTTAAACCTCCCCACCATTTCATTCAACCTCCTCCATTTGACCTCCACAAGCAAATCTCCACCATTGGATGCTTTCATCCAACGACCACGACCTAACCACAACCTTTGAAGCAGTTAAGCAAAAAAATACGCAGGATTTTATTAATTTTTCTTGTATTGTGTAGGTTTCAAAGGTTTTCCATTATGTTAAAAGAACAACAGAGGTCGAGGTTGATGACCCTCCAGGCCTTTGTTCATTAAAGGGATTGTTCCATGGCGTTTTTCCATCAGCGTTTGCCGGTGTCTCATGAACGCTGGCAGCATTATAAAGACCCCTGTATCACCTTCACATCAACAAGACACAACAAATATTAAGAGAAACAAAGAGTATTAGTGTTAAAGACGCAGCCACAGCAAAATTGAAGAATTAAAGTTTGATTACACAGTTTTGAGGGATTACATCTAAAATTGACAATTAAAAGTCTAATCCACTCAATAAAACATAGAACTAAAGTAGATTAACAGTCATTAAAGAAAATCAATAATATCTATCAGATAGAGAATGCGTCCACTGCCACATCAGAAGCTAATTGATTCCTCTCAGCTACCTACAGTGACCTGTTGTCTCAAATCATTCAAAGGAGGCCGAGTTATGACTAGAACAAAAGATATTTTCCCCAACACAGCTGAACAATTATTCCAACTGAAAGAAAATAAATTAAAACTGTCAAAGCAGTTATTACAGAGCTAAGGAATAACCTTAAAGTCAAATATTTTAATCCTCCAAGTCTCAAAAGCCAAACAGAGTTAATGAAACAAAGATAGAGATCAAATGTTTTCTGCCTTAAGCCTTGCATGGCATTCAAGGAAGAGAATTGCATTAACTATAGAATTTATGATACTGGAACCCTAGTAACTCATCCACCTCCTCATTTTTTATAAAATCTTCTTGAGGAGCTCATTGTAAAGGGTTGGTTATGTGTTGGTTGCAAAACTTTGAAATATATTTGTGCTCGAAAATTATACATGTAAATAGTGTTCAAAGGCTCTTGAAGCTCTGTTTATGATTAAATAAGTTAGTCTAAGAAGTGAAGATGATTCCTGAACTGAAACATTGGACTTAAAGAATGTAACTAGATTGAAATCAATATACAAGATGATTCTTGGGATCCTAATCTATATCACTGGTGAAGTGCTTCTTTCTGTGTTATTGTTTTCCTTACATGTATGCCATTTTTTCCATTTATTTCTCTGATAAAGAACAACAAGTGTAGATTTAGGACTTACTATTTACAGTACCCTTCTCTGACTGAAAAGCTTTATCTCAATGTTTTCCTCCAAATTGTGTATTTGAGAATGATTCAATACAGTCTAAGCAGTTAGGAATGCTGGCGTTCCCTCGTCCTATGGTCTGAAACATAAACATTGTTCTTGAATGTTATTTTCATTATTTGCTTAGTAAAGTTAGCTTTTTAGCTTCTTTCTCCAAAGGTAGTTCTAAAAATTTCCCTAAGAGTATGCCGAAAGCAGACTAGATTTAAAAGTATCTTATTTGATCTTACGTTGCACTTCATTTTTCTTATCTGTTTTCATCCCTTTTGAAAGTAATTATGTAGATTACTGGATTTTTTATCTATTGAGTTAGCTTTAATACAAACTTGTCCAAAGAGGTTTATGATGAGCCCTACCCTTTGATTGGTTTTAAATATTTACTTAAAAGATTTTTATTGTTTGGATATACTGATAAATCCTAGTTGAAATTATTGTCTGTTTCCAACCTTTCAACACTTTTATTGTTCCGTTCCATCATTTTATCTCAGAGATCTTGTGATATAGATAACTTGCCCCTTGGACCACTCTTGAAATTGTTGTGCAATTAAACCCTTTTATGACTCCATAGCCCAATGGACTAAAAACCAGCGTTATATCTATCTAATCAACCAAAGCTTGTTCTGATTGCTTGCAACTTCACACCTTTGAAAATTTTTCCATTTAGGACTTTCCACTCAACTAGAAATCATTCTCAACCATCCAAAACAAACAAAAACCCTTGTTCTTCATAACTAGCCTAATATCATACCCAAAATAACTTAAAGATAAATCAATCTTTGCACTTATTGGAGAGATCCCTCTCTAGATTTAGGAGGGCTAGATCCTAGAATCCCAAAGCAGTTCAAGTGTTGTTTCTGCAGTTTTAGTCTCACCAATCTGCTAAAATTACATATTCTTAACATTTCTGGTGACTCCACTAGGGTCTTGAGTGTTTTTCATCGTATACACGTTTAAAACCTCATATTACCTCTTGATTTAATGATATTTGTTCTATTAGCCAGTTAAGCCACCAGACATAACATTTTTGGTGAGTCCATTGGGGATTTCTGAGTTAATGACAGTTAAGTATACCTTAAGACTCAGGGAAACCTTTGATTCAAGAACATTGTGAAGTGAGTACAATCAGCCCTCTTCAAGCACTACCATAGCAAATGGTAATCATGATAAACCTTATTTGAATTAGTGAAAAACTAAGGAAACCTTAGGATTCTTAGAAGAACTTGTCAAACCTTGAAGGATCAGCTAGCTTAGCTGTAAGAGTAGACTGACTTTGTCTCATCACCATAGCTAATTGTTGAAACAAATTTAGGATACTTTTAGAACCCATAGGACTGAAATAAACTTAAAAAAAACCCAAAAATATTTCAGATTGGTATTCAAATAAACATGGTGGTGGACCATAAAACCTTTTAGCTCCAAAAGAGCTAAAAATTTCCACCTAGTGACTCCAACATCCTAAATAGACCTTAAGACTCCACTGGGAAGACCCATTATCATCATAACATCATTTAAACTCAGTTAGAGGACTTCAGGATTAAATTTTCCTTGTTTAAAGATCAGTTAAACTCTTAAAGATTGTCATATTTGGTTAAACTTTTCTTGTTCAGTTGGGTCTAAAAAACACAGCATAGTGGCTCCTAGAAAGATTCATACTAGAGCTTACCCTAATCCAAACCCTCCTAAAATAGTTGATAACCCTGAAAGAATACTTAGCAAGTCTCCTGAGATTAAATTTTCAACTGTTTTCAGATTACCCTTGAGAGCTAATTCTATTCCAGAAAATCTTGCAGCTCTACAACAATCACAAGTTGATTTAAAAAATTCATTTAGAACTACTTCGCCTGACGATTTAGATCAGCTAGATTCTAAGTCTTCACTTTCATCTCCAGAGAGAAGTGAACATCCTGGTAGTAGAGAAACTACACCACCTGATTTACGTTTCCTTTATAATTTAGGTGTCTCTCATCCAAGATCAGCTCAACAATCTATTGCTGGTCCATCCACTTCTGCCACCCATACATCCACTATCCAAACCACTCCATTTTAGCCCACCGTCACCCTTGTTAATCCACCTCTTGTAAATCCACCTCCACCTCATATCATGGCAGCATGGTAGCCCCTCTAGTCCTTCCTTTACCTTTATTCAATCTCCCACAGGACTATCAGTCTAAGATACCATTATATGATGCCAGTAATGCTATTAATACTTCACAACATGTGGATAATATTAATTAATACTTGGACAGAAATGAGATCGATGATGATTCTATCAAGCTTAGATTATTTGATCAAAGTTTAGGGGGAGAAGTAAGAAAATGGTTCAAAGGCTTAGCCCCCCTCAGTATTAGTGATCTCCAACGCTCCCATCAGGCATTCTTAAATAGATGGGAAGTTAGGAAGAACCTTCTTCAAATACTTTCTGATTACAAAAATCTCCAAAGAAACCCAGGGGAAAGTGCACAAGCTTATTGCACTAGGTTTAACATTGTTTATAATGCCCTTCCCCTAGACCTAAAATCTCAACAAGGCTCAGCTTTAAACAATTTTCCTGAAGGATTTGATCCTGAAATGGCCTATCAGCTGAGAGAGAGAGATCCTTTAACCCTTAAAGATATGAAAAAAGGAGCTCTTGCTATGGAAGTCAATTTAATGGAGAAAATAGCAAGAATGAAGAATGAGAAGAGAGTGTCCTTTAGAGAGGAATCTACACCTTCCACATCTAGCTCAAAGATGGAAAGAATGATGGAGGAGATGATGAAAAAGATGAGCATACTTGAGAGAGCACAAGCAAGTCCAAACCAAATAGCTCCTCAAGACAGAAATTAGAATCAAAATCAGAATTTCAGAAGAAACCAACCTTAGAATAGACCAAGGGAGAATGATCAACAGATCACCCCTCCTTTTCATCAAAACTATGTAAGTGAGGTTGAGGACACAAGTGAACAAATAGAGGAGGATGATATAAACATATTGGGAGTAGAAAATGATGACTTTGAAGTTCATTATGATAGAAAACAAGGTCTATACACACCCTATGATGAAAAGAGACCAGAGGATGAAAGTTACTATCAGGAAATGGAAAATGTCATCATAGAAACCACAAAGGAATGTGACCTTAGAAGTAAAAATAATTTGGAAACCCCCAACAACAAAACCTCTGACAAATCTGTACAAAACAACACTGTAAATAAACCCAAAATTGTCAAATCAAAAGATAAAACAATGGTTGTAATATCTGATAAAAATAAATAGAAAGGCACTCAAAATCGTAAAAAATAGAGTGCAGACCTTAGTAGTGTTAGCACCTCAGCTAGTGCTCCTGTTAAAACAATTTTGAAAAATGTAAATAGAAGAAATCAGCAAACTGATTTTGCTGATAGAGTGGCAGTTAACGAGGCTGAATCAAGCACTTCAAAGAATCAGATGTCTTTCAGTTTGGAGCACGAAATTTCTAGAATCAAGATCTCTGTTCCTCTCACTGAATTAGCTGCCTAAAATGTGTATAGATCCAAAATTTTGAAGGCTTTTAACACAGAAGAGAATAATTACAATGTAAATCTTAATGATGACCAGCCAGAGCTCATATTTGGTCCTAAGATTGAGCGTAGATATCAAGAGGGACCTTTTCCTCCTTTTTATGTTATTTAAAATGTTCATGAAAAAAAATTTCCCAACGCTATGCATGATTCAGGCACCTCTCACAATTTAATTCCCAAAGCTATAATGGAGAGCCTAGGCCTTGAAATCGCCAAACCTTACAAAGACCTTTACTCCTTTGACTCAAGCAGAGTGAAATGTTTAAGATTAATCAAAGACCTCTCTGTTAACTTATCCCAAATACCAGCCAAGTGTTTAGTCATGGATATTGTTGTGGCTGATGTACCCCCAAAATATGGTATGTTGTTATCAAGATCCTAGGGAGCTAAGTTACAAGGAACTATGCAAATGGATATGACATATGCGACCATCCCTATTTTTAATCAGACAAGAAGACTTTGCAGGGAGTCACATATGCAGTATATGGTTACTAGCCAAGAGAGACCCCAAAACTCTCCTCTTTATTCTATAAACATAGGCCTTGATTCATTTATCCTTTTTAACGATGAAACATTCAGTGAACAAGTGACTTTAACAGAATTAATGGCAGATAGAGAGGAGGAGAAAGACAACAAAAAAGGGTCAAAATAGTTTCCTAAAACAGAAAACTACAACAAACAAAACACAGGTCTTGAGCTACAAATCATGTGTCCTTTTCTTTAAAGCCTTGGGAGTCAAGAAAGCATTCCTCAACAAAATGGAAAAACTGAGGAATTAAAACAAATTCAACAGAGTTTTGATTTTCAAGAACAAGCCCAAAGCACCCTAGTTAAAGAGGATAGTGACCAAACTGACAAACCTGAAACTAGTCCTCTTTGGAGTATGAACTTCAATGGGTCTTGCACTAGAAGTAATGCTGGTGCAGGAATCTGAATACAAAACATCAAAAATAATCACACAAAAGGCCATTCATACAGATTAAATTTTCAGTGTTCAAATAACATAGTGGAAAATGAATCCCTTCTTTTAGGCTTGCACCTTTTGAAGAAATTAGGAGCCAAGAGAATTAAAGTGCATGGGGATTTAGAATTAATCATTAGGCAAGTCAACGGGGAATAAAGTGTTAATCACCCCAAACTTAGAGCCTATCAAAACGATGTCGTGGATTTATTAAAAAATTTTGGGGAATCACAATTGATTTTTTTCCCAAGAAAAAGGAATATCATGGCCCACAGTTTAGCTTTTGCTGCAAGAACGTACTTAATGCCTTATGAAACTAAAGAATGCACAACTCAAATTAAATTCAGACCAGTTTTTCCTGATAATGAGAAATATTGGCAAGTGTTTGATGGAGACAAACAAATATAAGACTTCATGCAATTCAGAAATGAATTTGAACTACCAAGTTCGGATTCTGACTATGAAACAGACTGCCCTAGTGAAGAAAATATACCTCATGAATAAGAACAATATCCTGAGATAGTTGATATAAATCTACTGTCTAACAAACCTAATAACACAATAGAAATGATTGCAGAGTTAGAAACAAAATACTTAGAAACTCTGCAGTCTAACAATCATAGCTTGCCAAAAGGTCTGGCCCCCTTAGAAGAGTTGTTTGATTTCAACGATGTGGCCAAGAACCCAAAATTGGAGCCTGTAGAGACTGAAGTTGAAGAATGTAATATAGCCAGTGAACTAAAACCAATGATGATCAAACTGTCTAAGACTTTACGAGCTCACATTAAACTCAAACAAATAGAGATGTTTAAAGAATTTTTTGATGTTTTTGCGTGGAGTTATGAGGATCTGAAATCCTATGACACTGAAATAATTCAGCACAAGATACCTCTCAAGGAAAACCAAAAGCCATTTAAACAAAAACTGTGTAGAATAAGCCCTGTTCAGTTACCTTTGGTTGAGAAAGAAATCAAGAAAATGTATGAAGCTGGTATTATTGTCCCTATTAGATATTCTGAGTGGGTGTCTAATCTAGTGTCGGTTAGGAAGAAAACAGGAGAGATTAGGCTTTGTATATACTTTAGAGACTTAAAAAAATCTTCATTTAAAGACAACTACAATTTACCCAAGATGGACCATATTTTACAAAGGGTGGTAGGGTCTAAGAGAATTTATTTGCTAGATGGCTACTCAGGATACAACTAGATTTTAGTACATCCTGATGATCAATTAAAAACAACTTTTACTACACCTTGGGGCACTTTCATGTATGTGAAAATTTCCTTTGGTCTAATGAATTTTGGTGCAACTTTTTAGAGAGCCATGGACATAGCATTCTTGGAAGAATTAGGCTACTTCATCATTATTTACCTTAATGATATCACTGTTTTTTCTAAGACAGATGAAAAGCACTTGGAACATTTGAGAAAAGTATTTGAGAAATGCAGAAAGTTTGGGATATCCTTAAATCCTAAGAAAACACTATTTGGTCTCCAAGAAGGTAAACTTCTTGGGCACATCATTTCAGAAGAGGGAATAAAGATAGACCCGAAAAGGATCGATGGTATTTTGCAAATCACTCATCCTCGAAACATCAAGGAACTACAATCTTTCATTGGAAAGATTAATTTCTTTAGAAGGTTCATACCCAAATTAGCTGAGCTCCTTAGGAACATAACGAACATGTTGAAGAAAGGACAAGGGGTTAAGTGGAACTTGGAAGCAAATAAGTCCTTTGAACTGGTCAAACAAGCCTTAACCAAAACACCAGTTCTAACAAGTCCTGATTTTTCAAAAGATTTTTATATTTTTCCATTTACATTAGAACATACAATAGTTGTTATCCTTTTATAGAAAAATCCATAGGGACAAGAGAAACCCATTGAATTCTTTAACAAGGCATTGAGAGATGCACCCCTGAAGTACAACATCATGGAAAAGCAAGCCTTTGCCTTGGTCAAAGCTTTAAAAGACTTCAGAGTATACATTTTTCACTCCCACATCATTGCCTTTGTCCCAAATTCAGTTGTGAAAGACATTCTAACACAGGACCCAGATGGTAAGAGAGGTAAGTGGATAGCTGTAATACTTGAATATGATTTATAGATCAATTCCACTAAACTCATTAAAGGCCAAGGTCTAGCTAGATTAACGGTTGAATCAAATTTTTAAGTTCTTCATATTAATATGATAAATGCTTTAGATGAACAAGAGGGACTGTCAATTCCCATCATTGAAGATCATTTTATGAATTCCTCTTGGTACGCTGATATTCTATATGTTTTTCTCAATCTCAATACACCTCCTTGTTTATCAAAAACTAAGGCAAGGTTTTTAAAGTTAAAAGTTGTAAACTACTGCATTATAGATAAATGTCTTTATTGGAAAAATGCAAGTGGGAAATTGCTTAAATGTTTGCCTGAGTATGATGTAGAGAAGGTTAAGCATGAGTTCCACGAAGGAGAATGTGGAGGCCACCTCTATTGGAAGACAAGAGCCAACAAAATCCTTAGAGCTGGTTACTATTGGCCCACTCTCTTTCTAGATGTATACAAAATGATCATTGTCTATCATAAATGTCAAATTTTTGAAGGCAAGAGAAAATTGTTGCCCTTACCTTTGCATCCAATCACTGTTGAATCTCCTTTTCAATAACGGGGACTTGAATTCATAGGATAAATCCACCCACCATCATCTACCCAGCATAGAAGGATTCTCACTGCAACAGACTACTTTACCAAATTGATAGAAGCCATCCCTTCTAGGCAAGCCAATGACTTTGTCATCATAAAATTCATTGAGACTCATATCCTCTCTACATTTGGTTTTCCTAGGAAAATCATCACTGATAATGTAGCAGCATTTGGATCCAAGAAATGGTTGATTTCTGTCACAAATATCAGATAAAATTGGGCCATTTTGCTGCTTATTACCCACAAGGTAATGGGCTAGCATAATCCTCAAACAAGATTTTGGTGAACATAATCAAGAAATTGTTGGAGGACAACAAGAAGTCTTGGCACACAAAGTTAGTGCATGCACTATGGGCTGACAGATTAACACTCAAGAAATCTATTGGGATATCACCCTATCAGCTTGTGTATGGAACAGATGCATTTTTTCCAACCAGCCTTGGTGTGCCAGTTATGAAGTTCATTCAAGAGGTACAATCTAAAGACAATGACATGATCAGAAGGATTAATCATACTATCCATATTCAGCAAACCAGAGAGGAGGTTTATAATAAAGCATTACAAAATCAAGAGAGCATCAAGAAGCTTTTTGACAAGAGGACGAAGGCCAATAATTTCAATATTAGTGATAAAGTGTTAAAGTGGGACTCAAGGAGAGAAGACAAGCGCAAGCATGGGAAATTTGATAATTTATGGCTTGGCCCTTATCTCATTCATTCTACTGCTGGTAACAATGCCTATTTTTTGCAGGAATTGAATGGAGTTGAACTCTTTGGGGGTCCCGTCAATGGTAGGATGCTCAAACATTACTTCTCTTCACCATAATCAATTTGGGAGCCTCTTTTATTTTTTATCATTGTAAAAATTTCATCCATCATTGCATTCAAAGTTATAAAAATCAAAAATTCAAAAAAAAGTGAAAGAAAGAAAAGAGGGCAGATTGTAAAAACAGGAAAGGTACAACCCCATACCAAAAAAGAGAAACAAAAATTTGAAAGTGTGAAAGCTTAAATGCCACTCCTAAGAAACACACTTCTAGTTAGTCATACAGCCTAATGATGACTAATTAGTTTTAAATTGACTGCTGATAGGTTAGTGAATTGATTTTCCAAACATCTCAATCTTGGCTTATCAGTTAGGTAGATTAGGATAGAGAATAAAAGGTTCAAACAATATTGAAATCTGAATCTAAGTGTCCAAAAGAATAATGACTCCAATCTGTTCAAAACTGTGAGTCAAAAAGAGAGATAAACTGTTTCTAATAAGTCCAAAATCTGAACCAGATAATAAGGAAAAGATAGCTCAAACAGAAGCAAAAACAGAGCTGAGGGAAATAGAAGGCCATGCCTAGAACTTTCAAATCTTAAGCCTTCACCATTTTTATTTAATTTTCTGCAAAATAATTATCTATGTGCAGCTTGTTTTTTATGCCATAGATCAGCAAAAAGTTAGACTGTTCACTCCTGACTTGTGTGCTTTTAAATTTCCTATTTTAGAAATTAGTGAATAAAAATCTGTTAGACTGTTTAATCCTAACAGATAGTAGATTAGGTATAGAAACTTATGGACTCAACTGTTTAATCTGAGTTCATGGAGAAATAAGGAGTAGACTTAGATTAGTTTTTTGCTTTAAAAATAATAAAATCTATGTAAAAGATTTTTCCAATCCAAGTGCACTCTAAAGAAGAAAAAATGTTAAATTAGTAGGATTGGGTAGGTAGAAAGATTGGTTTGATAGTATTCCATTGACTTTCATGACTGCTAACATTTTTCAGAGCAGAAGAAGATCATCCAAGTGAAGGAAGTTGTAGCCCAATGGAATAGGCATTGATCAACCCCCAGAGAATACAAGTCTAAAGCACTTGATGCCTTCAAGAAGGCACCATCCCCATCTGGAGCCACTGTTAGCCACCTATAAAATTTGTCATATCGAACGGTGGCTAAATCATTTTTCAAAGAATTCAAGAAACTATTTTTATTGAAAAATTGTTATCTCTTGAAGTCTTATAAATGCATCATGTCCTTTGAATAATCTTCACTATTGTTTCCCTCTTGAACTTTGAAATTCTACTGGTTTCCTAAAGAAAAAGACTGCTGCAAGAAATCCCCATTTTTCCCTCATTTTAACCCTCTTTTCGCTTCAAATTAACCTTCATTTTTTGTCCCCTTTACTCCCATAAAATTCCTCTATTTTTCTCATTTCCCCTTCCCCCTTCATAAATACCCCTTTATAAGTTTTAAAACTCATTTTTGAACCTTACCGAAACCCCCAAATCCATTAAAAAACCTTGAAAAATTCATAAAAAACACATTTTTCTATTAAGGCTTAAGCCACTTTGGGCTAAGTCCTAAACCGCTTCACCTCCATGCGACTTGGTGTTGGAACCAAGCACTAAACCCATCGGGTGCTTATCGCATCGGAACATTCGGCGAAGTGCAAGTCAATTTTTTTTTATGAAACCTCCAATCCGATTGGCCCCTTTATATAAACCCCGATCCCTTTTGCCACTTCATATAACCCAAGAGCCCGCAATTGGGCGCTTAACCTATCTCACATCGCATCGGATATTTTTCATCGGGTGCATTTGAAAAGCCTTTCCCAATTTTTGTTCCGATGTGATTAGCCCCTTATGTTAAACCCTTCAAAGTTTTCCCTCCATATAACCTGTGCCCAGAACCAACCTCTAAGTCTAAGAGTGCTAATCGCATCGGAGTTTTCCATTTGATGCGTTTATTGCCCTCTTGGATGTGCGGTCTTCTGATGAATTATCAGCCATTGGATCTACCTGTCAAACCTAGATCCAACGACCCACATCACTACATCCCTAAGCCTGTCCCCGTCGATCGCAAACCTCTGATTGCATCTGGGCCATCCACGTGTCGAGACCCAGCCATCCAGATTGTACCCCTCAACCTCTGTTAAAATTATAAACACTGCTTTATAATGTTTTTCGGCCAAATCTCAGCCATTGATATTTGTCCACTAACCTTTTCCTCCATGTCATATTTTGTTATATAAACCCGAGATTAAATATTTGTCGTTGATCTGTCTCAATCCAACGGTCCATAATAAATTTGATAGGCTTGACTCTCTTGGGTCCTACCCATCCCAGATTTGATCTCTACCATTCATTTCGTAATCTAATGGTCCAGGTTAATAACGCCTAGCTCTCTCCCACCTGTTATCGCCCGCACATATGTTATTTATCGCGCTCTCTCCTCAGCCGTCCAATCTGTGCCCCTTCATCCAATGATCAGCATTCTTTTTCGAATTTTTTCTACACAAGAGGTTTAACACCTAGAAAAAAAAGTGAAAAAAAATGGTTTTTACCTAGACACGTGGCGGGCGGCGGGCTGTATCGCGTTTTTTTTAAGATTTTGAAAACCACTTAGAAAAAGTGTGAAACCCTCGGTTTTTAAGAGCCAAACCCACCATTCACTTTTCCATTTCATTTTCCAAAATTAATCATTGTCGTTGATCTCTGCAGATCAATGGTCCCAGTTTGATCTCACATTTCTTCATCGCCCTCTGCCTTTTTCCAAGGGACTTCTTAGATCAATATTAACCATTGATCTCCTGGAGCCAATATGATCCAATGGCTCACGATCATTCGAAAACCCCAAATCTCCTTCCAATGCATATTTCCTCCGTCAAAGGTTTTAAACCTATTTTCTCTATAATTTCTTCACATTTTCGCCTATGTTATTATAATGTGACTCTTTCGCATTATATTATTACGATTTCTCCTGACCGTTGATCAACGTAGATCAACGACCCTGACTTAAACCTCTCCATGGTTTCATTCAACTGCCTCCATTTGACCTCCGCAAGCGAATCTCCACCGTTGGATGCTTCCATCCAATGGCTACAACCTAACCGCAACCTATGAAATAGTTAAACCAAAAAATATGTAGGATTTTATTAATTTTTCTTGTATTGTGCAGGTTTCAAATGTTTTCTATTATGTTAAAAGAACAACAGAGGCCAAGGGTGACGACCCTCCAGGCCTTTATTCATTAAAGGTATTGTTCCACGACATTTTTCCATCAGTGTTTGCTCGTGTCTCATGAATGCTGGCAGCATTATAAAGGACCCTATATCGCATGCACATCAACAAGACACAAAAAAGATTAAGAGAAACAAATAGTATCAGTGTTAAAGACCTAGCCACAGAAAAATTGAAGAATTAAAGATTGATTACACACTTTTGAGGGATTACGGCTAAAATTGACAATTGAAACCCTAATCCACTCAATAAAACATAGGACTAAAGCAAATCAATAGTCATTAAAGAAAAAAATAATATCTATTAGACAGAGAATGCCTCCACTGCCACATCAGAAGCTAATTGATTCCTCTCAGCTACCTAAAGCCACCTGTTGCCTCAAAGCATTCAAAGGAGGCTGACTTATGACCAGAACAGAAGATATTTGCCCCAATATAACTGAACAGTTATTCCAAATCAAAGAAAATAAATTAAAACTGTCAGAGAATATATTACAAAGTTAAGTGTTGACACTTAATCCTATGCGATGGGTGTGCACATGTAATATTGTATATTATTTAATATTAGGAAATAAGGAAGGCCAAGAGTCATTGGGAGATGAATCCCAATAGCCTCACCTCCATGTATAAATACATATGCATTCTTCAGATAATACACATTCTGATTTGAGGAGTTACCTCCTGGGTTGACATGGTATCAGAGCCAGTCCCACTATTGGCATTTCTGCATGTGGTGTAACTCCCTCTCCTTTGCTCAGTCAGTTTTTAATAATAGTTTTTGCTGCTCCTACTTATTGCTATACTATTATTATGCATTTTTTTATCTCTGCATAGCTTTGAAATTTGCATCTCCTACAGCTCCTGAAGATTCTGCAATCCTGCAGTTCCTGGAACAATGCAAATTGCATCCCCCCACCTCTGCAGTTCTGCAAAGATCCCATTCCTAAATTTTGTAACGGCCTCTCGACCTCCCTCTCCCCAACGCCTTCTCCCTCTACACTATGCCCCACTAATTCGCCCCACAACACAACGCTGCATTCTGCCCTCCGCCTCCAATACATATTACTCTGTGTTAAACTGCATATCCAAGTTGTTTTAACTGCATACAATATATACAGTCCGCTCCTCATTTACAATACAACCTGCGCCCCCTCTCTGTGATCTCTCCCAACGCTATCACAATGCTATCCACGGCTCCATCACAACACTATCACAACGGCTCCATCACAACGCTGCCTATCCACTTCCACTGTCATCGTTTACAATACTTGCTATCTATCTCACCATATACCGCCTCCCTATATATTCAACGTTTTTTTTTGAAACGATATAGCGCCACCACCATTATAGTTCATACCATTTTGTATTGTAATACACTGTCATACATGTTGTCTTCCTGTTCATATTCCATCCGCCTCCACGATGCATATGCAACACGTTCCATCCCATAGTTGCACTGGCATATATAAAACCGCCCTTCATTGTAAATACAATACGCTGTCGAGCGCTGTCTTTCACATTTAATACTGCTCTCATATGTTATAACACCGCCCCTCCATATATGTAACACTCTGTCATATTACAATACCGCCGACAGCTGGTTCAACTTTTAATACGCTCCCATTCCCACGCCCTGTCCACATTATAACACACATTCATATTACGCTGTCACCTCTCCCATTCCCACGCCCTGTCCATATTATAATACACATTCATATTACGCTGTCACCGCTCTCCATAATACGTTGTCACCGCTCTCCATATATACGCCATCCATATTATAATACCATACCGCCCTCCCATTTCATAATACTGCCCTCCATAACATTCCATACCGCCCTCCCATTTCATAATACCGCCCTGCCATAACATTCCATATCGCCCTCCCATTTCATAATACTACGTCCCATACAAATTTTTTTCTCCAAAAAAAAAAAAAAATACATATATTTTTTTTTGGTGCAGAATTTAGTTTTTAGCAAAGAGTTTTTTTGTCCTTTTAAATTCAGTATATTCTCCAGCAAAGAGTTTTTGTCCCCTTTAATTGAGCAAATTTCCATAGTTGAAATTTTTCTAGCATAATTTTTTCCTCTTCAAAAGAATTTTTTCCAGCAAACTAATGCATTCTCTCATATCCATTGTTGGGGTGGTTCTCTCCAGCAAAGAGAACTATCTTGAATGGTCTCGGAAGATTAAACACACACTCATTTTTAATGAGTTGTGGAGAGGAATCTGTGAAGGACAAGAAGGAAATCCACCAGCAAAGCCCACTTCAGACAAAGAGCTCGCCATTTGGGAAAACAAGAACTACAAGGCCTATGCCTTGATTGCAGCTTTCGTAAATGAAGAGGTGAGTCACCACATTTCATCATTCTCAAATGCCTATGATGCCTTGAGCAAGCTAAAAGAACTCTATGACTCACATTCAAAATTAGAAAATGTTCAATTGATGATTAAGTTGTTCAGTCTTGAAATGAAGAATGATGATCCCCTTTCCTTAGCTTCAGAAGTTAGATCGATCATGCATGATATTGATAGCACTGGTGTAAAAATGGAGATACCTCTCATAGCATATGTTAAGGCATTATATCCGACTTACTCACATTAACTTGAGTCTTTGCAAGCAAGTGGGAACCTTGAGCATATCACCTTTGATACACTTGAGAAAACGTTTGCAGAAAGAGAGAAAGCTTTTGGGAAGATGACAGTCCCTTCATCTTCCGAAGAGGCTACATACTTGGCACATAGAGAAAAGAGTCATGCTCTAGATTCATCCAGAGGAAGAGGTGGCAGAAGAGGAAGAGGAAGAAGAAACTTCACAGAAAGGGGGGGCAGAAAATATGACAAATCCAATCTTCATTGCACACATTGCAATAGAGATGGACATGATGCATCCAAATGCAAAACACCTTGGGAGAAAATTTAGCAGCAAAGAAATCAAGACAAATGTAAAACTAATGACAAAGACAAAGGTAAAGCACCTGAATCCGCTCATTATGTTATAGCACATTGTAACAATGCAGTAACTGAAGACTTGTTTGATGTTTCATTTACTTCATGGAGAGATAATTGGTTGCTAGATTCAGGAGCAACATGTCACATGACATTTAGATTTTTTTTTTTTGAAGAATTCACTGAAAAAGTTGATGGAGCATTATATGTCGCAGATAAATCCAAACTCAAGCCATCAGGGCTTGGCACAGTCAGGCTTAAACTGCCTGGTCTTCCTGATCATATCCTACATGAGGTTATATACCTCCCTGAGTTGAGGAGAAACTTGTTGTCCTTGGTCCAAATCTGCCAGCAAGGACACTCCATTCACTTTTTTGATGGCAAGGTAGAGGTAAGAAAAGCATCAGACCACTCACTTGTCATGGAGGGAATAGAAGAAGGGAGACTCTTGAAGCTGAAAGGTTCATCTGCTCATGCTCAAAACTTTGCATTCAGTTCACATCATGATAAAGGTACATTCCCATCAAGTATTTTATGGCATGCTAGATTTGGACACTTAAACTATGAAAGCGTTCGTTTGTTGAAGAAAAATGGTGTTAATGGACTGCCTACAATTCCTAGAAAACCTAAGGAATGTGATGCTTGTATTCTAGGAAAGCATAGCAAACAGCCATTTCATGATTCACACTCCAGAGCACATAGAAAACTTGAGCTGGTTCATTCAGATTTATGTGGCCCTATGCCTATTGCTTCTGCAAATGGAAACAAATATATGATGACATTTATTGATAACTACACGAGAATGTGTTGGATTTACTTATTGAAGAATAAGTCTGATGCTTTTCAAACTTTCAAGAATTTTCATGCATGGATTGAAAATGATGCACAAACACATATTGGCTCTCTACGTACTGATAATGGAAAAGAATACACCTCAAAAGAATTTGAAAATTATCTTCGTCAACATGGAATCAAACATCAAACCACTGTGCCATATAATCCACAATAGAACGGTGTAGCTGAAAGAATGAACAGAACCATTTTAAATATGGTCCGCTCCATGTTATTTTTCAAGAATGTAAAATTGATGTTTTGGGCTGATGCAGTTCTATGTGTTGTTTACATAAACAATAGGTGTCCTTCAAGTTCAATTAGAAACAAAACTCCTTTTGAAATGTGGCATGGCCACATTCCTTTGGTAAAGCATTTCAGGGTCTTTGGGTCCACCTGTTATGCCTTGATACCCAAGGGTCAAAGGAACAAACTTGGTGCTAGAAGTAGAAAATGTATCTCCTTGGGGTACTCCAATACCTCCAAAGGATACCGTCTCTATGATGAAGCAAATAAGAAATTTGTAATAGCAAGAGATGTCATATTTCTTGAATCTTCCAAGAGTGACAAGGTTGTTGAGCGGCAACTTGATCGCCTAGATAGATTCACACATGCAAAGTCTTTCCAAGAATTTGATAATGTGATTCCACACCTTGAAGGGGGGATTCCGATATTGAATCAAACTGTGGAATCATTTCCTGAACCACACTCTCCCCCACATGAAGAAACAACCACGGATGACACATTGGATGATGTGATTGACAGAATTGGGAGATTGAATCTTGAATCAATCCCAACTCGGTCAAATGACCAGCCCGGGCCATCTCAGAAAGGTCCTCCCAAATGGCTGACAAAGACACTGGAGAATGTTCATCCTGATGAGGTTGGAAAAACAGGAACAAGAAGTTCCACTCAAGAAATCGAAGGTGATGTAGATAATTCTGATTCTCCTCTTGATATGGATATTTCTTATAACTGTGAATTGAGTTTGTCTACAGATCATGAACCAAATTCCTTCAAAGAAGCCGCTTCTCATGATGAATGGAAAGAAGCGATGCAGAAGGAGTATGATGCCTTGATAAAGAATGGCACTTGGAAGCTGGTTGATCCGTCTTTGGGAACAAAACCAATTGGCTGTAAGTGGGTCTACAAGAACAAGTATAAAGCAGATGGCTCACTTGACAAGCACAAGGCCAGGCTTGTGGCAAAAGGTTTTGCACAAAAAGAAGGAGTCGATTATGAAGAAAATTTTGCTCCCACAGCAAAATGGACCACCATCCGGACTCTCTTTGCCTTAGCAGCTCAGAATGGATGGAAAGTCCATCAAATGGATGTAAAAACAACCTTCTTGAATGGAGTTCTAAAGGAGAAAGTTTATATGTCCCAGCCAGAAGGATTTGTGGTAAAAGGTCAAGAACACAAAGTTTGCAAGCTTATAAAATCCTTGTATGGCCTCAAGCAAGCACCACGAGCCTGGTATGAGAAATTGACCGAGCATCTTCTGAAACTTGACTTCAAACATTTTGATCTTGATGGTGCAACTTTTTTTGTTAAGAAAGTTGGAAAAACAGTTGTATATCTTGTGGTATATGTAGATGATCTTTTAATAATAGGGAACAATGAGAGCTATATTGAATCCATGAAGAAAGAGTTGAAGAAAGGTTTTTAAATGACTGATTTGGGTCATGTTCATTACTATTTGGGTATTGAAGTAATTCAACATCCTAAATTCACATTTTTTTCTCAAAAGAAGTAGATTGGAGATCTCTTGAACAAATTTGGCATGGATGACTGTAATCCCTTAACCACTCCAATGGAGCAAAACTTGAAGCTCACATCTATTGAAGGGAAGGAATTTGAGGATGCAACTAAGTATAGACAGCTTATAGGAGGTCTTATCTATCTGACCACCACTAGACCTGACATTTCATTTGCTGTTGGAATCCTCTCAAGGTTCATGCAAAAACCTTATGAAGGACATTGGTCTACTGCAAAAAGAGTGTTAAGGTACTTGAAGGGGACTCAAGACTTTGGACACAAATATACACAGGTAGGCGACTTCAGCTTGATCGGATATTCTGATTTAGACTTTGATGGCGACAAAGAAATAGGGTTGTCTACTATAGGTTACACCATGAGTCTTGGATCAGGAGCTGTCTCATGGAGATCACGCAAACAGTCAGTTCTAGCAGATTCCACGACCGAGGCAGAATATGTGGCAGCAGCTGAAGCAACAAAGGAAATTGTGTGGCTTCGAAAAATCTTGGAATATTTGTAGATGAAACAAATGTATTCCACACCACTCATGATCGACAACACTTATGCAATAAAGTTGGCCAAGAACCCAAAGTTCCATGATCGAACAAAGCACATCAATACAAAGTACTATCTAATTCGACATCATGTTCAGGCCAAAACCATCCATCTACATCATTGTTCCACAAATGAGCAAACTGCTGACATCTTCACCAAAGCACTTGGAAGAGAAAAGATTGAAAATTTCAGATCGATGCTTGGACTCACCAACATCGCTTCTGATTAAAGGGGGAATGTTGACACCTAATCCTATGGGATGGGTGTGCACATGTAATATTGTATATTATTTAATATTAGGAAATAAGGAAGGCCAAGAGTCATTGGGAGATGAATCCCAATAGCCTCACCTCCATGTATAAATACATATGCATTCTTCAGCTAATACAAATTCTGATTTGAGGAGTTACCTCCTGGTTTGACATTAAGGAATAACCTTAAAGTCAAATATTTTAATCCTCCGAGTCTTGAAAGCCAAACAGAGTTAATGAAACAGAGATGGAGATAAAAAAATTTCTGCCTTATGCCTTGCATGGCATTCAAGGCAGAGAATTGCATTAACTGTAGAATTTATGATACTCGAACCCTAGGAACTTATCCACTTCCACATTTTTCTATAAAATCTTCTTGAGGAGCTCATTTTAAAGGGTTGGTTATGTGTTGGTTGTAGAGCTTTGAAATATAATTATGCTTGAAACTTCTACATGTAGATAGTGTTCAAAGGCTCTTGAAGCTCTATTTGTGATTAAATAATTTAGTCTGAGAAGTGAAGATGATTGTTGAACTGAAACATTGGACTTGAAGAATGTAACTGGATTGACATCAATATACAAGCTCATTCTTGGGATCCTGGTCTATATCACTGGTGAAGTGCTTCTTTCTGTGTTATTGTTTTCCTTACATGTATGCCATTTTGTCCATTTATTTCTCTGATAAAGAACAACAAGCGTAGAGTTAGGACTTACTGTTTACAGTACGCTTCTCTGACTGAAAAGCCTTATCTCAATGTTTTCCTCCAAATTGTGTATTTGAGAATGATTCAATACAGTCTAAGTAGTTATGAATTAAACCATTTTATGACTCCATAGCCCAATGGACTAAAAGCCAGCATTATATCTATCTAATCAGCTAAATCTTGTTCTGATTTCTTGCAACTTCACACCTTTGAAAATTTTTCCATTTAGGACTTTACACTCAACTAAAAATCATGCTCGACCATCCAAAACAAAAAAAAACCCTTGTTCTTCATAACTAGCCTAATATCATACCCAAAAGACCTTAAAGATAAATCAATATTCGCACTTATTAGAGAGATCCCTCTCCGGATTCAGGAGGGCCAAATCCTAGAATCCCAAATCGGTTCAAGTGTTGTTTCTATAGTTTTAGTCTGACCAATCTGCTAAAATTACAGATTCCTAACATATCCCATATCAACATATGATTTTTATCTCGGGATGTATACTATAGTTGGAGAACCATCGCTCATTATTAACACGCCTTGTCCAAGGGTTGCACCTTTTTTATCTAGCAAATCCGTAACTTGGTTATGGTGCCTTTTGAGATGATAAAACTCAACCTTTTCATATTTATGAGCTTGCATTCGTATTTTTTATATTCATTGAAGGGAGATAAATTTATGGAGCTTCTCTAACTCAGAGGAATATTTTAATTAAAATTTATGAGCCTTCAAAGACTTCCAACTGAGTAATATTCTTTTTAACTGACCTTTCCAATCCATGTCATAAAACAAGAAGCTATGCTTGATTATTAGTCTCTCTTCCTAATCCATAAGTGAAGTGTGTCTCCATTTCTTCCCCAGGGTGATAAATTATGCCTCTCGCTCCTTCCTCCCCATAATAAAATATATTTACTAAGTAAATCATAAATAACTCTTAATTCTTAATATTTATTTGTTCACTTGATTAAAATATGTTAACTAATTCGATTTATATTTTTGTAATTTCTGTATCAATATTCTTTTTAGCATATTTCAATTCATAAACATGTAAATATGTAAAATAAATGTAAGTACAAGTTACATATTCAAATTTCTAGAAATAACTAGCCCATGACTACCTAATGGAATGACAAAAACCTATAAATTATAGCAATAAGACTATGAATGTTTCTTATTCCATAATTAAAATAAAAAATTATGCTACAATACATTATTTTTATATTAGAGAAACAAAAACTCCAACAACCATAAGATAAAAAACAAAAACTATTAAAAATAAATATCTTATATTGCTAGTATAGGCAACATCACTCTAAAAAGAAGAATCGATGAACCCCCATACATGATATCATTAATACATTAATTGGAGGAATAATAAAGTCCCGAAGACCTCGACTTCCCAAGAAAATCCTTTGGAGGTGTCCCTTCTTGAGGTTCACTAGTTAAGTTAGTTTCAATAAAATTTCTATCACTTAATGGAACATTCTTATTAAATGGATCGCGTGTGAGTCTCGGTGATTAATGCTTGATAATAAAGTCCTTAGAAATATTTATTAGCTTATGATCATAATGGATCTGATCCTTTGAACCTTACTCTACGACACTATGTCATTTCATCTAGTAAATGTTTTCCAAGAATTATGGAATTATTTTTTGGTGAGATATTTGTTGGAATCAAAAATTTGGGTTATGAATTCTACGTAGTGAGTACAAATTTTCTTTTTCCATAGTGAATGTAATTTGTTCCACTTTAAAGGCCATCATATCCATAGTCATCTACATGCCATCTACATAGTCCTTCAACAACTTAAGTTTTTGACAAACTAATGTGAAATGAGAGCGAGCCTTCATGGCAACATTGTCATCATACTCAGATGTGAGGGATGCCAAAAATGAAAGACTCGAATCTAGGTAAACCTTTGGGTCTGGTCCACTTTCCGACTAACATGAGAACTCCATCCTGCATGAATTTCCATAATTGCACTATTTTAACGAGATTTCAAGGACTAGGAATCTCCATTTATAGACCATCTCTCCATGACTACATCTACCACCAACTCTGCTCGCATTCAATTCCTTCTTCTTGGTTCTGCAATTGTTTGAAAATATTTTCCATCCCTAATTCATGTTAGTTGTGCATGGGCTTCAATGAAATTAATCCATTGAAGTCTTGTTGCATGCAAGCTAACTTGGTCATAGCACAATCTATAGAAAAGATTAGTTAAATATTCAACCTAGAAAAGGGAATGGGGCCTTCCTCCTCAATGGTACTAATAAAGTGAAATTGATTTTAATACAACAATATTGCAAGTTTCCATCACCAAAATTTCAAGGAGTTAGTCTTCATGCTGATAATTAATGTCGTGACAAACTTTAATGCAATGTTAGTAAATATCAAAATTTGTATGGATTGGGATATTATATCCCATATCAACATAGGATTTGTATTGATGGCATATTTACTATAATTTGAGAACGATCCTTAATTATTAACACACTATCACAATGTTTGAGAACCATCATTCAAGTGTTGCACCTTTTTTAACTAGTGAATCTGCAACTTGGTTATGATGCCTTTTGATATGATAAAACTCGATCTTTTCAAATTTCTAAGCCTACAAATGGATACTGAGAGTCATTGAAGGGATATTAATTTATATAGGCTCGCCAATTGTGGGGGCGGGTTCAATGGGCCCAATCAATGGTCAGTCATAGTCTCCCACCAAATTTATTGACCAACCTCTTTTAAATGAGCCCACATAGTGAAAAAATCCGATCTCATGTTTGACTCAATCCCTCCTGCATATCCAATGTGGACTTGGTGGTTCTATGGAAGGAATAACATAATTATTCCTCTCGTTATTGTGGTTGAACCGTGCTTGATTTTGGTCCATTGTCTGTCCATGTTACAGAATAGTTCGGATCACTGTGTTTTTTGGTCCGAAATTGGGAATTTTTTTTTAAATTCAAAATCCTAGAGTATCTATTTTTTTAATGATGAAAATAGATTCTCACTTAAAATCCTAAAAAATTTCAAAAATTTCTACCTAATTTTATCATAATCTTATATTCCGATTATTTTCCAAATTATCTTACTTAAATTCTCGTTATTTTCCAACCTAATTTGTAAGTTTTTTTTGAAACTACTATAATTCAAATCCACCTGAAGCATTCTCAAATTCTGGATTTTTGCCTGTTTTGGAGGTATATTGAAATATTTTGACCATGTCCTCACAGGCCTGCCGCCACCTCTTCGTGGATCTATTTGTCTTGCTTCATGGCCCACCAAACACATGCCACCCTCAATGAAGCGAGGAGTGACGAAGAAGGTAAATAATAGGATAAAAACAAAGAAATTTATATTCTAAATTTCTATTTATTGTATGCAACCTCAGCAAGTTTAGGAAATCACTTTTGAACAATCGCCCATCCCATGACTTGAATATTTTTTCTTGTAATGTATTAATGTATTATAAATGTAAATGTTTTGAATTAACCAACATGTAGAATTATTATGCGTTGTGGTAAATGTAAGTCTAAGAAGACTAGAGGAGAAAATCATGGAGAATTTTGTGGTGGTCCCGTAAAAGAGTTTGTTACAGTTTTTACAGTGAGTTACTTGGCAACTACTGGTGAATATAAATATCAATAAAATTATGTGTTTTACTTGGTTAAGGAGCTGCAACCTCCATATGAATGTATTTATTGTGTTGTGAAGTTATAATCTAAAGTTTTTCTTGTTGTGATATGTTTATGAAGATTTCACGCCTGATGTTTACTGCAACTAGTTTGTTTTACTTTGTTATACTGTGAGTAAATTTGTTTAAAGTTTTTTCTCCATTTAGTTATGCAAGTAAACTATGTTTTAATCTTTGACACTTTATTTTTTAAGGAAGACTCGTACGATTTAATATCCACGACTGTATTGTCTTGAGTAAGATCATTTTGCTACTCTGTGTGTTGAGGAAGAATCCTCTATGTTTTTTAAAATTTTTAACATGGTGTTAGAGAAGGTGTAAAAATTTATCACTGCAAGAGAAAGTGTTTTTACTAGAAGTTAAATATTTTTTTCAAAGGAGTTTTTACCATCAAGGAGAACTTTTTTTTTACAGTATAAAATGGAAACAACAAGAAAAAGTTTGACTAATCGTCAGATACCTTATTTTAATGGGAAAAATTATGATTATTGGTCTACTACAATGAAGAGCTTTTCTTCTTCACAAGAAATTTGGGAATTGGTGGAGAATGGTTTCCAAGATCCAACAGATGCAACAACGTACAATTGTTTGACACAAGCATAAAAGTATTTGTTGAGGGACAATAGGAAGGAGGATTCAAAATCCCTCTTCTACATTTTTCAATTAGTTCATGAAAGTATCTTCCCAAGGATTTCAACAAAAACAAATTCCAAGCAAGCATGCGATACCCTCTAGAAAACCTACCAAGGCATGGAAAAGGTGAAGACATCAAAGCTAAAAATGCTCAGAAGAGATTTTGGAACAATTTCTATGAAAGATTATGATAATGTAGACTCTTTTTTTACACATGTCATTGGGTTGGTTACTCAAATCAAGTCTCATGGCGAGATACTTGAGGAAAAGAGAATAGTTGAGAAATTTTTGAGAAGTATGCCAATAAGATTTGATACCATAGTTTTGGCCATATAAGAGACAAATTATCTCTCACAGTTTTCAATGGATGAGCTTCATGCATCACTATTTTCTTATGAACATAGACTGAACATAGCAAAAAACTCCTCATTGGAGCATTCCTTCAAGACACAAGTTTCATTTGGTAAAGGTAGAGGTAGAGGAAGAGGCAGAAGCCCACATATAGGTGGAAGAAGAATTTGAAGCTCAAGTGGAAAAGGAAACAATCAAAGTCCAAGTCAAGGCTCAAACCAAAGCAAAATAAAAACCATGATAGCATGTTTTTAGCTTGTAATGTATCACAAGAAAAACAAGGGTATTTGTGGTTTCTAGACTCAGGTTGTAGCAACCACATCACTAAGAACATAGAAATGTTTTCCAATCTAGACGAAAGTGTGAAATATGAAGTGAAATTTGGGACTGATAGAAAACTCTATGTCATGGGAAATGAAGATTTAATATTCTAACAAAGAAGGGGGAGAAGAGGTACATTTCAAACACTTTTTTGTCCCTAGTTTGAAGCATAACCTCATAAGCATTGGAAATCTTGGGCAAAGGGCTACAATGCCTTTTTCATAAATGACAAGCACATAATTTTGAAAAATTTCTCATGACAATCAATAGAATGTTTCCCCTTAAGCTAAAATCATATTTAAAAGAAGAAGGTGTTCAAGCACAACTATCAATGAATTCACAAGAGAATGAAAGAAATGTAGCAACTGTCACACAAGTAAACTTTCAAGAAAAAGTTAAAGATTATAATTGGTTATGGCACTTGAGATTTGGTCATCTCAATTTCGGAGGTTTGAATTTGCTGCATAGGAAAAGCATGGTGAAGGGATTTCAACTGATAGAAAAACCGAACAGCCTGTGTGAAGGATGTATCTTGGGAAAAAAACATAGAGATACCTTTCCATCAAGAAAGTCAATCAGGGAAAAGGAACCCCTAGAAATTTTCCATTTAGATTTATGTGGACCAATGCAGACACCATCAATTAGGGGCATTTATTATATTTTTACCTTCATAGATTATTATACAATGAAGACATGGGTCTATTTCCTAAAACAAAAAAGTGAAGTGTTTGAGCTCTTCTGCCAATACAAAGTTCTGGTTGAGAAGTAAAGTAGACACTACATGAAAGTCTTGAGTACTAACAGAGGTGGAGAATACATCTCAAATGACTTCCTACGTTTTTGCATGGAGCGTGGAATTTACAAGAAATTTACAAAAAGGTATACACCTCATCAAAATGGTGTCACATAAATAAAAAATTAGACCATTATGGAAATGGAAAGGAGTATGTTGAAGGAAAATAATTTTCCAAATGATTATTCGGATAAAGTTGTCGCTTTTGCAACATATACCATTAATAGGTTTCCAAAAAAAATATTTAAGAATGTAGTTCCTAAAGAGGTATGGAGTGGAAGAAAGCATAATTTCACTCATGTGAGGGTGCAAAGGTGTGTGGCTTATGCACATGTCTCAGATGAGTTCAGGAATAATTTGGACAAAAAGGGATAGAAATGCATATTTTTTGGATACAGAGATGAATCCAAGGCATACAAGCTCTACAATCCATGAGGCAAGAAGGTCATAATCAATAGATATGTTCAGTTCATAGAAGAGGATGCATGGGATGAAAATTTAGAGAAGACAATCAATGTGAATACATGTATACCACATGAAGAGAAAGAGTAATTCACCACAACAAGTAATTCATCAATGGTGATTACTCCTACTCCCATTTAAGAACAGCAAAGCAGTCACCAAGTGACACTGACAACAAATAATATGAAAGTTTCACGCATCCAAGAAAGTGATTCTTGAGGCACACCAAAAATATCTGCAATTTCATCTACTTCTAGCGCAACACCAAGTGACATGTCAAGCCCATCTTTAGAAACCATAAGAAGAAAAAAATTCAAAAACTTAAGTGAAATATATGAGAAAAATGAAGTTTATAGTATTGTTCATCTGAATTATTTATTTTCATTGTTTTTTCATGTATATGACCCAATCCATTTGAGGATGCAATCAAAGAGGAAAAATGGGAGGCAAAATGGACGAAGAAATAGGAGCATTAGAAAAGAATGACACATGGGAGCTAGTGAACCTTCCACAAGGAAAAAAATTTATTGGAGTGAAGTGGGTCTATAAGACCAAGAGCAACATTGAAGGAAATATTGTAAGGCATAAAGAAAGGCTAGTTGTCAAAGGCTACAAGCAGTAACATGGAAGAGATTATGTAGACATTTGCGCCATTTGCGAGGATGGATACAATGCGTTCAGTGTTGGCAATTTTCATGCAACATAAATGGAATGTGTATCAAATAGACGTAAAATAAACATTCTTGAATGGATTTTTGAAAGAGTAAGTATATTTTGTGAAACCATCTCGTTATGATATAGAAAGCCAAGAAGAAGAGTTGTATAGGTTGAGGAAATTTGTTTATGGGCTGAAGTAAGCACTACGTGCATGGTATAGCAGAATAGACACTTACTTGATGGACAATAGGTTCAACAAATGTGATGGTGAGCCTACCCTCTACATAAAATAGAGTGATGGTATGCTTCTTATTATTTTTTATATGTATATGATCTAATTTTTTTAGGGAGTGATGATTTCCTCATCGTTGATTTTGAAGAATTCATGAAAAGCTAGTTTGAAATGACTGACTTGGGCTTGTTAAGGTATTTTTCTGACATAGAAGTGAAGAAAACAAAACACGGTATTTTTATTTCCCAAGGAAATAATGTAGCAGGAATTTTGGAGAGGTTTAATATGCAAAAAAACAAGCCTGCAGCAACTCCGACTGTCTTGGGGTTGAAATTGAACAAATAATATTACAACATCAATGTCAATAGTACATTATACAAAAGTGTCATGGGAAACCTAATGTATTTGTCCACAACTAGGCCTAATATATTGTATGTAGTGAGTTTGGTGTCAAGGTTCATGGAGACACCGAAGGAGACACATTAGCAAACAACCAAAAGGATTTTAAATTATGTCAATTGGACAAAGGAGTATGGTATGTTGTACACCGCATCAGATGATTTTAGGCTAGATTTTTATACTGACAGTGACTAGCTAGGATATTCTGATGATAGAAAGAGAACTTTGGGATATGTTTTTCATTTAGGTTCAGGAGCCATTTCAATGGCCTCCAAGAAGCAGCCGATATTGTCATTCAACAAAAAAAGCTAAATATGTCACTGCAACAATAGCAATGTGCCAAATAGTCTGGATTAGAAGAATGTTGAGGGATTTATGCCATGAACAAGAGGGTAAAACCACCATTTTTTGTGAAAACAGTTCAACAATTGCACTATAAAATAATTTTGGCTTTAACAAGAGGACCAAGCACATTGATACTAAATATAGTTTTATAAGAGAATTGGTTAATAATGGTGAGATTGTGTTGCATCATTGTAGGTCAGAAGGATAATTTGTAGACATATTCACAAAGCCATTGACACGATAAAAAGTTGTTTATCTCGGATATTGTTTGGGAATTGTCAATGGTGGTAGTTGAGATTAAGGAGAGTGTTGGAAAATTAATCTCAACCACCGTGTTAAATGAAATGACAACAACCATACGTCAAGTAGATATTTTTTAGGTTGCGGATGGATTTTTTAGGTCAAAGGATATTACTTAAATGGATTTATGAGGATAAGTACATGTTACCCATTCCACAACAGATTAAATTATCAAAGTAAAATGGAAATTTAATGAAGGGTTGTTAGAAATGCATGGTCATGCATTTACTATGCAACTATTATTTACTGTATGCAATCTCTACAAGTTCATAAAATCACTTTTGAATAGTCGCCCATCCCGTGTACTAAATTTTTCATCTTTTCATGTATTAATGTATTAGAAATGGAAATGTTTTAAATTAACAAGCATGTAGAAGCATGCATACTTATTATGTAGTGTGGCGGATGTAATTCTGTGAAGACAAGAGGAGAAAATCATGGAGCATTTTGTGTTGGGCCCATAAAAAAATTTGTTATAATTTTTACAGTGAATTACTCCACAGCTACTCGTGAATGTGAATATCACTGAAATTATGTTTTTTACTTGTTGAAGGAGTCACAACCTCCATATGAATCTATTTCTTTTGTTGTGAAATGTTTATGAAACTTTCACATCTGGTTTTTACCACAACCACTTTGTTTTACTATATTCTATAGCGAGTAAATTTGTTTGAAGTTCTTACTCCATTTAGTTGAGCAAGTCAACTCTGTTTTAATCTCTGCCACTTTATTTTTTAAAGAATACTCCTATGATTTAATATCATTGTCTTGAGCAATATTATTCTGCAACTCTATGTGTTGAAGGACAAATTCTTTTTGTTTTTTAACCTTTTAACAAATTTGTTATTTTTTTTGAACATTTCATATAATCTATTGCTTGGTATTAGTAGGTTGATAGGGTGTTTATTTTGACTGGTATTATTAGGATCATAGATTATTTATTTTGAAATAGCTTTCTATAATTTAACTCAATTTTCATTAATAAAAATAAAATATAATGAAAAAAAAATATTATGGAATATTCATAGTTTTTTTTTCCCAAGGAAGAATCGTAACTTTCATTATGTGAAATATTAAAAATTACATATTCTATATGTTGCTATGAGAAAAGATGACAAAAGCTGGTGACCCTGCCACATTTTGAAAAATTGTAATATGGACTGTACAAGAATGTAGCTTATATGCTTATAGTGTAGATAACAAAAAATATATAATATCTAAGACCAATACAAAAAAGCAGAATAAAACCACTGTAAAGTTTCAAAGACAATCTATAGAAGTCAAGGCATAACTTCACCCCATGGATGCTTCTTTATAAATGGCTTGTGAAAATACTAATAAAAGTTGTGTCCAATGTGCTCCTATATCATCTAATAACCACGAGGTTGTTGCGCTGCCTCCTTGGAAAGGATATCATCAAGCTGATTCCTTTCCTTGTAAATATGTCAAACATATATATAGTCAAAATGAAATATTAATGATAGAAATTTAGCAAATAAGTTCCTGAGTGTGTACACATGGAAAGAAAGTAGCAAATTGAACAAGTTAATGGAAATATTTGAATAACCAAAGATATGGAGGTGATGAAGCCTATTAATTACAAAAAAATTGTTTGTGCCTCTCCCTAAAACAATATTCATTTTATAATAATGATCATCATTTAAATATAAGACAATGCCACCACCGCAACCATTCTACTATGTCGAACCATCAAAGTAAGTCCATGGAAAAGATTTATCTATGGAATTGACCCTAATAGAAATATGTATATGCCGAGGATCTTCATCTGACAAAACATTATATGGATAGTAATGTGAAAGATGTATATAGTCCAATTAGGGGCTCAATCTTAAAAAAAATATTTTTTCCTTCTTATCCAAATACACCAACAAACCAATAGATGGAGGTTATAGATTTTAGATGGTTTTCTATGATTCTGCTTCCCAAGTGGTCTGGAATGATTCTTCTAACCACCTCATATTGATATTAAACAATTAATATACCTGATTACATACGTCAATGTTTTAGGGGAATTGAATAAATAGATTATCAATGGATTCTACATCATTCTTACAGAGGACGCACCATATGGGACCCTAAAAGGAACGTTGCTACAAATTTTCTCATGTAGGGGATTTGTTACGAAATGAACACCATATGGAAATATTTTCCTTTGATGAGGCTTTTAATTTCTAGAGCAAGTGACACAGCCAAAAATAATTATGGGGCTCATGATCGGCAAACATGTAAGGATAGCCATCCATAGGAGAGTAGGTGCACGATTTGGATATAACCTAAGTGATTTCATCACCTTGATCATGTATCCTTATGTGAGATTTAGATAATGCATTGGTGAAGTCAAACCATTCCTGATGCCATGTATCTATAATTTGAAGGTCCTGTGTAGATTTCCAGGCCTATGCAAAGATAGTCGAGTTGTCGGGATCTGAAACAAAATTTAGAATCCTATTACCAGATGAATCTAGGAATCAAATGAGCTCATGTGAGAGAATGTGTGTTTTACCACACCCATACCAGGCATCTAAGCCGATGCAAACCTTGACACATGATCACACTTTCGAGGGAAGGTCTGATAAGATATATGAGGTAGAGTTCAATAAAAATCGCCAGATGGTGGAAATAGTCTTTCTATTCCAATTAGGCCGCCTGATCCAATTTAATATTTTTTGCAGATTGATATGTTTCCTAATAATTACCTTGGTCCATATACTGGATGAGGTAAGAATATTCCAACCTAATTTTTCCACAATAGCTCTTGAGAAGCATTCGAGATTCTTCATCCCCCATCCACTGCATTTCTTGGGTAGAGAAATATGTTCCCAGCTTACCCATACTAAATTTTTATCTTTCCTACTTCTGTGGCAGAGGAATTTTCTACATAATTTTTGAATTTTGGATAATATAACTTTACGGATGCATTTCAATGACATCCATTACACAGGAGTGGCATCCAAAACCGATTTAATAAGAACATGTCACCCAACACAAGAAATCTAGTGATGATGCCATATGTTAATTATTATTTCAATCTTAGCTAGCAACCATGTCCAATATGCAATTTTATATGTATTGGGTTTAAGTAAACAATCTAGGTATTTGAGGCCTTGATCAAATGCCAAAATTCCGTATGGAAATGTTTGAATTGTGTAGTCAATTTCATATTGGGAGCATCCTAATGCTGTGAGGGAATAATTCTCTTGACTGCTAACCATTCTTGTAGCCTTGCAAAAAGATTGAGAATTTCATTAAAAAAAGTGGAGCCACTAACTGACCCACTCAAAAATACAAGTACATCATACAAAAATGAAAATGAAATAAAATGAAATTATCTACAATTTTCATTCCTTTTAATCTCCCATGAATCTTGTCGTTGGTGATTAATATTCTTAGACCTTCCATTCCTAGGAGAAAGAGAAGGGAAGAGAGTGGGAATTCCTACCTAAAATCATGCTCAACATGAAATAAGTTTCATTCTAATCCATTAATAAGATTACTATTAGATACAGATGAGAAACATCACATGATCCACATGATGAAGTCATGAGGAAACCCGATATGTGTGAGTAACATCCTGAGATACAACCAAATGGTTCTGTCAAAAGCCTTAGATAGATCAAATTTAAATACAATGCCCTTGAACTTGTTGATTTTTAGTAAGTGAATACCTTCCTATGCAATCCATATGGCTTCATAAATCTGACGAAAAGGAAAATTTCTCTTATGAAATATTGTAGGATAATATAGGCTTTATGTGATTCCCAAAGATTTTAGAAATGATCTTATAAATGAAGTTACCGAGAGAAATGAGTTGAAATTCATTAAAAGAGATAGGGTTATTAGATTTGGGAATCAAGGCAATAAAGGTGCCATTGAAAAGACCATACATACTACCATTCTTTAGAAACTTCTTGACAACCCCAAGGAGATCATGCCCATTAAATTCAAGGAATTCCTAGTAGAGTTCTACAAGCCAACCATTTGGGCTTGGGCTCTTGTATTTCTTAAACCACTTGGGGAAAAAATTTAGTTCCCGCATAGACATAGGTGCATTGAGTGCTTTTACTGCCTTTGACAAAAGAGAGGAGAATACAAAAAATAATGTTCTGAAAGCACATGCACTCTAGATTTATTAATTCGAAATATATATACATGCAGATGGTCAGTTACTCAGTTACGGAGAAACGGTTTAACAGTCCAACTAAAAACTAATTCTAAACTCTCAGTTAACCAGTAATGATTAAATCTTTTAACACTCCCCCTTAACCTCGAGGGTTACATTCTTTTATGCCTAAATTTTGACATTGAAATTCAAAATTAAATTTTCCTAGATGTTTGGTGAAGATATCCGCTAACTGTTCCTTAGAATCATAAAATTTGAGAACAATATCACCATTCTTGATCAGCTCATGAATGAAGTTAAAATGAGTGTTGATATGTTTTCTATTTTTATGAAAGACATTGTTCTTCGACAAGGAAATAGTAGAAGTGTTGTCACAAAGGATTTATATAGGTTCATTTCTTGTATAAACAAAGTTAGAGAGAAGTATCTTCAGCCATATAGCCTGAAATGATGTTGAATTTGTTGCAACGTACTTGGCCTCTATGCAAGATAGCGCAACTATGGGTTTATTTTTGGATGACCACGAGATCAAGAATTTTCCAAATAGAAAAGCATAACCAGAAGTGCTTTTCTGATCATCAATACATCTTGCATAATCACTATTTGTATAACAAACAAGCTTACTGTCTGTAGAGGCTACATACGATAAACCATAAGTAGATGTACCTACAATGTATCTTAACACCCTTTTTTTAGCTTTCCAATGACAACCTTTAAGAGATTCTATAAACCTGGAAATGTAACTAGTTGCAAATGCTATATTAGGCCTAGTAGCAGTTAGATACATAATACTACCAGCAAGTTGCTTATAAAAGGTTGAATTAACAACAATACCCACATCATCTTTACTTAACTTTGTACCAACTTCAATAGTAGTATCTACCAGTTTACACTTGTCCATCTTCAACTTTTTCAAAATGTTAGTAGCATACTTCTTTTGACTCATAGACATACCATCCTTTGTTTTTTTCACTTCGATACCTAAGAAGTATCTCATTAATCGAAGATTTGTCATTTCAAATTCATTTTTCATTGCAGCTTTAAATTCATCAAACTGCATGTTACCTATATAAATTATGTCATGAACATAAAGACACAATATCAAAATATTACCTTGATGATCATTCTTGATATACAATGTGGGCTCATGTTCGCTTCTTCTAAAACCATTATTCAACAAGTAATGGTATATTCGGTTGTACCATGCTCTTGGAGCTTGCTTCAAGCCATACAATGTTTTCTTCAACCTGTACACCTTATGTTTTTTGATTTTTTATTTCGAAACCGGGTGGTTGATCAACATAAACTTATTCATTCAAAACACCGTTCAAAAAAGAAGACTTTACATCCATTTGGTAAATAGGCCACTTTTTTTGTGCCACAATAGCTAATAAAAATCGAACAGTGTCAATTCTTGCTAAAGGTGAAAAATTTTCACCATAATCTATGCGAGGTTGCTATGAAATGCCTTTGGAAAATAATCTTTCTTTGTGCTTATCAACTTCACCTCTCTCATTTAACTTTGTTTTAAAAACCCATTTGAGACCTATAGAATTTTTATCATCAGGTAGATCAACCAAATCCCAAGTTTGATTTCTTTGAATAGCATTGATTTCATTATTCATTACATCTACCCATTCTTTGTCCTTTATAGCCTCTTCAAAACAAGTAGGTTGAAATTAAATAAATGTAAAATTTACAATATCATCAACATCGTCTTGTGCATAAATATCACTTAAGTTTCTCATTTTAGATTATCAGAACCAGAATCAAAAGATGATGAACTGCTACTGTTGGATGAACTACTATTGGTTTTGTCTTGAACTTGTAATATTGGAGTGATTACTATAGGTGCTTGATGTTCATATAATAGAATAAAAGGATTAGGACAAGTATTGTTCTACATTTCATTCTGTTGTAGCCTCTACAACACCCTCCAAAAAATTCACCCTCTAAAATTTTTGGGAGCCCTGAGCATCGAAAAAAAAGTTAAAATCAGTAGTTGGTTCTTCTCAAGCAAAGTTAAAAGTCACTGAGTCGCAGAATGGTTCTTTTTCCCCAAATCTGTGACCTAGCGACCCCGCGACCTCTCGGTCGCTAAGTCGCTAAGTCGCATATCTCTTAGATTTTTCAAAATGGCGACCCCGCGAACTTGTGACACCGCGACCGTCCAAGTCACGAGGTCGCAAGGTCATGCCTCTCCTAAAACATGGGAGATTGTGACCTAGCGACCTCATTGATGGCTCCCATGAATGACCCTTTTATAAATAGGAGGGTCACTAGGTCGTATTTTGTTCATGTGACAGAGAGTGAAAAAACGCTTCTGACAGGCCAATTGGAGCGTGATTTTCCCAGGTAAGTTGCCATTTCCTCCTGCTGTTTCCATTTTTTTTACTTTTGTTGCCTTGTTCCTTCTAGATTAGCCTTTTTAAGCCATCCACCATTCCTCCTTTTGATCCTTCAGGACTTTAGATGCCCTAACTATCCAAACAATCCTCCTCCTTTCACAACCCTGTAATCACAATTCATCCAGCCTCCTTGATATTTGTTTTTCTCCTAAAACTGCTTCCCCTCCATGTTTTTGATTTCCCACTTAGTCCTGCATTGTTTAAAGTTGAAAGCAATTTATTGCAATAATGCAAAGGACTGTGTCACTTGCTAAAAACCCAGGCTAGCCCTAATGCGACTTCCGACCTTTGCGACTTCGCAACTCGTGCAACCCCGCGACCATGGTCGCTGAGTCGCTAGGTCATAGCTTCACTCCAAACTAATGTTTGTGACCCTTGCCACCCAGCAACCCGGTCGCAAGTCGCAGAGTCGCACCCTCCTCGAACTGCTAAACATTTGCGACCCAGCGACCTCGCGAGCTAGTCCCAAGGTCGTTGCCTTATGAAAGCTTAAACCTCGCGACCCTTGTGACCCAGCGACCTAGTCACAAGTTGCTAACTCGCCCTTTCCTGTTTTTTCAATTGGGGAAAGATAATAAGTTTTACCTAGGCTTTTATCATTATTGCATCTTTCTTATCCTAGGATTCGTTTATGAACAAGACAGGTGAAATCGAAGTAGACTTAGTGTGTGTCCCCATCTCTTCAGACTTGAGTGACATGGGACCTCCAGTGCCCCGCAAGAAAAACAAGAGCCAAGAAATAGAAGACATAGAAATGGATATACTAATTTCCCCACCTCCGATCTACAAGGATACCTCGTGTACATTGGCCAAAGGGGACAGCATGAGTTGGTATCAAGTATACCAGGAATTTGCACAGCCAGAATTCCTAGAGGACCTCCTCGACCGACAAGTATATATAAAAGTTAAATGGTCGAAGCTCCACTATGCAGGTGCCCACCTTGCTATATTCCCATGCGTGGAGGTCATTGAGTGGATCATACAAAACACCAACCCCAAAAAATGGGTAATTCGGGACTATGAAGGTAAATCATTTGCGACTCTAAAAGGCTCGGATGTTGAGTTTCACTATGTGCTGCCAGAATGAGAACAGACCTTCACAGCAGAATGGGCCACCACCCATGTAGTCGCCATAGCAGATACCCTGAGGCAGTAGTGGGAGGAACCCAAAAAGTTCAAAGTCAAGAAGGATCAGGAATATCCAGTGGCGGGCCTCAAGAAGGTATATAAGCTGGTGGCAGCTATGCTTTGTAGGATATATGGTCGTCCCGATGCCACCACCTTCAGTGGCACTTGGGTATCCCTGATGAATTATGTCACTGTACATGGCACTCATTTCAACTGGGCTAGCATGCTGATGGCGTCTCTCAAGACAAACATATCCTCAGCACTGGCACTAGAGGAGGGATATTCCTCTAAATTTTACATGGCTTCCTACTTATTAGATGTCGTTTGTTCCCGGTGCCACTTTGAGGGATGGGCATACAACTGGGACCCAGATTAGGCACGCCTAGTTCACATAGAAATGAAGGTATTTTGGGACTCTAGGTATAAGCAGGATATAGAGTCAATCTTGCAACTCTTCATTCCAGCACTCTACAGGAAATTGTTCGGTTAAGATACTCCATGCATGTCCTGGCGAGCCATGGAGATGTTAGGCAAGGTGGCACATTGGTTCCCACTCATAGAATATACCTTTATTCGAGCCTTTGGTTCATTCAAGACTCCCCATGCCATGCCCTTATTTATTATGGATAAGATGCTTCTTCAAGAAGTTTTTTATCGGATGACTTCTGGTTTCTCTAATGTCCTGACGAAAGGTAAGAAGAATTCGTGGCCTACGTTACCGCTCACCATTGGTGCCTACATGGTCAAGGATTTCAGAGAGGTGGAGGCAGAAGTAGAAGAAATGAGAGGTTTCCACCTGGGGCCTTTGGATCACCGGACATATGACCCCGAGAGGATAGTCCCTAATCACTGTAAATGGACTAAGTTACAATGGAGCTACCAACATACTGCATGCCTATATGAGGATGAGAAAATAAATCGGTATAACGCAGATAGGTAACTCACCCCGGGGGCACGGTTTGATAAGGAAGATCCATATTATCACACGTTGGAGGAAAGAACCCACGAATTGGGAGGCGCCTCCTCTTCCTAGGCCAAGAAGCCTCGAACCAGCAAGGGTCACAACACTACCACCAAACAAAAATAACAAGAAGAAAAATCTCGACGAGAAGCTGAAAAGAAGGCAAAAGAAGATGAAGGAAAGCATAGAAAGAACCTGAATGCAGAGAAAAGAAAGAATCAGGTAGAAGAGGCCCGAAAAAGAAAGGAAGAACAGGAAGTAGAGGTTGAGGCAGAATGACAGCTCAAAAAAGAATTAGATCAGGTGGAGGCTGAACGCAAAAGAAAGGAAGAACAAGAAGTAGTAGTAGAGACCGAACGCAAGAGAAAGGAAGAACAAGAAGTAGCAGCAGAAGCATAGTGTAGGCAGAAAGTAGAACAGGACAAAGCAGAAGCAGAGTGTAGACAGAAAGTATAACAGGACAAATTAGAAGTGGAGCGGGTTCATAAAGAAGAGGAGGAATGAAAAATAAAGGAAGAGGAAGATCAAAGATCAAATATCATCGAGACATCTCTTCCAGTTATAGAATCACAAACTGAGCTACAGCCCATCGAAGTGCCTATAATAAATACGCGTTTTGCACTCTCTGAGCCGAGCTCTTATGAAGGATAGGAAAAGGAAGTGTTTAACCTTACAAGGCTCACTTATGATCAGTTCTCCTTCAAGATCTGACAAGAGAAAAGGAGATGTCTAGCACGGAACCCTGCCACCCTAATCACAGCCACAACAGAGAAATATATAGTCATAGATACTAGGAAAAACCCAATAATGATAGCATCAGCCGACACTACTTTTTCTACAGCCACAGAGGAAAATGTGAGCCAAATGCGTAGAGAGATACTCTCCCTAAAAAATAAGTTACAGGACTCTAAACAAAGGGAGGCAAGGGCAGAGCAAGAAAAGAAGACATTACAGGAGGAAATACAGTAGCTTCGAGACAAAATTACTCTTTTTAATGAAGTATCGCTCACCGTCCAAAGAGATTTGAAGGTACTGGAGGTCACTAGGAGGTAGGTTTATGGGGAGATGTTCACTATAAAACAAATAGTCGCCCCCCTACTAAGAGCCCAAGTAGAGACAAAACAGAGGAGCGAGCAACTGAAAAAGGCCTCTACCACTTTGGATAGAATGATAGAATGTAAAGGTCGGTACCCACAGGCTCCGGAAAACTTGCCCAAGAAAGACTGGATTCACACCTAGGATGCCAAGGTCCAAATTCATATCAAAATGAAATCCAAGGAAAAGTTATCCAAAGACCTAGAAAAGGCAATGGCCGCATTTGAGCATTTGATCAGTGGCATCAACTCAATGCATGAACTACACCGCATTCCATTTCTAGGTGCATTAAGCGAGGAAAATACATTGGGATAGGTCGATCAGGAGATTCAAACATTTCTGCAACCTATCAGGCAAGCCGCTGCTACTCCTAATCTTGTAGCATCGCAGGAGAATTTGGGTAAATTCATCTTTACACCAATTTGGATCTACACTCAACTGGCCTCTTTAGCCAACAAAGTCACACTCAAGAGAGAGACTCTGATTCCAAATGCCTTGAAATTCCTCCACTAGTTGAGGGAAGAAGTCCCCTTAATCTCCCCAGTAGCTGCAGATTATCGCGCATGGCAGAATTTTCTTCGGGAGCAACAAGTTCATGCCCCTGACCTCTCGATCATGCGCACATTCCCACGATCAGATGACAACAGGTTGGATGTCACACTCTACAACTGGGTCACAGGTCACACTTTCCAATTCAGTCACAGATCACATCCTCCATTCAGGTCGCAAGGCAGCCCAATCGTCAGGAAATCGAAGACGCTAGTAGCCCAAAGGGCAAGTTTTGGTCTATAAAAACTTCCTTTGAGAAGATTGTAGGATATTTTTGTTTGGGACTCAAAGAGATAGAGAGCATTAAAATAGAAGGAATAAACACTTTTGAATATGAATATAGATACTTGTTAAATTCCTTTTGGATCTGATGTGGTTTGATGTGTGAACACTATGAGTATTTCGTTTTCAATTTCTAACATCTTTTGATTAATGAAACTGTGTCTCCAATTACATCATTTATGCATTATAGTTTTCTAAAATGTGTTAATGGTGCTAAGTTTATTTCGCTTTCTCAATGAATGTTAATAACTTTTTTTACTGACATTTATATTTTCACCAAAACATTCTACCATAAAGAATTGTTTATTCTGTGGTTAGAATAGCGTACAAGCATGACCCTAATGATATGTTGTTGACAACGTTTCCTTTGGCCCCATGATTTATAATTTAGCTTGCTATGCATAGTGTTGTATGTTCATTTAATTCATCAATCATGTGTCCTGTATCATCCGAATCAGTGTGTGTTCACAGGTTCATTGAGTCCTATTGAGACCCAAGGAAAGGATAATTAAGTGATAGCTAAACCCACACCCCGGATGGGATCCCTATTCCAAATGGTTTAGAGTCTAGTTGGGAATTTTTACTGGGGAGATCCCCTACTGTTGGCTGGACATATTTTTCCATCAAAAAAATTGGCGCTAGAAGGAGGGCCTAATGGTAGCCTTCCAGCACACGAGTAATATTCCGTCACAAACTCTCCAAGGGGAGGCCATACATGATGACACCGATCCTCCCCCTTTGGAATATGTCCAAGGGGAGGAAGCTCCTTATTTTGAGGTTACTAGGGAGCAACTAAGAGTTCTGCACCTAGTTGCCCGCAACCTCATCAAATATTTGCAATTCACTCCAGTCATGAGTTTCCCAACATGTACTAGGACCCCTGCTACCAACCTCACTCACAACGGTGCCCTGGTGAATTCCTTGCCCCAGTTGATAAATTTAATGGTTGAAGACCTCGCAACGGCTATTGAGAAAAATGAGCCTATTTTAGAGCCCCAACGAGTAGAAGAGGAAGATCTTAATGAAAATGAACCCCATCCTGGCCCTTAGCCCGAACAGACCCAAAATAACAACAACCAGGTCCACCATCCACTAGGAGGAGGCGAGGGAAATAGAGGTCAGGGAGATAGAGGCTGTGGCCAAGGTTGCCATGCTGCCCACCACCATAAAAACCAAAATAGGCCCCCTATCTACAATAAGAGATACCTTAGAAATATGGAAAACTGCGAGGGACGTCACGACGAGCACTCTCACCATGAAGGGGAAGCATCCGCTTCAGGTGCGGGAAGTGAATCTGAATCTAAAATCAGGCACCACGAACATGCCAGGAAAGTGCAACTGCTTGCTTGGATGGTTCAATCTCCATTAGATCTCCTGGGCCCCCTCCATGACATGCCTAGACACCTTGAAAAACACCTTCCCAAGGTTGAACCTGAGAAGGGCACGATGGCTGAAGACCACATAAGAAACTTCTACCTTTCACTACAAATTATGAGGGTTCAAACAGACGATGTCGCTTGCCGTCTCTTTCCCCACACCCTGGAGAACAAAAAGGCCACTTGGTATCGCTCTCTCCCAAGTGCCTCCATAACGTCATGGCACCAATTCAGTCACATTTTCTTACAGAGGTTTTTGGAGGATAAGACCCCCTCCATGCTCCTCATGGAGTTAAGTACCATCAAATTCCAAAAGAAGGAGAAGGTCAGAGATTTTAATCAGTGTTTTGCCACCATATTGAACAAATTTCCCCCCAACTTGGCATTGGATGACTCCATCACCATAGACTACTACACGAAGGCTCTTCCCAGGGACATCGCTGTATTCGTAAAACGTGAGGCTAGGGCTACCCTTGTAGCAAACTACGCCACTGTCCTTGCTGTAGAAAAGGACATGATTTCCATAGGGGTCGTTAACCATGAAGGTCAACGATTACAAACCCACCTTGAAGAAGAATCAGTCTTCCACACCCTAAACTGGGGATAAGGACAAAGATACTTTTCACTTCGAAGGTATAGCAAAGACCCTTAAGTTATTAACCAATGAAGTCTCTGATCTAAAGAGAAAGGGCATTGGGTCTGCTACTCGCACCAGGACACAAAAGCCTTTTTTCAGAAATAATCCCCCCACAACTAGTTGGCCTCCATAAAACACGAACGCTGTTCATAATGTGGAAGAAATCGAAAAAGATAATTTTTTTTCTTTCCACCAGGCCGCTCACTCAGAGAAGACATGCCCCCATTGGATTGGCAGCATGACTACAGTAGTTAGTCAACTCCTAGATGACCAAACCTCGAGGGATGCAAGCGAAGATGATGTCTCTGATAATGAAGAAGATCTGCCCCCAGATGAATAACCAGGGTCTGCCATCCTAGCATTCGATGTGATCTGCAGGGAAAATACCCATAACATCACTAACATTAATGTGACCGACGATCCTAAAGCCAAGTCGGCATGAAACTATAGCCTAAGAAGAAAAGGACCAATTCCTGAATAGTCCTTCGAAGAGAAGAAGAGGGCCTTCCTAAGGAAATTTTTACCCCCAGGGAATGAGCACCAAGCATTTATTCCTGAGAAGTCCACTCCTAGCAACACCCGAGTAAACCAAAAGAGTAAACCATTGGTAGGGTTTCCCAAAACCCCCACCAAGACTAGTCCACACTCTGACTCAAGTTACAACATTGTTGAGGACATGAAGAAAACTAAAGCCAACATCTCCCTTTACGAGCTCGCTCGCATCACAAACCAATGAGAGCTTATTCTCAAAGCCTTCGCCAATGCCTCAACAACCAAACCTGTGAGCAACACATCTGCCCAAGCTAGTCCAAGCCTCCAATCTATTGTGAACACTATAAATGAAAAATCTAGGGGATCAACTCCCCCCTTTCTTCTATCTTTCGAAATCTTTAACTTCAACATCCACAACTGCCTGGTTGACTCTGGCACATCCACAAATGTCATGCCCCTATCTGTTTGTGAAAATTTAACATTCGCCCAGAGAAAACTGATGTTAGGATCATTTAGCTTGACAGGTTGCAAGTGCCTGCTATAGGTGAGCTAAACAATGTCATCATCTGCCTATCATCCAAGTCCAGAGTCCACCAGTGTATATACATAGTAGTTGTAGACATCCTGGAAGCCTACAGTCTCTTGCTAAGCAGGGACTAGTCTAGCAAGATACGAGGATACTTTGCTACTGATTGGTCCCACCTGTGGCTTCCCTACAAAGGTCGAAACAATGAAATCAGAGTTGACAGTGAACCTCATATGAAGCATACTGTGACTGACTTGGACGCTACCAATGAACCTGTTAGATTTTCCCAAGAAGAGCTCGACATGTTTTGCTTAGAGGCCATCTATGGATGTTACCACCCCTCTCAATCCCCAGTAAGCTTGGAAGTCCAATCAGAGCTAACGCTCATCACCAAAGACCAAGATGTTCCCTTCATAAACCAAACTGAAATCTCTCCCCAACCCACGGCTCTGAAAAAACCAGAAGATGATGTGTGGACCTTGTATTATGATGATTCCAAGACGCATGACAAAGCCAGCGCAGGCTGCATCCTGTTGGACCCCCAAAAGAACAATTTTTTTACCTCATGCCAGCTATAATTTTAGTGCACCGACAATACCACCGATTATGAGGCCTTAGTCCTAGGACTCAAAATGGCGTTGGAACTAAAGGTGAGATGCTTAAAGGTTATCGGAGATTCTGAGATCATCACTCATCAGGTATGCAATACCATCCATTGCTTGTCTCCACACTTAAAAGCCTACCAATAAGAGGTATGGCGTCTAATTTCTTCTTTCGATGCGTTTGGTATTAAATCTTTGCTTAGAATGCATAATGTGGCAGCTGATACTCTGGCTAACGCTGTTGCTCGGTTGACCCCTCTAAGGGATGGTTTTTCTATTGAAATTGTGTATAAACCATCTGTGCCAGATAACATCACTAATTTACACGTATTTGATGATGACCAAAACATACTTGAATTCATGCTCAGCACCGAGGTGTTCATAGACGTGGTGATAGAAGAAGGAGACCATGATTAAGCCTTGCAGGAAGAACAAGAGAAACATAAGGAAAATCCCATGCCCAAGGGAATAGTGTCACTGGAAAAATTGTTTGATCTACATAATCATTTCCACGGGCCCCCCAATACCAAAATACAAAGTTCCACTCTAACAAATCGACAGGTAAACTTAGGAACAGATGAGGACCCAAAGTTCATCAACCTCAGGAAGGATTGTTCTGATCAGGAGAAGTAATATTTCACCCAACTATTCTAGAAATACTGAGACGTTTTCACTTGGACGTATGATGAACTGCACACTTATGACACTCGAATTATTCAGCATGTGATCCCTATAAAGGAATAAGTAAAGCCTTTCCAGCAAAAGCTAAGAAAAGTGCATCCTACACTGGAACCAATGATTCAGAATGAACCTAAGAAGCTTCTGGATGCGCGCATCATCTTCAAAGTTTGGCACTCCACTTGGGTATCAAATCTGGTTCCAGTACGTCAAAAATCCAGTGAGATCCGTTTGTGCGTGGACTTTCGAAATCTGAACAGGGCCTTAGATAGAGATACCTATCCGGTTCCCCGTATGGAACAAATATTGCAAGCCATATCCGGATCAGAGATGTTCTCCTTGTTGGATGGTTTTTCCGAGTATAACCAAGTGCTAGTAACTGAACTCGACAGATTAAAAACTATGTTTTAGACTAAGTGGGGAACTCTCGCTTTCAAGCGTATGCCCTTCAGATTGATAAATGCTGGAGCAAATTTCCAATGGGCCATGGACGTAGCTTTTAGAGGTCTAATAGGAAAAAGGGTGGTAGTATATTTGGACGACGTCACCGTGTTTTCGAAACACTGAGGCGACCACTTACGTCACCTCAGGCAGATTTTTGAAAGATGTAGGAAGTATGGGATCTCACTCAACCCAAAGAAAAGTGTCTTCATTGTGTCAGAGGGGAATTTTTTGGGCCATATCATAACTAGTAATGGTATAGTTGTAGATCCCGAGTGAGCGAAGGTCATCGCCTAGATCCAACCTCCTAGTAGAAAAAGGGCCATGCAATTCTTCCTTGGGAAAATCAACTTTGTGCAGAAATTCATATCAGATTTTTCCAAAATAGTTAGGCCTTTGTAGGTGATGATTAAAAATAATGCAAGTTTTAAATGGAATCCACCTAAGAAGGAAGCTTTCAATAAAATCAAGCAGGCCATTGCAGAAGCACCATGTCTCCAAAATCCAGACTTCAGCAAAGGTTTCATCTTGTACACCTTTGCCTCAAATTCATCACTTGCAGCTGTCCTCACAGAGAAAGACGCTAACAATGATGAACGACCCATATCATTCATGTGTACTGGGTTGCAAGGCGCTGAACTGAATTACCCTGAGATTGACAAGCAGGCTTACGCAGTATACAAAGCAGTCAAGCATTTCCGGCCATACATCTTGAAAAACCATGTCACAGTCTTCATTCCCCACCTAGCTGTTCACTCAATTTTTGTATAGCAAGAGCTGGGTGAGAGATGAGGAAACTGGATGGCATGTCTCCAAGAGTATGACCTAGAGTTCAAACCAGCACATACTGTCAAAGGGCAAGGACTCTGCCAAATGGAAGTGGAGGCTAAAAACTCACATGGGGTTGAAGAAGAATGTTGGGAACAAGAGATTGACATGTTTCAGATTGACCACGCACCCTAGCAAAGAAACCTTTCTTGGTACTCCGACATTTTGAAATATTTGTCCCATGGTGTAATGGATCATGTTTTGACTGTTTGGTAGAAACGTGCGATAAGGTTGAAGGCTGCATCCTACCAATTAATACAAGGAATATTTTTCAAGAAACATTACGATGGAGTTCTACTACATTTCCTAGAACACGATGAAGCACAGAGCGTCCTGACCGAACTACACGATGGGCTAGCCGGAGGACATTTTGTAGGCAATACCACTGCCCACAAAATAATACGTGTTGGCTACTATTGGCCAACCCTCTTCAAGGATGCTCACGCATATGTCTGGAATTGTATCCAATGTTAGAAATTTTCCAATCAAGAACCAGGGCCAGCCGCTTCATTACAGTCGGTGGTAGTAGAGGAACCTTTTTGTTGGACATGATTGGAGGAATCCTACCGCACTCCTTCAAGTAACACCGGTATATCCTCACCACTACCGACTACTTCACTAGGTGGGTTGAAGTGATACCATTATGCCAAATCAACGATCAAGAGGTAATAAAGTTTGTCACTCATTCTATCATAACCAGGTTTGGCGTTCCAACCTCCCTTGTGTTTGACAATGAAAATTATTTTTTGTCTTTCAAGTTGTATAATTTTTCTTTGGAAAATGGTATTGTACTTAAAAATTATGAAAATTATTACCCCCAAGGAAATGGGTTAGCTGAGTTGACTAATAAAAACCTTATACGCATCATCAAAAATACTTTGTTATCCCACCAGCGAAACTAGCATAACGCCCTCCATAACGCTCTTTGGGATGACTGGGTCACACCCAAATCTTGGCTCGGCACCTCCCCATATTTTCTTGTATATGGAAAAGAGGTCGTCCTTCCTCCCCACCTATCTCTCTCTACCCTCCAGTTTTCCCAAGAAATCCATGGCACCCCGTGCCCCACCTTGTAGGCCCGAATTGACACATTACTAAAACTAGAGGAGGAAAGGCAAAAAACTCGAGAAAAATTCACCATCCACCAAACTCAGATTAAGAGATGGTTTGATAAAAAGTCCATCGGGGGTAAAATTTTCAAGGTAGGAGACCTTGTTCTTAAATGGGATCAAGCTCATGAAGAGAAAGGGAAACATGCCAAATTCCAAGCCCTTTGGACAGGTCCATTCCAGATTAAAGAGAAGCTAGGTCCCCACACTTTTAGACTGCAAACTCTAGATGAAAGAATCAAGGTCCTCCTATTAAATGGGCATGACCTCAAGCATTAATTCACTTAATAGCCCTAAGAGGGCCGTCCCCACCCCTGTACCATATTTTATTGTTTTCTGTTTTAGTTTTCGTTTTGTAGGCGTCCTTCTATGAACTTCAATAAAGTGGAAGGCATTGTAGAAGTCATAAAAATTGGCATACTGCACTAGGATCTATGCTGATGGTAAGTCTCTCCCGAAAATCACAAAATATGGCAGGAGCTTGTCTATGAATGACACCTAAAGGTAATTCATGATCTAGTCCGAGCTACTAAGCGCAGATGGCTCACCTAGCAAGCTTGAAAGGGTGTCTGTGAAAAGAAAGTTGGTTAAAGAGGTGACTAGACTGGAATGGAATAGGGCTAACTTCGGGTGATGCAAGAATATCTGAGAAATCCCAAGTTCCTCATATAGACTAGGAGCAACCTCTCTTGTAAGTAAAATAAGTTGGTATCCCTCATCCGCCCAGGCAAAATTGCCTCTCTCAAATAAGTGCCATGAGAACATCTAAATAAGTGCCTTGGGCACATTTAAAATAAGTGCAGTAGCACACCAATAAAGGGTAAAGGATTGAGAACGGCTTCCTCCACATAAAGGCGATGCGACGACTCTACCGGGGTACTGACCAGGCTCGCTAGTAGCGGAGCAACGTCCGTGAATCCTAGGCAGTGACTCCGCCGGGACCGTGAGGTTCGCAGGCAGTGGAGAAACACAATGAGGATGAAATAATCATACCAGATCCTGCAAATCCCTGAAGTGCTCCAACCCTTCTAGTTTGGAAACCAAAAGTAAAACTTGGTCAACCAGCACCTAAACGAGAAAGTAGGAAAAGCAACCTCACAAGGTACGAAAGGCAATATCATGGAAACCTAAGGGTGAAAGGAACAACCTACTAAGGCCCCTCCCTCCCCCCATAAAATTAAATCATCAGTAGAGATTCTGGGCCCTACCATTGAATCGCCATTTCTTGTAGCCTCTACAACACCCTCCAGAAAATTCACCCTCTAAAATTTTTGGGAGCCCCTGAGCATCGAAAGAAAAAAAAACTAAGTCAAAATCAGTCTTTAGTCCTTCTCAGGAAAATTTAAGAGCCGCTGAGTCGCAGAATGGTTCTTTTTCCCCAAATCTACGACCTAGCGGCCCTGCGACCTCTCGGGTCTCTAAGTTGCTAAGTTGCAGATCTCTTAGATTTTTCAAAATCATAACCCCATGACCTTGCGACCCTGCGACCCTCTAGGTCGCGAGGTCACAAGGTCTCGAGGTCGTGCCTCGCTTAAAACACGGGACATTGTGACCTAGCGACCTCATTAATGGCTCGCATGCATGACCCTTTTATAAATAGGAGGGTCGCTAGGTCACATTTTTTTCATGCGACGAAGAGTGAAAAAAAAATTTTGATAGGCCAACTGGAGCACGATTTTTCCAAGTAAGTTTCTGTTTCCTCCTGCTGTCCATTTTTTTACATTTTTTACCCTGTTCCCTCTACCTTGGCCTTTTTAAGCCATCCACCATTCCTCCTTTTGATCCTTAGGACTTGAGATGCCCTAACTATCCAAACACTCCTCCTCCTTGCACAACCCTGTAATCACAATTCATCCAACCTCCTTGATATTTTTTTTCTCCTAAAACTACTTCCCCTCCATGTTTTTGTTTGCCCACTTAATCCTGCATTGTTTAAAGTTGAAAAGAAATTTATTGTAATAATGCAAAGGACCGCGCCGCTTGGTAAAAACCCCGGTCAGCCCTAATGCGACTTCCCGACTCGTGCGACCCTGCGACCCTGATCACTGAGTCACCAGGTTGCAGCTGCACTCCAAATTGATGTTTGCAACCCTTGCGACCGAATGACCTAGTCGCAAGTCATAGAGTCGCACCCTCCTCAAACAGCCAAACATTTGTGACCCAGCGACCTCGTGACCTGGTCACAAGATCGCGAGGTCGCAAGGTTGCTGCCTTCTGAAAGCTTAAACCTCGCAACCCTTGCGACCCAATGACAAAGTCACAAGTCGCTAACTTTCCCTTTCTTGTGTTTTCAGTTGGGGAAAGTTAATAAGTTGTACCCAGGCTTTTATCATTATGGCATCTTTCTTATCCTGGGATTCTTTTATGAACATGACAGGTGAATTCGAAGAAGACTTAGAGTTTGTCCCTGTCTCTTCAGACTTGAGCGACATGGGACCTCTAGCGGCCCACAAGAAAAACAAGATCCCAGAGATAGAAGACATAGAAATGGATATACCAATGTCCCCGCCTCCGATCTACAGGGATACCTCATGTACATTTGCCAAAGGGGAGAACATGAGTTGGTATCAAGTATACCAAGAATTTGCACAGCCATAATTCCTAGAGGACCTCGCCAACTAGAAAGTATATATACAAGTTAAAAGGTCGAAGCTCCACTATGCAGGTGCCCACCCTACTATATTCCCATGCACAGAGATCATTGAGTGGATCATACAAAACACCGACCCCAAAAAATGGGTAATTCGGGACTATGAAGGTAAAGCATTTGCAACTCTAAAAGGATTGGATGTTGAGTTTTACTACGCACTACTGGAATGAGAACAGATCTTCATATAAGAATGGGCCACCACCCATGCAGTCACCATAGCAGATACCCTGAGGGGGTGCTGGGAGGAACCCAAAAAGTTCAAAGTCAAGAAGGATCAGGAATATACAATGGCAGGCCTCAGGAAGGTATATAAGTTGGTGGCAGCTATGATTTGTAGGATATACGATCATCCATATGCCACCACCTTCAGTCGCACTTGGTTATCCCTAATGAACTATGTCACTGTGCATGACACTCATTTCAACTAGGCCAGCATGTTGATGGTGTCTCTCCAGACAAACATATCCTCAGCACTAGCACCAGAGGAGGGATATTCCTTTGAATTATACATGGCTGCCTACTTATTGGATTTTTTTTGTTCCGAGTGCAACTTTGAGGGATGGGCACACAACTGGGACCCGGAGCAGGCACGCCCAGTTCACATAGAAATGAATTTATTTTGGGACTCTAGGTATAAGCAAGATATAGAGTGAACCTCACAACTATTCATTTCGGCACTCTACAGGAAATTGTTCAGTCGAGATACTCCATGCATGTCCTGGCGAGCCATGGAGACGTTAGGCAAGGTGGCACATTGGTTCCCACTGGCAGAATATACCTTTATTCGAGTCTTTGGTTCATTCAAGTCTCCCCATGCCATGCCCCGATTTGTTACGGATAAGATGCTTCTTCAAGAAGTTTGTTATCAGATGACTTCTAGTTTCTCTAAGGTCCTGAATAAAGGTAAGAAGAAGTCGTGGCCTACGCTGCCAATCACCATTGGTGCCTACAAAGTCAAGGATTTCAGAGACGTCGAGGCAAAAGAAGAAGAAATGAGAGGTTTCCACCTTGGGCCTTTGGATCACCGGACATATGACCCCGAGAGGAGAGTCCCTGATCATTGTAAATGGGCTAAGTTCAAGTGGAGCTACCAACATACTGCACACCCATATGAGGATGAGAAAAGAAACTGGTATAATGCGGATAGGGAACTCGCCCCGCGGGCATGGTCCGATCAGGAAGATCCAGATGATCACACGTTGGAGGAAAGAATCCGTGAATTGGGAGGCACCTCCTCTTCCCAGGCCAAGAAGCCTCGAACCATCACAGGTCACAACACTACCACCCAATAGAAAGAGCAAGAAGAAAAAGCTCAACAAGAAGCTGAAAAGAAGGCAAAAGAAGATGAAGAAAAGCGTAGAAAGAACTTGAAGGTAGAGCAAAGAAAGAAGCAGGCAGAGGAGGCCCGAAAAGTAAAGGAAGAACAAGAAGTAGAGGCTGAGGTGGAACGATAGCTCAAAAAATAATTAGATCAGGTGGAGGCCAAACGCAAGAGAAACGAAGAACAGGAAGCAGCAGCAGAGACTGAATGGAAGAGAAAGGAAGAACATGAACCAGCACTAGAAGGAGAGCATAGGCAGGAAGCATAACAGGAAAAAGTAGAAGCAGAGCATAGATAGAAAGCAGAACAAGACAAGATAGAAGTGGAGTAGCTTCAAAAAGAAGAGGAGGAATGAAAAAGAAAGGAAGAGGAAGATCGAAGATCAAAGAACATTGAGACATCTCCTCCAGTCACAAAATCACAAACTGACTTGCAGCCCATCAAATTATCTGTAATCAATATGCATTTTGCACTCTCTGAGTTGAGCTCTTATGAAGGACAGGAAGAGGAGGTGTTTAACCTTACAAGGCTCACTTATGATCAATTCTCCTTCAAGATCCGATAGGAGAAAAGGAGATGTCTAGCACAGAACCCTTCTGCCCCAATCGCAGCCACGACAGAGAAACATATAGTCCTAGATACTAGGACTAACCGAATAGTGATAGCATTGGCGGGCACTACTTTTTCTGCAGCCACAGATGAAAATGTGAGCCGAATGAGTAGAGAGATACTCTCCCTACAAAATAAGTTACAAGACTCTGAACAAAGGGAGGCAAGGGTAGAGCAAGAAAAGATAGCATTAAAGGAGGAAATAAAACAGCTTCGAGACAAAAGTGCTCTTGTTAATTAAGTACCACTCATCATCCAAAGAGAGTTGGAGGTACTGGATGTCACCATGAGGTAAGCTTATGGGGAGATGTTCACTATAAAACAAACAGTCGCCCCCTACTAAGACCCCAAGTAGAGACAAAATATAGGAGCGAGCGACTAAAAGAGGCCTCTGCCACTTTGGACATAATGATAGAATGGACAGGTCGGTACCCACAGGCTCCAAAAAACTTGCCCAAGAAAGACTGGATTCACACCCAGGATGCCAAGGTCCAAATTTGTATCAAAATGCAGTCCAAGGAAAAGCTATCCAAAGACGTAGAAAAGGTAATGGCCGCATATGAGCATTTGATCAGTGGCATCGACTCAATGCATGAACTACACCACATTCCATCTCTAGGTGAATTAAGCGAGGAAAAGACATGGGGACAGGTGGATCAGGATATTCAAAAATTTCTGCAACCTATCAGGCAAGCCGCTACTACTCCTGATCTTCTTGCATCGTCGGAGAATTTGGGTAAATTCATCGTTACACTAGTTTGGATCTACACTAAACTAGCCTCTTTAGCCAACCAGGTCACACTTAAGAGAGATACTATGATTCCAAATGCCTTGGAATGCCTCCACCAGTTGAGGGAAGAAGTCCCCTTAATCTCCCTAGTAGCTGCAGATTATCGCACATGGCAAAATTTTCTCAGGGAGCAACAAGTTGATGCCCCTGACCTCGCGATCACGCACACATTCCCATGATCAGATGGCAAGAGATCACAGGTCACACTCTACAACTGGGTCATGGGTTGCACTGTCCAATTGAGTCGCAGGTCGCATCCTCCATTCAAGTCGCAAGGTAGCCCAACGGTCAGGAAAGCGCAAAGGCTAGTAGCCCAAAGGGCATGTTTTGGTCTATAAAAACTTCCTTCGAGAAGATTGTAGGATCATTTTGTTTGGGACTCAAAGAGATAGAGAGCCTTGTAATAGAAGGACTACACACTTTTGAATATGAATATAGATACTTGTTAAATTCCTTTTGGATCTGATGTGGTTTGATGTGTGAACACTATGAGTATTTCGTTTTCAGTTTCTAACATCTTTTGATTAATGAAACTGTGTCTCCAATTACATCATTTACGCATTATAGTTTTCTAAAATGTGTTAATGGTGCTAAGTTTATTTCTCTGTCTCAATGAATTTTAATAACTTTGTTTACTAACATTTATATTCTCACCAAAATATTTAAGGAAGTGAAGGGATTTTTCCATAAAGAATTGTTTCTTCTTTGGTTAGAATAGTGTACAAGCATAACCCTAGTGATATGATGTTGACAACATTTCCTTTGGCCCCATGCTTTATATTTCAACTTGCTACACATAGTGTTGTATGTTCATTTAATTCATCGATCATGTTTCCTGTATCATCTGAATCAGCGTGTGTCCACAGGTTCACTAAGTCCTATTGAGACCCAAGGAAAGGATAATTAAGCGGTAGCCAGACCCACACCCCGGACGGGATCCATATTCCAAACGGTTTAGAGTCTAGTTGGGACCTTTTACTAGGGAGATCCCCTACTGTTGGCCGGACAGATTTTCCCGTCAAAAAATTCCAAGACTTCTCTTCCATAAATTTCACATCTCGACTTACGAAAAACTTATGAGTTATATGATTAAACAATCTGTATGCCTTAGATTTATCACTATATCCTATAAATATATACTTGTCGCTCCTATCGTCAAGCTTTTTTCTCAATTTTTTTGGAACATGAGAGAAATAAATACAACCATATACATGAAAGTGTGAAAAAGTTACCTTTTGTCCTATCCATGCTTCTTTAGGTACAAAAATTTGAACACTGGAAGTTGGCGATCTATTCAAAATATATACTAAACTTGCAATTGCTTCAGCCCATAAATCTTTAGACAAATTTCGTGTTTTACGCAAACTTCCATCCATATTCATAATTGTCTGATTTTTATTTCTACGACTCCATTTTGCTGTGGAGTATAAATGGTTGTCCTTTGTTTTTTAATACGATGTTGTTTGCAAAAATCAATGAATTCATTAAATTCATCAGACCTCAAAAATTTAATAAACTTGCAACTCTATTTTTCAGCCTCAAATTTGAACTCTTTAAACTTGTAAAATGTTTTAGATTTGTATTTAATGAAATACACCCAATTTTTCGTGCTAAAATCACCAATAAAAGTAAGAAAATAGAGACTGCTAGCAACTGATTTTTCTTGCATTGGACCACACAAATCTGTATGCACTAACTCTAGTCATTCTTTGGCTCTATTAGAGGCTGAAGCAAAACTATCCCACTTATGTTTACCCATTATACAGCTTTTACAAGAAGAGATGTGATCAAACAAATCAGGCAAACCTTTCACCATAGACTTTCTTTACAACAAACTCATACTTTTGATAGGTAAATGAACATATCGCAAATGCCACAGGTCAGAGTCAGTTGGCATTGAAATATTATGTGCATACAACTTCTCACTTTTCAATTGTAATTGATACAACTAGTTCTTTTTCATAGGAATCTTTGCAACAAGAGACTTATGTTTATCAGAAATCGTGCAAGAAGTGTTGTGAAAGCTAACATCATAACCATGTGCATCTAACTGACCAACACTCAACAAATTATGCTTGAAATTGTGTACATAATAAACATCATAGATATGCTTCACAACATTTGGTTTGGTTAAGACATGTACAACACCCTTTCCTGAAGCTTTAACTTGACGATCATCACCCAAACAAATAAAGGAACTGAAATATGTATCAAGATGAGAAAAAAATTCACTATGACCAGTCATGTGATTACTACATCTGATGTCTACCAACCAAACATCTTAGGTACTTGCACAATCACTTGGCATGCCAAAAATAAAGCATCTCATGTTTCACATTTAGTGTTTGTGACATTGGCTTTGCTTTTACTTAAAAAATATTCTAATTTTTGACATTCAGACTTATAATGGCCATATTTTTTACAATAGTGACATTGAATTTTTTATTTATCTATCCACCTACAACCATGATTAGTTTGAGACTGCTCTTACTATGTTTGAGGTACATGTGATCTATCATCAAACTGAGATTGTCCTCTACCCTTTCCTCTGCGGCCACGAAAACCTATACCTCTACCTCTATCCATAGAAGCTTTAGTTTCGAAAGCATGATCTAAAGAACTGACATATAAATTAATTTTTGCTTCATGAGCCAACAAAGAACCAGTTAATTCTTCCACATATAATTTTTCTAATTCTCTCGACTCACAAACAGTAACTATCATGTCAATTTTTTAAGGCAGACATCTAAGAATTTTTTCAACAATTCTTTGGTCTTCAAGTTCTTCACCATTCATCTAAAGCTAATTAACAACACCCATAACTTTAGTTATGAACTGATCAACTATTTCTGATTTAGTCATTTTAGGTGTTTCAAATTGTGTTCTGAGAGTCTGTAATTATACCATTTTTACTTTATCATTTCCTTGATAAGAAACCTTAAGTATATCCCATATTGTCTTAGCAGTCTTAGCAGTAGTGATTTTAGGAAAAATAGAGTCATATAAGGAATTCAAAATGCACGAATTGGGTCTACCTTCGTTCTATTTAAGTTCATCAAATTGTTTTCTTTGAGCAACACTCATACCGACAATTGTATTTGTGTTAGGCTCTGTGAACCCCAATTATAATGATTCCCAACAACCTAAACCTTGTAAGCATGCTTGCATTTTAAGACTCCAAAAATCATAAATTTTCCCACTAAATAGAGGCATAGGAATGGCAAACCAACTTGTGGAAGCCATGTTTAAAGGAATTAGAAATCTAACTAAAAATAACAACCAACAAGAAATAACAATAAAGCAAAAATAACACCAGCCACAATCTATGTGCTCAGCCTCAAAGGCACGTACAAGCTCGGTCTCAGAATCCAACACCAACTTATAGAGGCACCTCACTGAAAAAAAAACAACAACAATCGAATCTCATAAAAGAGAACAGGTGGGACAGATATGTGTAGCTTTCCTTAAGAAGGAAGAAACTAACAAATCTGCACAATAGTGGAAAAACTAGATTGGTTTCCAATATTTCTACACTAAATTTTGCTATGTGGATCAATAAGTTTCCATGAAGATCAAGAAAATAAAAATTAGGAAAGTATGCATGACCTTTATATCTAGCAGTTCTGCACATCCATGTCACACAAGCAGCGACAGGTTCACTTCAATGATGTAATAACAAACAAACCTTTCTCTTTGACAATTCTACACATTCTCTTCATACACGCAGCAGCGGGTTCACCTTGAAAAATTATCATATCGAAACTTGAAAAATGTACCTGATTTTTTGTAACGATATGCAAAATTTACTTGACCTTTCGATTTTCCACAAGGATCTCTTAAACAATTGATGAATTTTGTGGCAGAATCGATTTTTGATACCATTCCTCAATGTAGTCTTTGGGCTTCATTCTAGATCCTCTATACATAAATGGTTAGTAAAAACTAAAAAATAAAAATAAAATACACTCTAGACTGAAAGCTAGTTCCTATGCACACTTCCCTGACAATGACGCCAAAATGTTAAGACAAAATAATTACCTGTCATTTAATTTTTCAATCGAGGGGTTACGTAAACTTCTGAAGCATGTGTGCATTGTATGTGCTAGAAATTATCTTTTAGTTTAGATCAATATAACTACAAAATAATGAAAACGAATTCATTTAATCTATGAAATCAAATAATAAAAATGAAATTCAACTAACCTATGAAATCAAGTAACGAAAAGGAAGAAAAATTCAAAAGAAAATATAGTGCACACAATCACACTTGTAGGAATTGGAATTTTAATCTAAGAAGGAATTTCAAAGCATGTAAAGGAAAACAACTAAGGTGTGTTCAATCACTCCAACATCCAATATCGAAGTATGATAGAATCACCCTCTTGAGATGATGTATAAGCAACTGACTATACTTTAGTCTTTAAATCTAGTAAATCAATTAAGGCATGCAAAGGGAAAACTCAATAATTGCATAAGTTAGGTATTCAAGTAATGAATTTAGAAATATGATAAAATCACCTTCTTGAAATGATCTTTAAGAACACCCAATTATAAAATTGAATGAGGATCTAGAAAGCAATGTAAAACCATGTAAAAGTAAAACTCAATGATTGTATAGGTTGAACATTCAATCACCCAACTTAGAACACCTTCTTAGCCTGGTCTTTTAGGAACATTCAATTATACAATGAATTGATTATTTTATCTAAGAAAGTAAATAATAGAACATGAAAGGAAACTAAATAACTGTGAGCTCTATTGCCTCAAATTTAATACAATTGGAAAATTGATAAATCTATCCCATTGAAATGTTTTTAGAAAATCAAAGATTACACAGTCATTCTAAAACTAATACTAAGAAAGAAAATAAACTTTAATGTATAAAATGAAGTAAATCTCACACATTTTAAGTAGCTGATCTAACAGTATGAGATATGGTAAATCTAGACGCTCCATATGTAAGAAAAACCAAGTCAAATAAAGGAACATTCATGAGTAAGGTGCCACAATCTAATTTTGTATTCAAAGCTTGATCATAACTCCAATTTTACATATGATTTGATAGGAGAAAGCTTCCCATATTTATATAAAAGATGAGAAGCTATCTCATTAATGAGATTCCATGAATCTCTCCCTATATCTCTAGAGTTACAATCCAAATAGGAAGTGATAAGGCACATGTATTCTTAGAGTTACAATACAAATAGTAAATGAGACACATATCCTTAGGATCCCATGATCTTCTCCATCCAAATTCGAATTTGGCCTTAGGAGGCCACATAAGGATCTTCTGGAAGCCTATTTTTGACCTACACAAGGAAAAAAACTCAATCCATATTTTAGGTATAAGTAAGTGCATATTATTTTTTAATTTTTAACCACAAATTCACTTAAAAATACTAGGAATTAATAAAGTTTGGAAAAACATAAATGTAACCCAATAATGGTAATGGTAAGGTAAATGTAATGAAATGGAGGTGGAGTGAAGGTGATAATATGGAAATGTAAGTGAAAATGTAATGGAAGTAAATGACAATTTCAAGGCCCAACAGTATGTGAGTCAATACTTATCATAGTGTAAGATGACGATGCTTAGTTAAGGTCATGAAATGGAGCATTTCTGAGTGATTTCCATATCCGGGTCTTAGTACTAGCATGGTGTGTCTTCCTAGGGTGGGTTTGGCTTAATGTAGCTATGGATGCTCTCAAATATGGAAGATATTGATAGTTATTTTATAAAAATTTAATTTAGTGAAATTGTAAGACACAATATTAAGGGATCTCTAGTTCTTTGGAGATCATATATGAGTTCCCTCAAACTAGTCAAGTATGTATCAGTTCAGCCATGGTATTTCTTTATTGTACGTTGTGGTTTGGTTGTTGTAAGTTGTCTTTTGTTCATGGAATTCTTTGTTTCTTACTAAGCTCCATGGAAACCAAGTCTCGTGCAATTCTATATGGTGTGTGTCTTTATGATATTACTTAGTTTTTTTTTTCTTTTTCAAATTCTAAAATCATTTAAAAAAACATTTGAAGAAGTTGCATTCAAATGCTTACTTCCAATCCAAAGAATATTTAATTTGTTTATTCTAGGCTTGATATAGAACATGGATGAAATATTTTTCTTAATTAACAACCAATAATGTGTTGTAGTGTCCAAAATGGTAGAAAGTATTGGCTAGATGTGCATAAAAAAATTTGATGCCATGAATGTGTGCAAGTCACTATGGAAATTTTGATGTCTAAAATGGGCCTCCTAAGGAAAATAAAATAATAATTAAATTAATAATATAAGAGTTATGAATTTTCAAACAAAACAAGGAAGATTATTTTCTCTATTTTATTTTTGGCCTATCTCCTTATAGGTTTACTCAAATGTAAATTGTAGCAACTCATTGGATGCAAGATTAAATTTGACATCCAACAAGTACCCACCTACATAATTATAAGTGTAATGACATAGATTTAAAATACATGAAAAAAATGTTTTGGACATGCTTTTTCATGTATTTCCAATTTTTTTAATGATGCTCTACTGAGAAGTATGCAGAATGGGTACTCATTAGATTAGGAATTAAATTCTACATCCAATTAGTGTCTACATTTCACATTTGTTTAAAAATATAAGGATATAAGTCATAAATATATCATCATCTTGAATACTATTGGTTTTTTAAAAGTTGATTTTGTTAGTACAATATTTGTTTTGAGGCCCATTTTTAACCTCAAAATTTCCATATTTTATTAACAATGTTTGCCCATTTCTAAGAACGCATTCACATTCCTTAGAATAGATCCACACTCCTAAGCTTAAATACCAATTCCTCACCCATGTTGACTTGGTTCTCAAGCTAGCATCCTAGTTGGTAGTTTGGATACTATTAAGCCATAACACCTAGAAACATGTGCATCCTCCTTGAAACACACATATTTTCCTATTGATGCATGTTCTTGGAGGCCCCATTTCCACTTTTTTGGACATCATTAGTGTGTGATTTCACATACCTCAATCTTTTCATTTAAAAATTGTTTTCAATTAAAAACCACTAACTATGTAATCTAAGAGGATCTATGATGTAAAATAAGACTCAAGTAGTACATAATGGAAAGAAAACTCAAAACATTGCATTCTACATTATTATCCATACTAAAAGCACCATTAAATGATATTAGTATGTATTTTGTGTTCGTTTTTCCAAAATTCCAATGTTGTAGTGATTTTCTTTTTTGACAACTTTTCTAAAATGGAGCAATTTGATCGTTTTAAAAACATAAATAGTGCAACAAGGCTCACTCTTTTTTTTCTCTCCATGGAAATTTTCATATCGCAAGGATTTCCTAGAAGTATAAATTCATAGAAGAACAATAAATTTATTCATAATTTCCAAGGGACATTATGGAACAAATAAGATAAAGGATTAGTTATTCATTTTACCTATAAACCAATGGTTAAACTAATATTGTAAATAGAAGTGTTAGAAATCTATTAAAAATATAATTTGATCAGTTGTAAAGGGTTAGGATCCTTGGATCTAATGTTGGTGCAACTTCAATTTTCTTATGATAATTTTGTAGAGATATCTGTATGTAAAATTCCATTTCAAATTGCCAATGGCAGGTCACATATGGCAGTGGTTGACCTGGGATCATTTGTAAGAGTAGGTTGAATATGTGCATAAAATGTTTCAAAAGACATGAAAGAATTTCATGAGTACATGCCAAAAAATTTTAAAAGTATCTAGAAATACAACTATAGCCCTAATAAAAATAGAGGGGTCAAATTTTTTGAAGAGGGAGATATACTAGTGAGACACTTGGCAAAAAAAAATTTATGAAGGGAACTTACAAAAAAATTAATGTGAATAAGACTATTTTGTGCAAATACATACACACACACACACACACACACACACACACACACATGATGTTGATAATACAGGTGTTGGAGTTGCTAATATTGAAGGTTATTTCACCCACATTTACAATAGTTGATATATATGAATAAGATGAAGTAATAATTGTTGAATATGACGATTATGTTATTAACTAAAGTAGATTCTTGATTGTGAGAAAAGGGAAGTATATATTTTAGCTAACAGAGAAATTAAGAAACTTGAAAAACAAAAAACACAGTACTGAAAATTAAAAAGGAATAAAAGAACCTACATAGATTCCAAAATAGGTACTCAAGAAAATTACATAGTCCTTTTATGATTTGAATGATTAGTATTTATGTTATTCCTACAACTATAGCTTATCACATTACATATAAATATTCTCTATTGTTCTTTCCCTTTTGATAGTGATGGAATCATCCTAATTTAAATGTGCATCCCTTTTTTGAGGGTATTTCCTGATGTATCAAATTGTTATCGCTGATTGAAGAAGGAAAATAATATGTATTCTATTTTTTAAACCTTTTAATTTAAAATAAAAATATATAATTATTGGTGGCGTCACTGTTTCTATTTTATATAAATTATTTTTTGAATGAAAAACAAAGCATGTGATCTTAAAAAACCCATGATGTACTCTATGTGTATAGAATTAACACTTAAATTTTTCATTCCAACAATTTTTTTCAAGATTTTTGGAAAACATAATAGGAAAATGTACCCCTAAGAAATAAAGAAAATATAACATTTAAAATATACTATCAAATAATGAATGTGACTTTGATTCTAAGGAAATTCTAACATGTTTTGGTTTCCATGAAGTGCTAGAGAACATTGTCCCACTAGGCACCAAAAGGATTCCATGATTTTTATTTATTTCACAATTGAAAGCTAAGATCATTGTGATATTTATTTTCTAATTTTAAAAACCATTTGAAGATAAATAATGTATGCAAAACTCTGTAATAAGGAAAGAAACAACACTTTGTTATACATCAATTGAGACATCCCATATCCAACCAAGTTTAGCTAATGAAGGAAGAATTGATGTACCCATATCTACAAAAGGTTAGACAATGTTATAAAAGAGAAAATGAAATATCTCACGATTAATATATAGGAATTATATAAAGCATTAAAATTTCTCCATTTTTAGAGAAGATGGTTTTCCCAGTTCATTAAAACCTCATCTTTTCCCATTATTATTAAATAAAAATTCACTTATTAACTTTAAATAAATATAATGAATGAATTTAAAATTAAAAAAATCTATAAATATAAAATTTCATAAATAGAGTTATCAACATAAAAATGGGAATTATATAGTTCTTACTATAACCAATTTTGATCAAAGATACAAAGGGTTGTCAATGCCTGTAATCCTATACCCACCTATAGTATTTGAACAATCCTACAGATAATATATATATAGAATGGGTATTTTATATTAATTCAACTCCAAAACAAGCCAATGCATTTACATTGAGAGCAAAATCTACATCTTCATTGTTTTAGAATTTCACAAAAAAGGGACTCGCTTCTACCTAGCCAATTGCTCTCTTAACTCCTAGCAACATGTATTTTATAATCTCTAGAGGAATCCATTATACACTATATACTTGTAGAGCATATAAACCAAAAAAAATAACCACTACCACCTTGCCCATGTTCATAATTTCCTTATTTTTTTAGAGGAACAATATCCTCATGATCGAGAGGGTTCTCATGCATAGGTTGGTTTAGCAGTTCATCTTGGTGTTCCCCTTCTCGTGTGCCCTTAGCTGGTTTCTCCTCAATTATGAAAACCACCTTAAGTATGCACAAAGTTTTTGTTTCAACAATGACTTTGAAAAATGTGTTCCACTTTGAAGTCCAACCTATCCACAATCATATGCAAGCAGTTTACACTAGCCTTCAATGACTTAAGTTGTTGAGAAACTAATGCGAAATGAGAGTGAGCCTCTATGGAAATGTTGCCACCGTACTTAGATATGAGGAATGCCAAAAATGAAAGACTCAACTCCAAGTGAACCTTTGATTCTACCCCACTTTGCGACTAGGTTGAGCACTCTGTCCTGCATAAATTTCCATAATGACACCATCTTAATGATATTTCAAGAAAAAACAATATTTCTTTATAAATAATCTCTCCTCGACCATATCTACCCAACACTTTGCTCGCATTCATTTCCTTCTTCATGGTATTGCATTTTTTGATAAAATTGGCCATCACTATGTCACCTCACTTTTGCATGGGCTCAAAGAGCTAGCTTGGTCTTAACACAATATATAGAAAAGAGTAGCCAAATCCTCCACTAGGAAAATAATATGGTGCCTTCCTCCTTGATGGCACAACTATAGTGAACTACATTGTAATACAACAATATTGCAAGCTTCCATCTCCAAACTTTCAAGGAGTTAGTCTTCATGTAGACAATTAATATCTTGACAAAATTTAATTCAACGTTATGCAATGTCAAAATGTGTATGGATTAGGATATTATATCCCGTATCAACATATGATTTTTATTCATGGTCGGTTTACTATAGTTCAAGTACCATCATTCATTGTTAAGACACCTTGTTTATGAGTTGTGCCTTTTGATATGATAAAAATCGACCTTTTCATATTTATGAGCTTGCATCTGGATTTTGAGTCATTGAAGGGAAATCAATTTATGGAGCCTCTCTAACTTCGAGGAATATTTAAATTAAAATTATGGAGCCCTCGAAGACTTCCAAGTGAGTAATCCTTTTTTAAATTTCTACTTCCAATCCCTTCTATAAAAAAGAACCTCCACTTGATTATTAGTTTCTCTTCCTAATCCCAAGAAGAATTATGTCTTTATTTCTTCCTTGGGGTGATAAACTACTCCTCCCGCTCATTTATCTCCATAATAAAATATATTTAATAAACAAACGATAAATAATTCTTAATTCTTAATATTTATTTATTAAATTTATTAAAATATAAGAATTAATTTTATTTATATTTTCATAATTTCTTTATCAACAATATTTTTAGAAAAGTTCATTTGGTAAACATGTAAAAATGCAAAATAAATGTCAGTACAAGTTACATATTCAAATTCCTAGAAATATCTAACCAGTGACTACCTAATGAAATGGAAAAAAAAATATAAATCTTAGTGATAAGACTATGAATGGTGCTTATTCCAAAAAAAAAATTGATACACTACATTATTTTTATGTTAGAGAAAAAAAAAATCTATAATAAGCATAAGATTAAAAAAAAAGCCTATTGAAAAAAAAGATCTTATATCCCCAGTATAGGGAACATCACTCCAAAAATAAGAACCAATGAAACCCCATTCCTAATATCCATGATTCATTAATTGGAGGAAGGAGAAACTCCACAAGACCTCAAATACCAAAAAATATCCTTTAGAGGTGTCCCTTCTTAAGGCTCGCTACTTGAGTTAGTTTAAATACAATTTCTATCATTTAATGGAACATAATTATTAAATGGATCATATGTGTGTCTCGATGATTAATGTTGGATTAGTTTGTGATCATGATGGAATATCATCCTTTGAACCTTAATCCACATAAATGGAAAAGCATCACCAGACCTAGGCGAGATAGTAGTGGTGAAGCCACTAGGTTTCAATCTTGATTTGCTCAATCTGCGGATGCTATTGAAATGGGTATTGCTAGTACTATAGTAAAGGTTATCCCCGAATTTTGGACTTATTTTTTGGTGAGATATTTGTTTGAATTTCAAATTTGGGTTATGAATTCTCCATAGTGAGTCCAATTTTGTTGTTTCCATAGTGTTAGGTCCCTATATTACTAATGTAGTCCCTTATTGTTGTTAGTGTAGCCCACTTACTGTTATTTTTGTACCCCTGTAACCCCCATATTGTTATTATTGTGCCCTTACATTATTATTGTTAGGTCAGATAGGATTATATTGTGACTCCATGAACTCCTATATATAGTAGGAGGTTTTTTCATTTGTATCAACCAACAATTATTCATTTATTTAATGTAAAGGATGTTGCCCCCTCGAAGTGGCTTATTTCTAAGGCATTGATCTCTCTTCTTATTTTTTGGAGTTGGTTTCATAACATTTGGTATCAGAGCTTTGGATTATAGGGTTTCACTACTCCAAACAGGTCATCGTGGAATTTTCACTATAACGTTTTTTCTACGAAGGTTCAGAAGCTGAAATTTTTAACATGGGAAGTTGAAATATTGAGTAACCTCTTGTAAAAATTACAGATCTTGGTTCGCAATATTTTTAGAGATATGATCTTTGGAAGCTAGTGTTTTTCCAACCTCATGAATTTAATCTAAAATAGGTGACCTTGGGAAAAATGTCATAAATATCTCTCTGAGTATCGGATTGGAATTCTGTAAAAATTTTCCAAAATTGCGCAGACTATAGTTTTATATGTATCAATTTCATATCTAAAGAGGAAATAATGACACGTAGCATACCATACAATTTCTATCTACTGAACCAGTCCATAATTAGGTCATTATGGGAGATTGGGCATAACTTTGCCTTCAAGCATCCAAATCAGGTCAGACATGTGGCATTCAAAATAAGCTTTAGAGGGCTACTAAAGTACCATTTTTCAGATATTGAAGATCCGAAATCACAGCTATAATTCAATTTCAATATCAAGCTCCTCAAAAGAAATAAAAATTTTCGTATTTTGTTTTTCAATTTGCATAAGTCTTGTTTGAAAAATCAGTTTGAAGTGATTCCAAGGGCATATTCAAGCACATATATTAGTATTAGGTTTTAAAATGTCCCCTAAAAATAATTCAACACCCATTAAACCCTCATAATACTCTACTATGACTCATGAAGATGAAGAAGTGCAACATGATATATCAAAATTACAAGAGAAAGTGCACCAAATTTCATTCTCACAAAGAGAAAAAAAAAATGAAATGAAATTTTTGAAGAAAAGTGTGGAAGCTAAGATGGATGGTTTGAGGGAGGAAATGTAAGCTAATATGGATGGTTTTAATAAAGATGTGATGGATGGTTTGAATAATGGCATGGAAGGCATGGAAGCTAAGATATAAGAAAAATTAAAGAAAACATGGAAGACATGAAGAATTATCTAAAATTAGACATGGAAGGTTCGAAGGAAGGTTTGACAAAGTTGATACAAGAAATGATTCCTAATGGCGAAAAGATAGTAGAGGAAACTCATGATGAGAAAAAAATAAATCTTACTTGTGATTTCATAAACTAGAATGTTAGATGGAAGATCCACCATATTCCAAAGATTGATATGACGAATTTTGATGGCAAGGATCCCGCAACATGGATACTGCAGATGGAGAAATATTCTAATGTCAATAATTTGAAAAACACAAAAAAGGTATGCATTACAACTTTATATTTAGAAAAAAATACATTTGTATGGTATCGATGGATTTTCTCCCATAAAACTATTGCCACTTAGTCAATTTTTACGTAGCAAATGATAGCACATTATATGGATACAAAGAGAAACACCTTCTTTAGAAAATTGATAAATCTCAAACAAAAGGGTTCAGTAGTGGAGCACATTGAGGACTTCCAAAAATCAAATATAAGGGTAATTGATATTCCAGAGGAAAACAAGATTCATGTCTTCATAGGGGCTTTAAAGGATGACATCCTGCATGAGGTTCTCCTTTGGGAACCTGATTCATTGGAGAATGAATTTAGGTTGGAAAGAAAAATTGAATGTAAAATTATGGCAACAAGGAAGCTTACCACTCACATCTATAAAGATGGAAGTGTTGCTACTCCTAGACTTCCACAACCTACAATGTTGACACCACAAAAATTAGAAGAAAAAATAGCAAAAGGGATTTGCTACAGTTGTGATAGAAAATACACTAAAGGTCATAAGTGTCCTGAGAAGAAATTATTTTACATAGATGGTGAAGAGGAAGAAGAAAATGAACAAGAAAATTCAAAAGAATAAGATATACACCATGAACCAACCCTAAAGAAAGAAGAAATGAGCTCGATCATATCGTGTAATTCATTGGCAAGAATTACCACTCCTCAAACTCTCAAGATACAAGGACATATCAAGGAGAAAAAATGAATAGTGTTGATCTATTCGGCTAGTACCCATAATTTTATTCATTGTAAGGTAGCCAAGGAATTGAATTGGTTCCTATACCTAGCACTAGAATGTCAAGTGATGGTTCTAAATGGACGAACTATAAATTGCTTTGGAAAACACCATAATATCAAGTTAACCATGGGGGAATATGTATTGACTAGTCCAATGCTTCCCATTCCAATGGGAGGTCTTGATATTGTACTAGGAGTATAATGGTTACAATCTTTAGGGATGGTAGCTTTTAATTTTCAAGAACTTCTCTCGAAAAAATTTTCAGAAGGAAAGGAAGTCAAATTAAGGGGTATCACAGGGAGGTCGAGAAATATAATAAGCTCTAATGTCATGATAAAGCTTTTGAATAAAAAACAATGAGTCGTAATTTCACAATTATGCTCACTAGAAGTTCCAACATCAGAAGCCTCTATTTCTCCAGATTTCAAAAAAGTCTTGGGCAATCATTCCAAGGTGTTTGAAACTCCCAAAGGACTCCCACCTATTCGTTATCATGATCATGTTATTCATTTGATTCTAGGAAGCGTTCCTCCAAAAATCATGCCTTACAGATATCCTTATGTCCAAAAGAGCGAAATTCAACGTATGATTTAAAAAATGTTAGACGCTGGTATAATTCAACCTAGTCAAAGTTATTTATCTACTCCACTAGTATTGGTGCACAAGAAGGATGGATCATGGCACATTTTTCCAGATTATAGGGAGCTCAATAAGCTCACTATTAAAGATAAATTTCCCATTCCTGTGATTGATGAATTATTGGATGAATTACATGGAGAAATCTATTTTAACAAGTTCGATCTTCATTTAGGATATCCTAAAATTAGAATGAAGACTGAAGAAATTCCGAAAACAACATCTTGAACTCATGAGGGTCATCGCGAATCGGTGTTCATGCCTTTTGACCTTACCAATGCGCCTTCTACATTTCAATGGTTAATGAATTCCATTTTCAAACCCTCCCTTAGAAAATTTGTGTTAGTATTTTTTGATGATATACTAATCTACAATAGTTCTTGGAAGAATCATGTTCAACATGTTGATAGGGTGCTCAAAATACAGGAGGAGAAACAATTATATGCAAAAACCTCCAAATGTTTCTTTGGAGTAGAAGAGGTGAAATATCTGGGTCATATTATATCTCAAGAGGGTGTTAAGGCAAACCCTAACAAAAGTAAAGCCATTAAGGAATGGAAAGTCCCCACAACCATAAATTAGTTGCGAGGATTTCTCATGTTAACAAGGTATTATTGCAAGTTTGTTAAGAATTATGAGAGAATAGCAGCACCTCTAACAACATTATTGAAGAAAAATGCATTTTCATGTACTTGTGAAGCAACTAAGGCCTTTGAACATCTTAAAGATGCAATGTGCCTAGCATGGGCCTTAGCTATGCCAGACTTCACAGAAACCTTTATTGTCGAATGTCATGCCTCATGGAATGGAATTGGTGTTGTTTTAATGCAATAAGGAAGACCCATTGCTTTTTAAAGTCTTCTAATCAAAGGAAAGTATTTACATAAAGCTATTTATGAGAAGGAAATGTTGGAAATACTACATGCACTAAAGAAATGGAGACCCTACCTAATGGGAAGACACTTCGGGGTAAAAACTTATCATGATAGTCTTAAACACTTTCTTGGAACAAAGACTATCCTTTGAAGAGCAGCAAAAATGGGTCACAAAGATGTTAGGTTCTGACTTTAAAATCGTCTACAAAAAAGGGAAGCTAAATTTTGTTGCAGATGCACTCTCAAGAAAGTATGAAGAGGTGGAAGCATTTCTTTGCACCATTTCTATTATCCAACCAGATTGGATAATCGAAGCAAGGGATGAATGGAAGAAGGATGAAGAAGTGTGGACACTCATTCAAAAGTTACAGCAAGATCCTAGTACATATGATACATTTAGTTGGAAAATTGAATCCTTATGGTACAATTATCACTTATATCTTTGTAAGAATTCAAAACTAAAACAAAAGATTCTTTTGGAATTGCACACTTCTCCCTTAGGAGGACAGTCAGGATTTTTAAAAAATTACTGCAGGGTTGTTGGAAATATTGTCATTGATGGCAAAGGAGACAACAAAGAAGCAGAGAGATAGCAAAAGAGAGGGAAGGAGAACATTAGACATGAAGCAGAAAGAAAAACAGCTGCAGATCTAGAAAGACAGAGTAGTGAGGGAGAAGGACCATTGAATTGAAAATCTGACCAGACTAGAGGTTTTGTAAGTTAAATCATTTATATGTTATGAAAGAAATTGTTTCAGTATTACATGTGCACTAGTTGATTTAATTTCTATGTGAAAATGTCTGAATCTTCGTGAACTGTGTATGAATATGCTCTATAATCTGGGGGTTTAATGTCCTCTATGTATCCTTGAAGAAATCGACATTCATGTCGATGTTATGATGGGGAGTTAAATGTGTTCAAATTTATGAATCAAACCCTGCATGGGTCACTCTGATCATTGATCACAGCATGGATCAATGCTTTTCAAAACATATGATTTTGAAATTGACCTTAATCTAATAAAAACGATGCAAGGAATATAGTTCTGTTGTAATGTATGTCTATAGGATATTTTATGAGTGATGATGCATATCCAAAGGCCATCTGAATACCGCGAATGTATACACAGCGAGGAACGCATAAAAATGAACTGAGAAACTATGTTACATTTGAAGAATCGAGTGAAGACACGGTAATGATGATGGATAGAAGTTAGTGCAGCAGGTTGAAAGGGTTAACCAGAGTCAAAGTGGTGAGCCAGATTTTAAACAGAACCATGAATGTGTGGAGGCCTCAGCTTGCTTGAGAAGTTGAAGTGTTAACAGAAGACAGGGTTAATACCTGAAGAGGCATAGCAAAGAAATTTTGGAAGCGAAACTGTGTATCACAGAAATTGAACCAAATAACGGAATGCGAAGGCGGAATACAACTAACATAGAGTTGTGAAGTTGGGCGGAACCCTGAGTCAAGGAGAAAATCGGAACCTCGAAGTTACAGTGAAAGTGGGTTGGGGACCCAATACGGGCAGTATCACACTGACCCTTAAGTGGTAAGTCATTTTTGTGAAAAAAACGCGATATCGCTCTTTAAGAACCACGTGTCCTAACGTGGTATTGTAAAACCATTTCCATTGCATAATTTTGGAGATTTAAACCTCGTCCAATTAAATTGCGCGACTGTCGTCGGATGGGCACATAATTGGAGTTTGGAGCGCGAGCACAGAATGTCCGTTGGATCATAATTGAATTTGCGTAAACGTTAATGCAAGGTACCTGTTGAAAGTTATTGTGGGACCCATATATGTTTTCAGACTCGTGGTCTAATAGATGTTGAGGCATTATGATACATAGAGGTCTTAAATAAAAAATAAAGGGTTTATTTATAATGATCCTTAACACTGGAATGGAGGGCATAACATATATTAATATGGCTAAAGGATGAGCGTAATCCCGGGGAACTTCATCACATATATTTATATGTGTGTGGGACCGGAACCTTATGTTGAAGATCGTTAACATTAAGGTAAAAAATGAAGTTAGGGCCATAAGTAATATGGTTGATATTTGCGCACTATCTAAATAGTGATTTCAAACTACATGATGGTTTTTGTTATAATGTTTGACGGAGGAGGTAATATATGTTAATATATTATTGTTGATATGAACTATCACAAAGGCTGCGCGTATAAAATTTGTATACGTGAGTATGATTTCTATGGGACCCAATCGATCTTTAATATTCTCCGGGGTTTTAATAAAGTCCAAAGCTTACTAAATGTTTAAGAACATTCGATTTGGGGATGTTGATATATTTTATATATGAATGGTAAGCCGTGGCACATTTAGGTTTGGTTTTTATGAAACTTGACTGTTAATTCACGATGGCCATAAGATGTCTGAGTTAAAGACTTATAGCCCAAATATTCGGTTTTAAAATCAAGTCTTATAAAACTTGAGTGGTATGATTGAAATGTGATGGCAGAGATTAAAAAAAGGAAAGAACCCTATGATTAGAAGATTCTTTAATATACCATGGCGAAGGTTCATATAACCGCAGGTTGGTTATTTAATCAAAGAGAGAAGTCCGCATATGAAATCATGAAGTGGGTTTACACCATGATTTAAATAGTTATTGAAACAAGTCAAGTTTCTGCATAAAAATGAGATCTAAGACGATGAGGCTCAAAAGGCCTTGTTGATATATGCATTAGTGTGTTGATTTAACAAAGTCAAGTTTAATACGAATAAAGTGTTCATAAGGCTATGGGGCTGTATTACTTATTTGATAACTTGGTTTTGTTAAAGAGTGAAATGAAGTTGTGACAGTGAATGATTCTATGGTTTATTGGTCTATAAGCCTTAGAGTTAGAATTGACAAAACAAATTATTATAACCATTGGATTTAATTTATTAAAGCCTTAGTTACAATACGATGCCGAAACTTAATTAATCCAAAGGTTTTATGATAAGACTATTAAAAATTTCTTTCATCTGGAAATGAATTAAAGGTGGAGACTTTGGATTAAGTGGGTTCCTACGTTTGGTTTCATAATCAGTAATTGAAGAAAAGTGCCTCCGCGTCAATGTTGTGAAATTGCCATATTGTGAATTTATGTGGGAAAGAATTTGCATGCATTTTATATGCAGCTTTGAGATTTGGGAATGTGTGTTTGTGTTATAATAGGATTTTAACATAGTGATGGAAAAAGAAATCTTCAACATTGATACAGCTGCCAGATTTAGCACATAAATTAGAAATGCATTTTTATATACATAGTGAACTTGGAGAATGTGGGTCTAAGAGGGGTACATGCATAGAAAGCAGGAGAGTAAGCAAAAACTGAAAAAGCCAGTGACAACAGTAGAAAAGACAAGCACATAGTGAGCCAAGAACTGAAAGGGTTGAATGAGATATATCGGATGCAAATGTAAATGTAAATGTTTTAATTGATTTTATATTGTTTGTGATGCAAAGGCAAGTCTCCATAGGCAAACAAAAATCCCACTGTAATATTGAAATGTATACATGTTGTTATATTTTTCTGAATGAGCTAGACAAAGAAGTGATAAGGAAGAATTCAAAGAGTCATGGCTATTCATTTCGAATTCCCTGAGGAATGCTAACTGTCATAAGATAATTTCTATAAATAATATCACATAGATATGCATACAGAGGTTAGATAATGGAGAATTGAGGCAAAGAGGGTAAGATGAAGGAAGAGCAGATAGAGAAGTTGTGAAGACTCAGAGATGATATAAGGCAGATATGAAGGTTAGTGGACAACAATGAAAAGGGAAAAGAACATAGCTGATACCCAGGTAAATCAACATGTGTTTTTGAAAGAATGAGGAAGTTGATGCTTCCATATCAACTTGTAGCTTGATAGATGTCAGTTGTAGCTAGCTGAGGTAGGAGCCTCCTGTATGTTACAGAAAATAGATGGGAGTTGGAGCTTCCTTACAAGTTGTAGCTTGCAGAATTGAGGTAGGAACCTCCTATAGGTTGGTGCCTACAGAAAATTAGTGGTGAGAGGGATTTGGAGCTTGCCTTTGCATCACAACAATAATAAGATGTGGTTTTCTCCCTTATGGGTTTCCACTTATATCTGTTGTCTCTATGCATGATGATTATGTGTTGATACTATGTATTTATTCTTCTTAATATCTGCTGCTCATTTATTAAGATTGTTATTCCATTGTATATTAAGTTGATTACAAAATGATGATGTGAATGAGTATAAAAGAAACATGACTACATTAATAAGAACATGACTACATTAAACTGATTCACCCCCCCCCCCCCTCTTAGTTTAACCAAGTGTCCAATAAGGGTGAAGAAATATTTTTTTTGTGATGGTCTTAAATATGATATTCAATCTTTTGTGCCAGAATGTTTATTTTTCCAGCAAAATAAAGTTGATACATCAGGTCTTCTACAACCTTTATCCATTCCAACTCAACGTTGGGAGGAGATTTCAATGGATTTTATCACATGTTTACCTAAGTCCGAAGGAAAAAGTGTCATCATGGTGCTAGTTGATAGAATTACTAAGTATGCACACTTTTGTGCATTAGCTCATCCATTTAAATTAGGTACAGTTGCTACTGCATTTATGGAAACAATTCAAAAGCTACATGGAAACCCAAGATTATTGTAAATGAGAAAGATCCCATTTTCACTGGAAATTTTTGGACGAATTATTTTCTTGTTTGGTTACTCAAATAGCTCATAGTTCATCATATCATCCTCAATCCGATGGTAAAACTGAGATAGCGAACAAATTTTTGGAAGGATATCTTCATTGTTTTGTATATGATAAACAAACACAATGGGTCAAGTGGATACCTCTGGATGAATGGTGGTATAAAAATTCCTTCCATACTGCAGCAAAAATGACCCCATTTATGGCACTTTATGGATGTCATCCACCATCCATCGCATCATCTTTAAGAGAAAATTCTAAGGTTCAAGTAGTGGAAGATCACATCGAGCATCAAAAACAAGTTCTCGAAATATTCAAGGATAACCAAAATTTGGCAGAAAATCGAGTGAAACAATGGGCATATCAACATCGCAGCGAGATAATTTTTTATGTAGGACAATGGGTATTTTTACAACTACAACCATAGAAACAAATTTCCCTCAAGCGAGCTAAGAAGGATGCTAAATTATTGTGAAAGTACTATGCTCCTTACAAGGTGTTGCAAAATATTGGTACTATGGCATACAAATTGTAGCTTCTTGCTTCTTCGCCAGTGCATCTAGTTTTCCATGTTTCATGCTTAAAGAAGGTTATAGGTGACAAGCTTCCAATTCAAACAATATTTCCAGAACTTGATGAGGAAGGAAAAATCAAATTGGAACCTTAAGCAGTCACAGAAACAAGAACTCGATAGCTACGAAATCTATCAATTTCAAAGTATCTCATAAAGTGGAAGAATTACCCACTGAATATTCTACATGGGAGGATGAGAATTTATACAGAAGAATCCATAACTACACAACCATTGAGGGCAAAAGTTTTTTGAAGGAGAGGGGCATGTTAGGTCTCTATATTACTAGTGTATTCCCTTATTGTTGTTAGTGTAGCCCCCTTATTTTTATTATTGTACCCCTGTAACCCCCATATTGTTATTATTGTGCCCTTACATTATTATTGTTAGGTCAGCTAGGATTATATTGTGACCCCATCGAGTCCTATATATAGAAGGAGGTTTTGTCGTTTCTATAATCCAAGAATTACTCATTTATGTAATGTAAAGGATGTTTCCTCCTTTGAGTGGCTTACTTCTAAGGCGTTGATCTCTCTTTTCTTCAAATTTTGGAGCTAGCTTCATTACACATACTAAGTCCAATATGTTCCACTTTGAAGGCCAACCTATCCATAGTCATCTTCAAGTGGTCTACATCGTCCTTCAACAACTTAAGTTTTTGAGAAACCAATGCCAAATGAGAGCGAGCCTTCGTGGCAACCTTGTCATTCTACTTAGATATGAGGGATGCCGAAAATGAAAGACTCGACTCTAGGTGAACCATTTGGTGTACTCCACTTTGCGAATAAGCTGAGCACTCCATACTGCATGAATTTCCATAATTGCACTATTTTAACAAGATTTCAAGGGCCATGCGCCTTTCTTTATAAACCATCTCTCCCTAACCACATCAACCTCCAACACTCTACTCGCATTCAATTCCTTCTTACCAGTTGTGAAATTGTTTGGAAACACTGGACATCACTTAGTCACGTCGGTTGTGCATGGACTTGAATGAAATTAAGTCATTCAAGTCCTGTTGCACACGAGCTATATTTGTGATAGCTCTGGGAAGGTTTAATATATTTAATTTAATTCAATTTATATTTCCATAGTTTTTTTTATCTCAATAGTTTTTTTGGAAATTTTAGTTAGTAAATATGGGGAAATATAAAGTAAATATAGGTACAAGTTACATGCTCAATTTTTTTAAAATAGAGGGAAATAAGTTGAACCTATAAATGATGGTGAAAATGGTTATATATATATATAAAGTTTTATATGTTTTAATGGAAATTTTGATATTAAAGAAACATAAATTCCCATATCATACGATAAACAACAAACTTATTTAAAAAATTATATTCAAAATGTAAGGAACATCACTCCCAAAAACATAACCAAAAAAATCCTTTAGAAGTGTCCCTTCTTAAAGTTGGTTGGTTGAGTTAGTTTTAAGATTAGTTATATCATTTAATGGAACGTATTTATTAAAAAGATCACGTGTGGGTCTAGGTAATTAATGGTAGTTTTTTTTTTTTTAGTTGTGATGAAATTTGATTCTTTAAATCCCACTTCACATAATTATGTTCTAGATTATTTAGTAAAGGGTTTTCATTATTTTTTATTTTATTTTTTGGTGAGAAATTTGTTAAAATTATAAGTTTGGGTTATGAATTTTCCACAATCTAAGTGTTTTAAATATTTTTTAGGGTGTTAAATTCATATATAAAATTAAAAAAAACAATTTAAAATACACAAATCAAAATTTGCCTAAAACAAATTTACCCAATTTACCCAATTTTAACTAGAAACCACAAAAACTCTAATAATCATTAAAAAAACCATAATTAGAACTATATAAATAAACATCCTTATAATATAATACATTGAATAAAAACTTCGTTATTCATAAATCTAATAAATAATTAATTTATTAAATTTAATATAATTTATAGATTAATAATTTCCCTTAAAATAAGCAATGAACCTCCTCTTTTTCTTTTTTTTTAAATTATACAACGCCAAACCAAACCTCAATGAACGCCATACCAGTTTTGGACTTCTTCGAATTTAATTTAAACAACCAACATCGAGATTTGACCCAATTTTTTTGCCCATTTCTAACCAAAAGCCCCTCTTAAAAAACATCTAATAATTAGAAAACGTTCATAGGTATGTATAAATACACACCCTTGTAATACGAACTACCTTACAATACACTGAAAAGAAACTCCTTTGTGCGCAGATCTAAGATTGTTTTTATTTTCCTTTGTCTATCTTCCATATGGATTCCTCTTTCCTTTCGATGCTCGATCAACATTTGGTCGCTTTTGTAACTCCATTCAAGAAGAATATGGAAAGTACTATGTGGGCTAAGCTGCCGGTTCATCTGCAAATTCAAGTGCTGCTATGGCTTTCCCCATTGGATTTACGTAGACTTTCATTCACCTGCAAGTACTTCCACTTATTATTATCGGATCCATCTTTTGCTACTGACTATGACCGTCACCGCCTCACAGATCCTACTTTCCTTGTTTCTTCACTTTACCTTGAGCAGCAGATGCAGAACATGACGGTTTTAAACTCCGTTATTTGGCAGCAAGGAACGAATGACCTGTTTCCATGGCAAAGCCCGTTGTTCGATCATTTGCACAGATCCAGCTGGTGGTTATCTAGTCACGGCGATGGGTTCGTGTGTTTCGAAGGGCTAACTACTTTGTGCAGCGAGAAGTATAATTTATTGGTTTTTAACCCTCTCTTTCCCCATGAGTCCAAGATTTTGACCCTTCCCGCCGCAGCTGGTGACGGGAGGAACTTGTATACAGCGGTCGCCTTCGACCGAAGAAATGGCGTTTGCAAGCTCATCATTTGGTGCCTCCCACACAATTACATACTTATCAAAGAAGGTGACAGAGTTGATAGTAATTTCAAAGAAGGTGACAGAGTTGTGACTTTCGTTTACCACTTTAAAGAAGGTACATGGAAAACGATAAGAGAATGCAGCAATGGAAGTGGTAAACTTTTTTTTATTCGGGGTGGTGCTCAGCTCGTGAACGAGCGGTTCCTGTGCTGGCTCTGCACTGACCTCATTTCATCTGTAAACACGGTGTTGGTGTTTGATGTGGAAGAAGAGATGTGGAAGGAGCCATTTCCTCTGGGTAATTCTGGGTCTTTTATTTGCACGGCTCAACATGAAAAACAGTTATGTGTGCTAAGCAAAACATACGAGGAGAAAAATATGAAATTGGAGTTATGGAAGTTTGATATGGAACACAAAGTTTTGCGACTGGTAGAGTACTTCATCCCACCGCCGATTACGGATGGAAGAGATTCTCGTCGTGTGGGGGCGAGGCCCGGGATTCTTCTGGGTTGAAGAATGGAAGAAACAGAAAAAAATGTGGGTTTGTGATATCTCACGTCATTGCTGGCAAAATTTGGGCAATTTAGGAATGCGGCACAGAGCTGACTGTTTTGAAGCGAGCCTGTTTAGGTTGGGGGTAATGGAGAGCCTCACGGATGAAGTAAACGAAGCCAGAGGTGACGAAGAAGGTGAAGAAACAGGATAAAATTATTTTAAAAATGTCAATTAATTAATATATTTGTTGGTATTATTAGGTTGATAGGTAGATTGGGTGTTTAATTTGAAATAGCTTTACAGCATTTTTATTTCAGTACTGGTTATGTTCTTTTTACAATATAATTTTAGTGACTGTTATATAAAATGAATTCTGAATTTTTTTAGTATATATATATATATATATATATCATTTTTCGTCTTTTCAATGTCTGGGTTTTTATAAGTCTGTACATAACAGTTGTACATATTTTCAGATTACATTATAATTATATTTCAAATTTTCAAAAACTTATACGTAAATTTTCATTATTTTCTAGACTAATTCTCAAATTCTGGATTTTAATTTTTGCCTGCTTTGAAGATATCTTCAAATCTTTACCATCTCCTCCCAAACCTGCGACGACCTCTTCCTCCATCTGTTTGTCCTGCTTCATGACCCACCAAACACATGCCTGCAACCACCTCTGCTCGATCTGTTTGACCTACATGACCCACCAAATTACCTGTCACCAACTATTTGAATAAACTTTCTTTCTCCCACCCTTAACAATTGTTTCATTAAATCCTTCATTTATTATCATCTCCTTAGATCCAATTGTTTAATTGAATCCTTCATTGATTGTCCTATGCTTAGATCCAATCAATGGAAGTATTGAGCTCAAGTCTCGGCACGGCAGGTTCTAGCCGTGATTTGCAAGAGTATAATGAATTCATTTTTCATATATAAATTTATATAATGAATATTAATAATAATTTAAAGTAAATTTAAAATTTATTTATTTTATGGATATTTTAATTTTAGCTATATTTTATTATGATGGATTAATGTTAATTACTCATTTTAAATGAATGGTGGAGATTTAAAATCCTTCAAATATCTTAATATATTTTTAGTGATAAATTAATTAAAACACGATAATCTAGAAACATGAATTATGCTATTTTGGTCATTTGGTATAACTAAACTATATTATTATTTTATGATATTGTTATAAAGCATATTTACAGAATCTTCATGATAAAGTAGAGAAGAAATGTGCATACTTTTTTAGATAAGGTAAGTATTTTGATGTTTTTATGAGCAATTAGTTTCATAAATATAGGCTTTATAAATTCAAAGGACAAATTTTAAATAAATTGCTAGCACTAAAATGAAAATAAGCACATGTATATGTCTAGAGAACATATAAAGATTTATTTTAACATTTAGAAGACCAAAACCCCTCACTCAAGTTTTTTAATTTATTTTTTCTTAGGAGCAACTAGAGAAAACATTAGAGAGTATGTGTGCTATTTTTTATTTTCAACTATAAAATATATTTGTAATAAAAATGACACATTTTTATTATAAATAAATTAAAATATTCTATCAATAATAATTTTACTAATTTTTTTTAGATTTGATATTCATACTAAGTTAGGAAAAACAAAATTGGAAATACTCATTACTTAAAAGAAAGTATATATCAATAAACTATTATTATTTTTTATTTTTTGACCATCTTGAAATATTTTGACCATCTCCTTGCAAAATTGCAGCCACCTCTTCACCCTACCCATTCCCGTTGTCCACACCCTTCTCCTTAAGATATTATCATCTATGAAGTTAGAGATGTTAATTTAGAAGTACAATCTAATGTCAACATTCTACCAACTCTATCTTTTTCGCAATTACCTCATTCTGGCTTCTTCTAGTCGAGAAGGAGGTACATACCAACTAGTTGGGACATAGAAATATATATCCAATTGAATTAGTTGGAGAAGAAATTCAAGTAGCGCTGGTCGTTTAATAATTTGTGGAGCACCATTGTGAAAAATATTTGGTAGACATGGGTCCTCAAACCATGTTGGTCACTTGGGACTTGTAGTCCTTGGATAGATCCTTCTAATGAGGTATTGTGCGCTTCAAAAGGAGATAGTATGCCAAAGTTACATCCTCGGGCAGTTTAGGGTTAGGTTTTTGGATGTTTAGGTCAATAGTTTTGGCGCTTCATCTCCTAGGGTTAGGTTTTTGGGTATTTAGGGTTTTTCATTTCTTCTTAATAATAAATACAAGGCAACTTCAACACTCCTATATTTCAAGGCTAGATAGATGCAGTTGTCGTAGATAGATGGATCAATTAGTTGGAAGGGTATTTCTCGGTCCATGAATTCTCTAAGCAAGAAAATATTACTTTGGCACTCCAAAATTCGCTCCCCATGTCAAAGAATGGTCAGAAACCTACTTTGAGAAAAAGGATGAGAGGTAACCCTCTCTCTTCTCGGTCACACCCACTTGGAATTCATTCTAGTATAGCATCAAGGAACAATATTACCCCTTGGGGAGATATCAGGACAAGTACATCCAATGGACCATGTTGCGGCAACAAAGGGATCAAGATGTGCACCAGCTGACAAATTTGTTCCACACCCTTCGCACAAAGTTGTGTATTAAAGATTTAGAGAAACATTTGGTGCTCAAGTACCTCATCTATTTGCACAGATACATTAAGGGGGAAACAGTTGCTTGTGGTCGAAGTAAAGGCATCCGACTCAGATGCATGTTTTGATTTTGTGTCAAAACGAGACAAGAGGAATAAAAAAGGGAAACAAATCATAGATGCAGAACCCAGTGCCACCGTTTCCACCACCAAGGACAAGATGGAGGAGCTTAAGAAACCAAAGGATTGGGAACACCTCTTCCATTATGAAATGTGGGTGAATGGTTCTCCACTAGAATTCCTTGTTGATAGAGGAAGAAAAAAGAAGCTCATTTTAGTAGCTGTCGTGAAGTGGATCATCCTATCGACCACAACACACCCACATACACATACCATTGGGTGGGTTCACTAAGGAAGAGATCTTTTCATCTACCAACAATGTCGCCTTATGTACAACATCAAGCCCTTTATAGATGAGGTATTGTATAATGGTGCTCCACTTATGTGTCTCATGTATTATTAGGGCAACCATACTTGTGGAAGCGACATGTTATGTATGATTCTAGGCCTCGTTCTATTATTACTAATTTGGGAAATTATTTATATAGGATACCATAGGTAGTACTGCCTTCCACCATCTCTTTGAGTACTACAAAGCAATGCAATGTTGAATTATTTTTGAAACAAGGAAAAAGAATTCATTACGTTCGCCATAGGGCAGAAGAATATTGTACTGGAAGTCTCCAAACGAGGACACACGCACAACAAAAATATATGCGGGCAAGAAGTCATGGAGGAATACGAGGAAATTTTCTCCTCACCCGAAGAGGTCCTCTACTGTTGTCCGCATCCGAGAACTCCATTGAAATAACCCTAGGAACATCACTTCCTAATGGGTCGATCTATCGACGTTCTCTTTTGTAGAAGGATGAAATCAAGAGGCAAAATCCAAGAGCTCTTTCTGAAAGGGCACATTAGGCCAAGCTGCTCACATGTACTCTCTCTGGCTGATAAAGAAACCAAATGTATTGAATGCATTTAGCACGTCGGCTAGTAGGTCCACGACATCTTGGAGAAATCCAATTTCAAGCACAAGCAAATGCATGATCAACATCGGGTTCCATGCAAGTTTCAGGAGGGCGATAAAGTTTGGGTACATTTACAGAAGGAGCGCCTTGCTGACCCACACCGTAAGCTCCACCAGTTGAGATATGGGTCATTGAACATCACCAATTCAGTAGGGGATAATGCCTTAAAGCTTAGTATTCCACCCTTCCTTAATCTGCAACCAATGTTCAATGTAGACTGTGTTTGGCCCTACTTTCCACAATTGTAGGACACATCCGAGATTGCAGAACAACTCACACCAAGAAATTTAAACCCAAACTACATGGACCAAGTCACAACTAATCACATCACGAACACACTTATCGAGAACAATTGACAAGAAATGATCCAACTATATCGAGTTGTGAAACCATGCCAACTCCTTCACCAGGAAAAGTGGCTCACTAGGGATCAATTTTAGAAGAAGTTTCATTATCTCATTGAGGAAACCAACGCAATGGGGATCATTTATTCCTAATGGGGGAGGTATGATATAGGTGGTTATTGGTGGCCACCTACCTCTTCCACTTGGACCCCCACCATTATTTCTTTTAATTTTTCATTTTCCTTAATTGTAGCACAATTAACTATTTTGGGCATTTTTCAGCTCCTGAACTTCCACAGCCATTTTGAGGCCCTAAATGATGTTTTTCTGGACAATCAACGATGACAAATTTATGTTCTCAACTCAATTTTTTTTAAGCAATTGTAGTCATCGGATTTATCTTTCTAACGATGTATCGTGTGCATCAATCAAATATCATATGCCAAACTTATGACACCGCAAAATTGATGTACCAATTTATTCCAACAGGTCCCATAGTTTGGTCTTTCATCTCCTAGGGTTAAGTTTTTGATGTTTAGGGTTTTTCATTGTTTCCCAATAATAAATAGGCCTTCAAGCCTCATTGTAACATAGTTCAGAGGCATGTAGCAACCACATCTCTTATTAGAGATAAGCTACCATCACCCTAGCTAGTGTATGTCCATTATATCTATAAAAATATTTCAGTTACATGATATTAATGAAATGAAGTTATATTTCTATTGCATCTCTACATTTATGTTTATTTCTCTATTTTATTATGTTCCTACATAAATCTAGATCAAATCCACTATTAAACTCTTCTTTGAATAATTGTGGGTACACTAAATTGGGATCCCAAAGTCCATTATCTCAACTTAGGATAGCATTTTCCTCATTACATTTTGTACAAGTATCTAGTCGATGTTGGACACCAAACTCACTAAGCCCACAACTTTCCACCCCCAAACTGATGGCCAAATAGAGGTCGTCAATAGGATGATCATACACATTATGCATATGTACAACTTGAAGCATCCATGCACATGGGATGAAAGCCTCCCCTATGTCCAAAAAAACCATAACTGAGCTCTCCACAGTTCAACTGGCCACAACCCCCTTCAAGTGGGATTGGGATTCCAGCCACTATGTCCCATTGATGTGGCCATACCATTTCCAGCTACTCAGGTAGACTCGGCTCATGTCGACTCTGAATCCAATAAGGCGAATAGCTTCATTTAGCACATTTAGCACATCTGCAAACAAGTCCATGACATATTCGACTGAGCCAATGCTAAATACAAATAGCGGCATGATTAGCATCGGGTGCCACAGAAGTTCCAGGTAGGTGACAAAAATTGGCTACATTTGCTAAAGGAGCACCTCATTGGGCCCTACTGCAAGCTTCGCCTAATTTGATATGGGCCATAGACCATCAATAAGGCAATATGGCACAATGCATTTGAGTTCAATATTCCACCATTCCTTGGTCTGTGCCCAATGTTCAATGTGGACCACCTTCGACCCTACTTTCCACCATTGTTGGACACATCCAACATTGTACAATAACTCACACAAAAAGAGTTAAACCCTGACTACATGGAACAAGCCTAAAATGATCGGATCATGGACACATAGATAAAGAAAGCCTGAAAAAGAAAATTTAATTGGTATTAGGCAATCAAAGTTGGCCAACTCCTGCACCAAGGGATGTGGCTCACTAGGGACCAAGTTCAGCAGAAGTTTCCTTATCTCATGGAGGAAATAAACACAGTGGGGACCATTTCTTCCTAAGAGGGGAGGAATTATCCAACTGGATATTGGTGGAAACCCACCTATTTCACTTGGATCCCCACCCTTGTTTCTTTCTTCTTTTCATTTTCCTTAATTGTAGCACAATTTACTATTTTTTGTATTTTTTCAAGTCCTGAAATTCCGAAGCTAATGACGATTTCTGTGATAAATTGGACCAACATGACATTTTGGTTGATTTTGGTCACTCAAAAGTTGTAGTCCTCGAATATATATTTATAAGGAGTTATTTTGCACGTCAAACGAATATTTTATGCTAAAATTACATCCTCTGGAAGTTGATGTACCAATTTACCCAAACGAGGCCTATCGTTTTGGCGCTTCATCTCCTAGGGTTATTTTTTTGGATTTTTAGGGTTTTCCATTGTTTCTAAATAATAAATAGTCATTAGAGGCTCATTGTAACACATTTTAGAGGCATGTAGCTGCCACAACTCTTATTAGAGATAAGATACCATCGACCGAGCTTGTTTATTTTCCATTATGTCTGTAAGAAATTTTCAATATTTTATATTAATGAAATGAAGTGTTATTCATGTTCTATATCTTCATTTATGTTTATTTATGTATTTTAATAAGTTCCTTCATAAGTCTGAATCATTACCGTATGGACCAATGAGGGCTATCCAAGTGGCAACGTCAGATAGGGAAGAATGGCATAGTTTTTTTGGTTCATTTTTGATGTGGTGGTCCAATGAGGGGATGCCATATGGTCCAACCAAAGGCCATCACATGGCACCCCGTGGTTGGTCAAAATTTTTATAAGGGTGGGATAACTAGGCGGGATCCAACCCGTGACATCTCGTCCAATACTCTAGCGCCTTACCACTGCGCCATGACCAATGTTTGCTAACCATAAGCTTACCAACGATATTTAAAGTGTATCATAGAACATTTTTTGAAGAGGGGTTTGGAAGTTAGCCTGGTCCCTAGGTCACCTTCTAACCCACTCGAATATGGAGCAAACAAAATAGGGACTAGGCATATATCCCTGGTCGTCAGTCCTCAAAAAATCCACAAGACCATAAGTGGATCTAGAGTAAAGCGTTGACAGAAGAGGGGCTTGTGACTAGCCTATCTACTAGTCATATATATCCGCATGGCACCATCGATAGAACTGAAAGGTGATAGGAAGATGAAGGCGCTATGAATTGGGACCAACCCCAGGCCATATGAACATCCATGTGACCCTGGAAGAAGGAGGACAGGGCTCTGACAATGGGGGTAGGTGGTTATCCTCGACCTCTAAACACATCACCTGATGTGACCTTAACTCTACGGTTAAGCGGCCTAGGCTACCGAGGGAAAAATTATCACCTCCCAAGCATAAATCAGGGCATATTTGTCACTCGATTAAGAGTTTATCCAATTTGTAGGACGAATAATAGAAGAAAGGTTAGAGAACCATAACTTGAAGAGTTTTTGGTCTTTTGGAGCTCAAGAAGAGTCCATATAGGAGTTTTTGAGACCGGATTGTGGGAACCTTTGTTTACTAATTGGAGCACATTTGAAGATAATTTTGGTAGGTTTGAGTCCATGGGTGTCATGATCAATCAGTGCTTTGGAGAATTTATTGAACTGTTTTGAGCATGGAGAGGAACTGGTAGGGGTTTTCTGGCCTTCAGATGTTTACTACATCAGTTGTGAATTATTTGTGCAACTCATATTTATCTTCTCTCACTATGTCCTACTGAGGAAATCTTTCTTTTTGTACTTCAATGTGCAGAATTATAGTACTTGTATAGTCATTTTAGATGGAGGTACATGGTCTTTGAAGGTGAGCCCTTTTCTTAATGATTTTTTCATGATTATTTGTAGGTTGTAATTATTTTTAAGTGAGATTTTTTTTTGCGGAGAACATTACCTTGAAGGAAATAGCCACCTTTTTTAAGCCAAAATTTATGTACTCTTCGGTACTAAAATATGTGGAAGCGATATAGTTGTGTTAGAAGGTCGATAGATGTATCCTATGAGGTAAAAATCCATCACAAATATTGTCTTCCATTTCTCTTCTTAGAATTCCTTTATGCATTAAATGATGAGATGTTGCTTGTTTTTATGTTTACATGAAAAATAACTTATTCCTTGAAAACTTTAAAACTTGTGTTTCATGAACCCTTACCAGTTTGTAAAGCATCGGAAGATGATCACTTTTAGGAAGAGGAAGTTGACCTCCTCATTCTAGATCAAGAGGAGTCAAAAAAACTTAAGAGGGACATATACTATTTGACACTCGGAAAAATAATCTCTGATAATACATGTGTGTGTGTGTGTGTGTGTTGATAATAGATGTGTTGGAGTTGCTAAAAATGATGGATATTTCACCCACATTTACTGTACTTGATCTATATGAATAAGATAAGTAATAAATGATGAAGATGATGATTATGTTATTGAGTAGACTAGATTCTTAAATGTGAGAAAGGGGAAGTATATATTTTAGCTAATAGAGAAAACAAAAAACTTGAAAAAAAAAACACATTAATGGAGATTAAAAAAACATATGAAACCTATGTAGATTTGAAAATAAGATATGGAGAAGAAAATACATGGTCCTTTTACCTGAAATGATTAGTATTTATGTTATTTCTACAACTATAAATTATTACATTACATATAAATACTCTCTATAGTTGTGCCCCTATGGATATTGATGGCATCGTCGTAAACAAAATGTGCGTCCCTTTTCCGAGGGTATTTAATCGCATTTCAAATTGCTATCGCTAATTAAAGAAGGAAAATAATATTTAGTCCATGTTTTAAACTTCTTTCATTTAGAATACAATTATATAATTCTTGGTGACATCACTATTTATAGTTTCTTTAAATATATTTTTGAATTAAAAAGCAATCCTATGATCTTAAAAAAACCATGAGGTACCCAATGTGTATAGGATTAACACTTAAATTTGTCATTCCAACAATTGTTTTCTAGATTTTTGGAAAAGCTAATAGGAAACTATATCTCTAAGAAGGTAAGAAATATAACATTTAAACTACACTATCAAATAATCATTGGTGACCTTGAGTCTAAGGAAGCTCCAACATGTTTTGGTTTCCATGAAAATATATAGAACATGGTCCCACTAAGCACCAAAATGATTCCATGATTTCTATTTCTTTCACAATTGAAATCCAATATCGTCGTGATAATTTTTTTATAATTTTAAAAACTATTTGACGATAAATAATGTATGAAAAACTTTGTGATAAGGAAGGAAAAAACACTTTGTTATACATCAATTGAGACATCCCATAGCCAACCAAGTTTAGTTAATGAAGGAAGAATCAGTGTACCCATATCTACAAATGGTTGGACAATGTTGTAAAAGAGAAAATGAAATATCCGAGGATTGATATATAGGCACTATATAGACCATTAACTTAACTCCCTTTTTAGAGAAGATTATTTTCCCAGTTGATTAAAATATTATCTTTTCTCATTATCGTTAAAGAAATATTCATCCATTAACTTTAAATAAATCTAATGACTTGCTTTAAAATTTAAAAAATCTATAAATCTAAAATTTCATAAATGAAGTTCTCAACAAAAAATTGGGAATTATATAGTTCTTATTATAACCAATTTTGATCAAATAAATAAAAGGTTGTAAATAACAGTCATCCTATATCTACCTACATTATTTGAACCAAAAAAAAAATATATATAACGTCTTTAAGAAGTTTATATTAATTCAATTGGAAAAAAAGCTAATGTCTTTAAAGTGGGAGAAAAATCTACATCTTCATTGTTTTAGAATTTCAAAAAAAAATGGTCCCTCCTCTACCTAGCCAATTACTATCTAAGCTCCTAGCATCATTTATTTTATAGTCTCTAGAGGAGTCTATTATAGACTATATACTTGCAGAGCATATAAACCATAAAAATTTACCACTACCAACTTTCCCATGTTAATAATTAATTTTTCTAGATGAACTGTATCCTCATGATGGGGAGGGTCCTCATGCATAGGTTTGTTTGACAGTTCATCCCGGTGTTTCCGTTCTCGTGTGCCTTGAGCTAGTGTATCCTAGATTATTGAAACCACCTTAAGGATCCCCAATGTTATTTTTTCAACAGTGACTTTGAACAACGTGTTCCACTTTGAAGGCCAACCTATCCATAGTCATCTACAACTAGTCTACACTATCCTTCAATGACTCAATTTTTTGAGAAACTAATGAAAAATGACAACGAGCATTTATGGAAACTTTGTCACTGTGCTTAGATATCAAGGATTCCAAAAATGAGAGACTCGACTCTAGGTGAACCTTTAGGTCTACCCCACTTTGCGACTGAGATGTGCACTCCATCATGCATAAATTTCCATAATTGTGCTTTCTTAACGATATTTCAAGGACCAACTATATTTGTTTATAAACCATCTCTCCTTGAAGACATCTACCTCCAATGCTCTACTTGAATTCAGTTCCTTATTTCTCATTCTAAAATTGTTTGAGAAGATTGGCCATCACTAAGTCACCTCAGTTTTGCATGGGGTCAAATAAAATTAAGTTTCTTACATGAGAACTAACTTATTCTTAACACAATATAGAGAAGGGTAGTTGAATCCTCGACCAGGTGAAGAGGATCGGGCCTTCCTCCTTGATGGCACAACTAAAGTGAGCTCCATTTTAATACAACAAGATTGTAAGCTTCCATCTCCATACTTCCAAGGAGTTAGTGTTCATGCAGACAATTAATGTCCTAGCCAACTTTAATTCAATGTTATTTAATATCCAAATCTATATAGATTAGCATATTATATCCCATATCAACATATGATTTTTATTCTCAGGATGTATACTATAGTTGGAGAACCATCATTCATTATTAACACACCTTGTCCAAGGGTTGCACCTTTTTTATCTAGCAAATTCATAACTTGGTTATGGTTCCTTTTGAGATGATAAAACTCAACCTTTTCATATTTATGAGCTTGCATTCATATTTTTATATTCATTGAAGGGAGATAAATTTATGGAGCCTTTCTAACTCAAAGGAATATTTGAATTAATATTTACGAGCCTTCAAAGACTTCCAACTGAGTAATATTCTTTTTAATTTCCCTTTCCAATCCCTGCCATAAAACAAGAAGCTCTGCTTGATTATTAGTTTCTCTTCATAATCCATAAGTGAAGTGTCTCCATTTCTTCCACGGGGTGATAAATTATGCCTCCCACTCCTTCCTCCCCATAATAAAATATATTTACTAAATAAATCATAAATAATTCTTAATTCTTAATATTTATTTATTCCCTTGATTAAAATATGTTAATTAGTTCGATTTATGTTTTCATAATTTCTCTATCAATATTATTTTTAGAATATTTCAATTGGTAAACATGCAAACATGTAAAATAAATGTAATACAAGTTACATATCCAAATTTCTAGAAATAAATAACCCATGACTACCTAATGGAATGACAGAAACCTATAAATCATAGTGATAAGACTATGAATGCTTCTTATTCCATAATTAAAATAAAAAATTATGCTACAATACATTATTTTCATATTAGAGAATCAAAAACTCCAATAACCATAAGATAAAAAACAAAAACTATTAAAAATAAATATCATATATTCCTAGTATAGGGAACATCACTATAAAAAGAACAACCAATGAACCCCCATACATGATATCATTGATTCATTAATTGGAGGAAGAATAAAGTCCCCAAGACCTCGACAGACCAAGAAAATCCTTTGGAGTTGTCCCTTCTTAAGGCTCACTAGTTAAGTTAGTTCCAATACAATTTCTATAATTTAATGGAACATACTTATTAGACAGATCGTATGTGGGTCTCAGTGCTTAATGCTCGATAATCATTTCCTTAGAAATATTTATTACCTTATGATCATAATGGATCTGATCCTTTGAACCTTACTCCATGACACTATGTCATTTCATCTAGTAAAGGTTTTCCAAGACTTCTGGAATTATTTTTTGGTGAGATATTTGTTGGAATCACAAATTTGGGTTATGAATTCTCCATAGTGACCACAATTTTTTTGTTTCCATAGTGAGTGTAATTTGTTCCACTTTGAAGGCCATCATATCCATAGTCATCTCCATGCGGTCTACATCATCCTTCAACAACTTTTAAGTTTTTAAAAAACTAATGTGAAATTAGAGCGATCCTTCATGGCAACATTGTCATCATACTTAGATATGAGGGATGCCAAAAATGAAAGACTAGGAGTCTCCATTTATAAACCATCTCTCCCCGACCGCTTGTACCAACTCTCTTCTCGCATTAAATTCCTTCTTCTTGGTTTTGCAATTGTTTGAAAATATTGACCATCACTAATTCACCTCGGTTGTGCATGGGCTTAAATGAAATTAATCCATTCAAGTCTTGTTGCATGCTGAAATATAACCCCAGTGTACTTTAATCTATGAAAAAGAATAGTTAAGTATTCAACTTGGAAAAAGGGCATGGGGCCTTCCTCACCGATGGTACAACAAGTGAAATTGATTTTTAATACAACAATGTTACGGTTTCCATCTCCAATTTCAAGGAGTTAGTCTTCACGCTGATAATTAATGTTGTGTCAAACTTTAATACAATTCTATTAAATATCGAAATTTGTATGGATTGGGATACTATGTCCCATATCAACATAGGATTTGTATTCATGGCATATTTACTATAATTTGAGAGCGATCCTTAATTATTAACACACTAAGGCAGAGTTTGAGAACCATCATTCAAGTGTTGCACCTTTTTTAGCTAGTGAATCTGCAACTTTGTTATGATGCATTTTGATATGATAAAAATTGACCTTTTCAAATTTATAAGCTTACATCTGGATACTGAGAGTCATTGAAGGGAGATTAATTTATGTAGGCTCAGTAATTGTGGGGGTGGGTTCAATGGGTCCAATCAACGGTTAGTCATAATTCTCCCACCAAATATATTGACCAACCCCTTTTAAATGAGCCCACATAGCGAACAAATCTGATCTCATGTTCGACTCCATCCCTCCTGCATACGCAATGTGGACTTGGTGGTTCTATGGAAGGAATAACATAACCGTTGCTCCCATTATTGGGGTTGAGCCTTTCTTGATTTTGGTTGGTTGTCTATCCATGTTAGAGAACAGTTCGGATGACTGTGTTTTTTGGTCTAAAATTGGTATTTTTTTTTTGAAATCAGAATCCTAGAGTATCTGTTTTTTTAATGATAAAAATAGATTCTCACTCAAAATCCTAAAAATTTCTAAAAATTTCTACGTAATTTTATCATAATATTACTTATATTCCCATTATTTTCCAAATTATCTTACTTAAATGCCCATTATTTTCCAAACTAATTTGTAAGTTTGTTTTGAAACTACTATAATTCAAATCAACCCGAAGCATTCTCAAATTTTTTATTCTTGCCTATTTTGGAGGTATCTTGAAATATTTTGACCATCTCCTCGCAAACCTGCAACCACCTCTTCGTGTATATGTTTGTCTTGCTTCATGGCCCACCAAACACATGTTACCCTCGCAAACCTGCAGCCAGCTCTGTCTGGATCTATTTGACCTGCATTGCCCACCAAAGTACTTGTCACCAACCAACAAGAAAATGTAGAATAAACTTTCATTGTCTTATACTTTTCCCAATTGTTTCATTGAATCCTTCATTGATTGTCCTATCCTTAGATCGAATCGATGGAAGTATTGAGCTCAAGAGTTGACACGTCCATATATAAAGTTATATAGTGAATATTAATAATAATTTAAAATAAATTTAAAATTTAGTTATTTTTATGGACATTCTAATTTTAGCGATATTTTATCATGGATAAATTTCAATTACTCATTTTAAGTGGACGATAAAGATTCAAAACTCATGAAATATCTTAAAATATTTTTAATGGTAGATTAATTAAAACATGATGACCTATGAACATGACTTATGGTATTTTTTATTATGTGGTATCACTAAACCATATTATTGCCTTATGATATTGTTATAAAGCGTATCTAGAATTTAAGAATCTTCATGATAAAGTAGAGAAGAATGTGCATACTTAAATCTTATTACATGTTTTTTGGAATCTATATATCTTTAACTCGTATTAATTATTTTATTGATTAATAATAATTATTATAAAAATTTAAATAAAGCTATGAGTTAGGTAATATTCATTGTCATTTCCTTAAACATTTCCAATACAATATGTCCATAAAGTAAGTGTTTCCATATTTATCTGTTTTTATGAGCAATTAGTTTCATAAATATAGGCTTTATAAATTTAAAGGACAAACTTTAGAATACCAAAACCCATCACTTAAGTTTTTTAATTTATTTTTTCATAGTAGCAGCTAGAGAGAATATTAGAGAGTAAATTTTGTCAACTAGTTAATTTTTGATGAGTTTTTCCTTTTAATAAAAGTAGCTTTGTTCATTTTCATTTTTTTTCCATAATAATGTTTTTAAAATATTTAAAATTTAAATAATTTTACCAAAGAATCATTTATAATTATAATTTTAAAGTAGTAATATTGATGAAGGTTTCTATATTTTAAAAGAAATGTGGATTATTTTAAGAGATAATTTGATGACCCAAAAATAATGAGATTAACACTGTATTTAATAAAGATCTATGATTTTTCTTATAAGTTAGCATCTAACCTTCTAACTATAATTAAAATCCACAATAGTGAATGTAAATTAGGTCTTTAAAAAATAAATTTGAAATTTCCTCTTATTAAATAAAAGTAGGAGTTTCTTATTGTTGCTAATTACATTGAATGCAATAGAATTGGTTGCCATGATTCCTAAGTTGTAGAACATATGCCAATAAAACTAGTCACTCCAACTTTAACACTACATTAAGCTTCAAATGTTTATATACAATTTATAGACTTATTATAGATTTGGATATGTATATATATGTGTATTAATTTTTATTTTGAACTAAAAAAAATACGTAATAAAAAGAACACATTTTTGTTATAAAGAAATTAAAATATTCTATAAATAAGAATTTTACTCCAAAAAAACTGTAAATTTGATATTCATAATAAATTAAGAAAAAAAAAATTGAAAATACTCATTACTTTAAAAAAAATTATATATCAATTAAAATATATGAAATGAAATTATTAAGAAACATAACAATAAGCTATTACTATTTTTTAAATTTCATAACTACTTCGAATAAAAAAATATAATATAAAACTTTTCATTCATAATTAAATAAGATATTTCATAACAAATAAAGATATGTTATTATATTAATAATAAATTAAAAAATGTTATTATATTAATAATAAATTAAAAAATTATATAAAAGAAAACTTGATTCTCATACTTACAAGGTATGCTATAATGGGTATTCAAATCGGTTGTCTTTTATCATCCATTAAAGTTTTATTTTTAATATATATTTTAATCTAGGAAAAATTTGAAGAATAAAGTTTTTCATATATGATGAACATTTGACTTTAAACATAATTTTTATTAGTTTCGAATTGATTTTAAATCAATAAAAGAAATGGTATTCATACCACTTATCTCACGTTTAGCTATAATACGTTAAAACAATATTATGAGGAATAAAATATAATGTAATGTTTTTATTAAACAAATGGTTAATACAATTAAATTTTATTAACTATTGTATTAACTAAAAATTCAATATACTTATTTTTTAAATATATTATACATGTTCATTGACACCTCTTTGCTTTAGATGGGGTGTTTTCATAGAATAAGGCGGAAGGGGTCTTCTCAAGCTAAAAATTAGATTCAAAGGAAGAAGGTGCTCAAGCACAACTATCTATGAATTCACAAGAGAATGAAAGAAATGTAGCAGTTGTCACACAATTAAACTTTCAAGAAGAAGTTAAATATAAAAATTGGTTATGGCACTTGAGATTTGGTTATCTCAATTTTGGAGGTTTGAATTTGCTACATAGGAAAGACATGGTGAAGAGATTTCCACTCATATAAAAACTAGAAAACCCATTTGAATGATGTATCTCAGGAAAACAACATAGAGAGACATTTCCATCATGAAAGTCAATAAGGGAAAAGGTACCCTTGGAGATTTTCCATTCATATTTTTGTGGACCAATGCAGACACCATCAATTAGGGGAATCTATTATATTTTTACCTTCATAGATGATTATACAAGGAAGACATGGGTATACTTCCTAAAACAAAAAAGTGAAGTGTTTGAGCACTTCCACCAATACAAAGCTCTGGTTGAGAAGCAAAGTGAAAGCTACATCAAATTCTTGAGGACTAACAGAGGTGGCGAATACATCTCAAATGACTTCCTACGTTTTTGCCAGGAGCATGGAATTTACAAGAAATTTACAACAATGTATACACCTCAGGAAAATGGCAAGGTATACACCTCAGCAAAATGGAAAAGTATACACCTCAGCAAAATGGTGTTGCGGAAATAAAAAAATTGGACCATTATGGAAATGGAAAGGAGTATGTTGAGGGAAAATCATTTTCCAAATTATTATTCGACTGAAGTTATCACTTTTGCAGCATGTATCATTAATATGTGTCCAACCATAAGTGTTAAGAATATAGTTCCTAAAGAGGCATGGAGTGGAAGAAATCATAATGCCACTCATATGAGAGTGTTCGGATGTGTGTCTTATGCACATGTCTTAGATGATTTAAGGAAGAAGTTGGACAAAAGGGGGAAGAAATGCATCTTTGTTGAATATAGTGACAAATCCGAGGCATACAAGCTCTACAATCCATCAACCAAGAAGGTCATAATCAACAGAGATGTTCTTTTCATAGAAGAGGAAGCATGGGATGCAAGCTTAGAGAAGACAATCAATGTGAATACATGTATACCACATGAAGAGAAAGAGGAATTGACTGCAACAATTAATTCATCAATGGTCTATCCTGCTACTGCCATTTAAGTGCAACAAAAAAGTCACCAAGTAACACCGTTAACAAATAATAGTATAGTCTCGCACATCCAAGAAAGTGATTCTCCAAGCACACCATAAATATCTGCATTTTCTTGAAGCACAACACCAAGTGACATGCCGAGCCCATCTTTAGCAAGTATAAGAAGAAAAAAATTCAGAAATGTAAGTGAAATATATCAGCAAAATGAAGTTGATAGTAGCGTTGGTCTGAATTATTTATTTGCATTGTTTTGTCATGTATATGACCCAATCCATTTGGAGGATGCAGTCAAAGAGGGAAAATGGGTGGCTAAAATGGATGAAGAAATAGGAGCAATAGAAAAGAATGACACATGGGAGCTACTGAACTTTTCGCAAGGAAAATAAGTCACTAGAGGGAAGTCGATCTATAAGACCAAGAGAAACATTGAAGGAAAGAGTGAAAGGCATAAATCAAGGTTAGTTGTCAAAGGATACAAACAACAACATGGAAGAGATTATGCAGACATTTGCGCCATTTGTGAGGATGGAGAATTTGTGTTAAGTGTTGTCAATTGTCGTGCAACATAAATGGAAACTGTATCAAATGGACATAAAATCAGTGTACTTGAATGGAGTGATGAAAGAGGAAGTATATTTTGTGCAAACGACTTGTTATGTGATAGAATGGTAAGAAGAAAAGGTGTATAGGTTGAGGAAATCTCTTTAAACATAATTTTATTAGTTTTGGGATTGATTTTAACTCAATAAAAGAAATAGTATTCATACCAGTACTTATCTCGTGTTTAGCTACAATACTTTAAAACAATATTATGAGGAATAAAATATAATGTAATGTGTTTATTAAATAAATGGTTAATACATTTTAGTTTTTAATAGAAACTTCTTAAGTTAATTAAACTTTATTAACTATTATATTAACGAAAAATTCAATATCCTTATCTTTTAAATATATTATACATGTTCAAGAGACCTCTCTGCCCTAGATGGGGTGTTTTTTGAGAATAACGGCGAAGGTGTCTCCTTGTTGACACACACACACACAAAGTATTTTCCATATCTATTATGTGTCCTATTTTCGTCGCTTAAATGGTCCTTTCCATGGTTTAATGCTACTGCATCAAAATTTTGTCACTTCTCTAACTTCATTCAGGAAAACTATAGAATGTACTCTTTGGGATAAGATGCGAGTTGATCTGCAAATTGGAGTACTGTTATGGCTTCACCCATTGGATTTACATATAATTTCATTCATCTGCAATTATTTCCACACATTATCATCTGATCCATTCTTCTTTATTAATTATGATTGTCACCCCTCACCGATTGTACTTTCTATGTTGTTATTCACTACAAGTACTTTCCTTTGTGATGAGTTCATGTGTTTACAAGGGAACTTAATGACTTTTCGCAGTGAAAAGTATAAGTTAAGTGCTTTTAACCCTATATTTCTTCATAAGTCTAAGATTTTGACCCTTCCCGCCCCATCTGGTGAAGGGAGGAACTTGTATACAACAGTCACCTTTGACTGAAATAATGGAATTTGCAAGCTCATCATGTGGTGTAGCTTCTGAAAAAACATACTAATAATTCTCAAAGAAGGTGACCGAGTTACCACTTTTGATAATAAATTCAAAGAAGGTGACATAGTTATGACTGTTGTTTATAAATTTATAGGAAAAATGATAACAACATACAATAATTGAAGTGATAAACATTTATTTATTCAACACAATGCTCTTCTCTTGAATGAGTTTTTCTTGTGTTGCCTCTACAATGACCTAATTTCATCTGTAAACATGGTGTTGGTGTTTGATGTGGAAGCCAATTCCTCTGGGTAATGGGTCTTTTATTTGCATGAATCAACATGAAAATAAAATAGGTGGGGCATCTTTATTTCGATTCTTTATTCTATAAATATTCTGCAGTCAAATGAACATGGGCAAGGTCAATTAAGGTAAGAGAACTAGGTGTGCTAAGAAAACCCTACGAGGAAAAAAAGATGAAATTTTGGTTATGGAAGTTTGATATGGAACAAAGAGTTTTAGGAATGGTAGAGTTCTTACCTCCACTCAATATGGAAGTAACAAATTACCCTGTGTGGGGAAGCGTCAGATTCTTGTGGTTTGAGGAATGGAAGAGAGAGATAAAAACATGGGTTTGGGATATCTATCATCATAGCTAGCAAAATTTGGTAAATTTCAGAATGCAGGAGAATGTTGAATGTTTTAAAGTGAATATTTTTAGGTTTGGTGTGTTGGAGAGGCTCAACGATGAAGTTAATGAAATGAGGAGTGACGAAGAAGGTAAAGAATAGGATAAAAATAAATAAATTTCCATTCTAAATTTTGTTGGTAAATTAATCTCAACCATCGCGTTAAATGAACTTACAACAGCATTACGTCAAGTAGATATTTTTAGGTTGCGGATGGAATTTTCAGGTTAAATGAAATTGCTTAAATGGAGTTCTGAGCATGAGTACATATTACCCATTCCGCAAAAGATTAAATTATTAAAGTCAGATAGAAACTTAATGAATGGTTGATAGAATTGAATTGTCAAGCATTTACTCTGCAACTGTTATTTATTGTACGCAACCTCAGTAAGTTTAGGAAATCACTTTTGAACAGTCACCCATCCCATGTCTTAAATATTTTTTCTTGTCATGTACTAATGTATTATAAATGTAAACGTTTTGAATTAACCAGCATGTAGAATTATTATGTAGTGTGGCAAAGGTAAGTCTGAGAAGACCAGAGGAGAAAATCATGGAAAATTTTGTGGTGGTCCCGTAAAAGAGTTTCTTACAAGTTTTACAGTGAGTTACTCCACAACTACTGGTGAATATAAATCTTAGTAAAATTATGTGTTTTACTTGGTGAAGGAGCTACAACCTCCATATGAATGTATTTATTGTGTTGTGAAGTTATAATCTAAAGTTTTTTTTGTTGTGATATGTTTATGAATATTTCACACCTAGTGTTTACTGCAACTAGTTTGTTTTACTTTTTTCTACTGTGAGTAAATTTGTTTAAATTTTTTGCTCCATTTAGTTGTGCAAGTCAAATATGTTTTAATATCTGATGCTTTATTTTTTAAGGAAGAATTGTATGATTAATATCCACGATTGTATTGTCTTGAGTAACATCATTTCCCTCATCTGTGTGTTGAGGAAGAATCCTCTATGTTTTTTAAAGATTCTAACATGGTGTCAGAGAAGGTGTAAAATTTTATCACTGCAAGAGAAAGTGTTTTTACTAGAAGATAAAGTTTGTTTTTGAAGGAGTTTTTACCATCAAGGAGAACTTTTTTATTTTTTTACAATATAAAATGGCAACAACAAGAACAAGTTTGACTAATCATCAAATACCTTAGTTTAATGGAAAAAATTATGATTATTGGTCTATTACAATGAATACCTTTTTTTCTTCACAAGACATTTGGGAATTGGTGGAAAATGGTTTCCAAGATCCAGCAGATGCAACAACATGCAATTCTTTGACACAAGCATAAAAGGATTTGTTGAAGGACAGAAGGAGTACTCAAAAGTCGTCTTCTACATTTTCAAGTTGTTCATGAAAGTATCTTCCTAAGGATTTCAACAAAAACAAAGTCAAATCAAGCATGTGATACCCTCTAGACAACCTACCAAGGCATGGAAAAGGTGAAGACGTCAAAGCTAAAAATGCTCAGAAGATATTTTGCGACAATTTCTATGAAAGAGTCTGAGAATGTAGACTCTTTTTTTACACATGTAATTGGGTTGGTTACTCAAATCAGGTTGCATGGCGAGACACTTGAGGAAAGGATAATAATTGAGAAAGTTTTGAGAAGTATGTCGACAAGATTTGATACCATAGTTTTGGCGATATAAGAGACAAAGTATCTCTCATAGTTTTCAATGGATGAGCTTCATGCATCACTAGTTTCTCATGAACATAAACTGAACATAGCAAAAAACTCCTCATTGGAGCATTTCTCCAAGACACAAGTTTCATTTGGTCAAGGTAGAGGCAGAGGAAGAGGCAGAAGGCCACATACAGGTCTAAGAAGAATCCCTTCAAGCTCAAGTGGAAGAGGAAACAATGAAAATCCAAGTCAGGCTCAAGCCAAGGAAAATCGAAACCATGATAGCATGTTTTTAGCTTTATGTAATGTATCACAAGAAAAGCAAGGGGATTTATAGTTTCTAGACTCAGTGTAACCACATCACTAAGAACATAGAAATGTTTTCTAATCTAGATGAAAGTGTGAAATATGAAGTGACATTTGGGACTGATATGAAACTCTATGTCATGGGAAAATGACGAGTTAATATTCTTACAAAGAAGGGGGAGAAGAGGTACATTTCAAATGGTTATTTCGGCCCTAGTTTGAAGCATAACCTCATAAGCATTGGAAAGCTTAGAAAAAGGGCTACAATGTCTTTTTCATAAATGACGAGTGCGTAATTTTGAAAATGTTCTAGTGACAAACAATAGAATGTTTCCTCTTAAGCTAAAATCAGATTCAAAGGAAGAAGGTGTTCAAGAAAAACTATCAATGAATTCACAAGAGAATGAAAGAAATGTAGCAACTGTCACACAAGTAAACTTTCAAGAAAAAGTTAAAGATGATAATTGGTTATGGCACTTGAAATTTGGTCATCTCAATTTCGAAGGTTTGAATTTTCTGCATAGGAAAAGCATGGTGAAGGGATTGCCACTCATAGAAAAATCAGACAAATTGTGTGAAGGATGTATCTTGGGAAAACAACATAGAGAGACATTTCCATCATGAAATTCAATAAGGGAAAAGTAACCCCTGGAGAGTTTCCATTCAGATTTATGTGGACCAATGCAGACACCATCAATTAGGGGCATCTATTATATTTTTAGCTTCATAGATCAGTATACAAGGAAGACATGGGTATATTTCCTAAAACAAAAAAGTGAAGTGTTTGAGAACTTTTTCCAATACAAAGCTCTAGTTGAGAAGCAAAGTGGACACTACATCAAAGACTTATAGACTGACAGAGGTGGAGAATACATCTCAAATGACTTCCTAAGATTTTGCGCGGAGCGTGAAATTTACAAGAAATTTACAAAAAGGTATACACCTCAACAAAATGGTGCCACAGAAATAAAAAATTGGACCATTACGGAAACATAAAGGAGTATGTTGAAGGAAAAGAAATTTCGAAATGATTATTCAGCTGAAGTTGTCGCTTTTGCAGCATATACCATTAATAGGTTTCCAACCAAAAGAGTTAAAAATGTAGTTCCTGAAGAGGTATGGAGTGGAAGAAAGCATAATTTAACTCACATGAGGTTGTTCGGATGTGTGGCTTATGCACATGTCTCATATGAGTTCAGGAAGAATTTGGATAAAAGGGGATAGAAATGCATATTTTTTGGATATAGTGATGAATCCAAGGCATACAAGCTCTGCAATCCATCAAGAAAGAAGGTCATAATCAATAGAGATGTGCAATTCATAGAAGAGGATGGATGGGATGAAAGTTTAGAGAAGACAATCAATGTGAATACATGTATATCACATGAAGAGAAAGAGTAATTCACCACAACAAGTAATTCATCAATGGTGACTCCTAGTACTCCCATTTAAGCGCAGCAAAGTAGTCACCAAGTGACACCAACAAAAAATAATAGGAAATTTCTGTGCATCCAAGAAAGTGATTCTCGAGGCGCAATGTCATCTACTTCAAGTGCAACACCAAGTGACATGTCAAGCCCATCTTCAGAAATCATAATAAGACAAAAATTAAAAAATTTAAGTGAAATATATGAGAAAAATGAACTTGATAGTATTGTTCGTCCGAATTCTTTATTTGCATTTCTTTTTCATGTATATGACCGAATCCATTTTCAGGATGCAGTCAAAGAGGAAAAATGGGTGGCGAAAATGGATGAAGAAATAGGAGCAATTGAGAATAATGACACATGGGAGCTAGTGAACCTTCCGTAAGGAAAAAAAGTTATTGGAGTGAAGTGGGTCTATAAGACCAAGAGCAGCATTGAAGGAAATATTGGAAGGCATAAAGCAAGGCTAGTTGTCAAAGGCTACAAGCAACAAAAGGGAAGAGATTATGCGAACATTTGTGCCATTTGTTGAAAGAGTAAGTATATTTTGTGAAACCACCTCGTTATGAGATAGAAAGCCAAGAAGAAACATTGTATAGGTTGAGGAAATTTTTTTATGGGTTGAAGAAAGCACTACGTGCATGGTATAGAAAAATAGACGCTTACTTGATGGACAATGGGTTCAAAAAATGTGATGGTGATCCTACTCTCTACATTGAATAGAGTGATGGTAAGCTTCTTATTTCTTTTTTATATGTATATGATTTGATTTTTTTAGGGAGTGATGATTTCCTCATCATTTATTTCGAAGAATTCATGAAAAGCTAGTTTGAAATGACTCACTTGGGGTTGTTAAGGTATTTTCCCGGCATAGAAGTGAAGCAAATAGAACATGGTATTTTTATTTCCGAAGGAAATTATGTAGTAGGAATTTTGAAGAGGTTTAATATGCAAAACAACAAGCCTGTACCAACTCCGACTATCTTGGGGTTGAATTTGAGCAAATAATATTGCAACATCAATGTCAATAGGACATTATACAAAAGTTTTGTGGGAATCCTAATGTATTTGACTACAACTAGGCCTGATATATTGTATGTAGTGAGTATGGTGTCCTGGTTCATGGAGACACCTAAGGAGACACATTGGCAAACAACCAAAAGGATTTTAAATTATGTCAATGGGATAAAGGAGTATGATATGTTGCACACCTCATCAGATGATTTTAGGTTGGTTTTTTATACTGACAGTGACTGGCCACGAAGTGTTGATGATAGAAAGAGAACTTCAAGATATGTTTTTCATTTAGGTTCAGGAGCCATTTCATTAGCCTCGAAGAAGCAGTTGATATTGTCATTCAACAATAGAAGCTGAATATGTTGCCACAATAGTAGCAATGTGTCAAACACTCTGGATTAGAAGAATATTGAGGGATTTATGCGATGAACAAGAGGGTAAAACCACTATTTTTTGCAAAAACAGGTCAACAATTGCACTATCAAATAATTTTGTCTTTCACAAGAGGACCAAGCACATTGACATTAAATATAGTTTCATAAGAGAATTGGTTAACAATGGTGAGATTTTTTTGCATAATTTTAGGTCAGAAGAACAATTTGTAGACATCTTCACAAAGCCATTGACACAATAAAAAAATTTTAACTGACATATTGTTTGGGAATTTTCAATGGCGGCAGTTGCGATTAAGGGAGAGTGTTGGAAAATTAATCTCAACCACCATGTTAAATGAAGTAACAACAACCATACATCAAGTAGATATTTTTTAGGTTGCGGATGGATTTTGTAGGTCAAAGAATATTACTTAAATGGATTTATGAGGAGGAGTACATGTTACCAATTCCACAATAGATTAAATTATTAAAGTAAAATGGAAATTTAATGAAGGGTTGTTAGAAATGAATGGTCAAGCATTTACTCTACAACTATTATTTATCGTACGCAATCTCTACAAGTTCGTAAAATCACATTTGAACATTTTCCCGTCCCGTGTATTAAATTTTTTGTCTTGTCAAGTATTAATGTATTAGAAATGTAAATGTTTTTAATTAACAAGCATGCAGAATTATTATGTATTGTGCTGGATGTAAGACTATGAAGACAAGAGGAGAAAATCATGTAGCATTTTGTGTTGGGCGCATAAGACAATTTGTTACAAGTTTTACAATGAGTTACTCCACAACTACTCGTGAATGTAAATCTCACTAAAATTATGTGTTTTACTTGGTGAAGGAGTCACAACCTCCATATGATTCTATTTCTTTTGTTGTGAGCTTATAATCTAAAGGTTTTTTTGTTGTGATATGTTTATGCAAATTTCACGTCTGGTTTTTACCACAACCACCTTGTTTTACTATATTCTACAACGAGTAAATTTGTTTGAAGTTCTTACTCCATTTAGTTGAGCAAGTCAACTCTGTTTTCATCTCCGTCACTTTATATTTGAAGGGAGACTCATATGATTTAGTGTCATTGTCTTGAGTAATATTATTCCACAACTCTGTGTGTTGAGGACAAATTCTTTGTGTTTTTTAACTTTTTAACAAATTTGATATTTTTTTTTTGAAAATTTCATATAATATATTGCTTGGCATTAGTAGGTTGATAGGGTGTTTATTTTGACTCGTATTATTAGGTTCATAGATTATTTACTTTGAAATAGCTTTCTATAATTTAACTCAATTTTCATTAATAAAAATAAAATATAATGAAATTAAAATATTACGGAATATTCATAGTTTTTTTTTTCCCAAGGAAAAATTGTAACTTTCATTATGTGAAATATTGAAAATTACATATTATATATGTTGCTATGAGAGAAGATGAAAAAAATGGTGACGTTGCCACATACTAAAAAAAGTATAATATGTATATGCTTGGTATTATTAGGTTCATAGATTATTTACTTTGAGATAGCTTTCTATAATTTAACTCAATTTTGATTAATAAAAATAAAATATAATGAAATTAAAATATTACTGAATATTCATAGTTTTTTTTTTCCCAAGGAAAAATTGTAACTTTCATTATGTGAAATATTGAAAATTACATATTATATATGTTGCTATGAGAGAAGATGACAAAACTGGTGACGCTGCCACATACTGAAAAAAGTATAATATGTACAGTACAAGACTGTAGTTGATATGCTTACAGTGTAGATAACAAAAAATATATAATATCTATGACCAATACAAAAAAGAAGAATAAAACCATTGTAAAGGTTCAAAGACAACCTGTAGAATTCAAGGCATAAATTCACACCATGGATGCTTCTTTATAAATGGCTTGTGAAAATACTAATAAACGTTGGGCCCAATGTGCTCATGTCTCATCGGATAACCACAAGGTTGTTGCACTGCCTCCTTGGAAAGGATGTCAAAAAGCTGATTCCTTTCCCTGTAAATATGTCGAACATATATATAGTCAAAAAAAAAAATTAATGACAGAAATTCAGCCAATAAACTCCCGAGTGTGTGCACATGGAAATCAGGTAGCAAATTCAACAAGTTAAATGACAATATTCGAATAACCAAATATATGGAGGTGATGAAGTTTGTTAAGTTCAGAAAAATTGTTTGTGCCTTTCCCCAATCAATTATTCATTTTATAATAATGATCATCATTTAAATATAATACAATGCCACCACCACAACCATTCTGCTATGCCGAACCATCAAAATAAGCCCATGGAAAAGATTTATCTATGGAATTGACCCTAATAGAAATATGTAGATGCCGAGGATCTTCATTTGACAAAAAATTATAGAGATAGTGATGTGAAATATGTATACAGTCCAATTAGGGGCTCAATCTTGAAAATTTTATTTTTTCCTTCCTATTGAAATACACCAACAAACCAATAGATGGAGGTTACAGATTTCAGATGGTTGTGTGTGATTCTACTTCCCAAGTGGTCTAGAATGGTTCTTCCGACCACCTCATATTGATATTCAATGATTGATATACTAGATTCCATACATCAATGTTTGAGGCGAATTGAGTAAATAGATGATCAATGGATTCTACATCATTATTACAGAGGATGCACCATTTGGGACCCTAAAAGGAACATTGTTGCAAATTGTGTCATGTAGGGGATTTTTTATGAAGTGAACACCATAAGGGAAGCTTTTCCTTTGACGAGGATTTTAATTTCTAGAGCAAGTGACACAACAAAAAATATTTATGGGGCTCATGAACAACAAAGATATAAGGATAACCATCCATAGGAGAGTAGGTGCACGATTTGGATATGAACTAAGTGAGTTCATCATCTTGATCATGTATCCTGATATGAGATTCAGATAATGCATTGGTGAATTCAAACCATTACTGATGCCATGTATCCAGAATCCGAAGGTCCTGTGCAAATTTCGAGGCCTATCCAAAGATAGTCAAATTGTCAGGATCTGCAACTTGATTTAGAATCCTATTACCAGATGACTCTAGGAATCAGATGAGTTTATGTGAGACAATGTGTGTTTTACCACACCGGTACTAGGCATCTAAGCCGATGCAAACCTTGACACATGATCCCATTTTAGAGGGAAGGCTTGATCACATATATGAGGTAGAGTTCAATACAAATCGCTAGATGGGGGAAATAGTCTTTCTGTTCCAATTGGGCAGCATGATCCAATTTAATATTTTCTGCGGATTGATATATTTCCTAATAACCACCTTGGTCCATATACTGGATGAGGTAAGAATATTCCAGCCCAATTTTTCTACCAGGGCTCTTGAGAAACATTCGAGATTCTTCATCCCCCATCCACCACATTTCTTGGGGTAGAGAAATATGTTCCCACCTTACCCACACTAAATTTTTATCTTCCCTACTTCCATGGCAGAGGAATTTGCTGCATAATTTTTGAATTCTGGATAGTATAAATTTATGGATCCATGTTAGCGACATCCAGTACACAGGACTCGCATCCAAAACCGATTTAATAATAACAAGTCACCCAACACAATAAAGCTAGTGATGATGCCATATGTCAATTATTCTTTCAATATTAGCCAACAACCATGTCCAATATGAAATTTTATATGTATTGGGTTTGAGTAAAAAATCCAGATATTTGAGGCCTTCATCAAATGCCAAAATTCTGTATGGAAATCTTTGAATTGTGTAGTCAATTTCATATTGGGAGCATCCTAACGTTGTGAGGGAAGAATTATGTTGATTGCTAACCATTCTTATAGCCTTGCAAAAAAAATAAGAATGTCATTAAAAGAAGTGGAGCCACTAACTGACCCATTCAAAAATATAAGTACATCATCCAAAAATGAAAATGAGATAAAATAAAATTATCTCCAATTTTCATTCCTTTTAATCTCCCATGAATCTTGTCGTTGGTGATTAATATGCTCAAACCTTCCATGGCTAGGAGAAAGAGAAGGGAAGAGAGTGGGAATTTCTACCTAAAACTATGCTCAACATGAAATAAGTTTCATGATAATATATTAATAAGGATACTATGAGATATTGATGAGAAACATCACATGATCCATATGATGAAGTCATGAGGAAACCCAATATGGGTGAGTAACATCCTGAGATAAAACCAACTAGTTCGATCAAAATCCTTAGAGAGATCACTTTAAATACCATTCCCTTGAACTTGTTTATTTTTAGTGAGTGGATACCTTCATATGCAATCCATATGGCTTCATAGATCTAACGATTATTTAAAAAGAAAAATTTATCTTGTCAAATATGCTAGGATAAGATAGGCTTTATGCGATTCACAATGATTTTAGAAATGATCTTATAAATTAAATTATAGAGATAAATGGGTTGAAATTCATTAAAAGAGGTAGGGTTATCAGATTTGGGAATCAAGGCAATAAAGGTGGCATTGAAAGCACCATACATCTTACCATTCTTTCGAAATTTCTCGATAACCCCAAGGAGATCCTGCCCAAGAAATTCAAGGAATTCCTAGTAGAATTCCATAAGAAAACCATCTGGGCCTGGGCTCTTGTCTTTCTTAAACCTCTTGAGGAAAAAAATTAGTTCTCGTGTAGACACAGGTGCATTGAGCGCTTTTGTTTCCTTTGAAAAAAGAGAGAAGAATAGAAAAACTAATTTTCTGAAAGCACACGAACTCTAGATTTATTAATGCAAAGTATATATACATGTAGATGGTCAATTACTCAGTTACGGAGAAATAGTTTAACTGTCCAACTAAAAACTAATTCTAAACTATCAGTTAATCAATAATGACTAAATATTTTAACACTCCCCCTTAATATTGAGGGTTACATTGTTTTATGCCTAAATTTTGACATTGAAATTCAAAATTAACTTTTCCTAGTTGTTTGGTGAAGATATCCGCTAACTGTTCCTTAGAATCACAAAATTTGAGAACAATATCACCATTCTTGACGAGTTGACGAATGAATTTAAAATGAAAGTCGATATGTTTTCTATTTTGATGAAAGACATTGTTCTTCGACAAGGAAATAGCGGAAGTGTTGTCACAAAGGATTGATATAGGTTCATTTTATATATAAACAAAGTAAGAGATAAGTCTCTTCAGCCATATAGCCTAACATGATGCTAAATTTGCTGCAATGTACTCGGCCCCTGTGGAAGATAACGCAACTATGGGTTGCTTTTTGGATGACCACGAGATCAAGAATCTGCCAAATAGAAAAGCGTAACCAGAAGTGCTTTTCTAATCATCAATACATCCTGCATAATCACTATTTATATAACCAGCAAGCTTACTATATGTAGAGGCTATATATGATAAACCACAAGTAGATGTACCTACAATGTATCTTAACACCCTTTTTCTAGCTTTCCAATAATAGTCTTTAGGAGATTCCATAAACTTGGAAATGTAACTAGCTTCAAATGCTATATCAGGCCTAGTAGCAGTTAGGTACATAATACTACCAGCAAGTTTCTTATACAAAGTCAAATTAACAACAATAACCACATCATATTTACTTAACCTTTTACCCAATTCAATAGGAGTATGTACCGGTTTACACCTATCCATCTTAAAAATTTTCAAAATTTCAGTAGCATACATCTGTTGACTCATAAACATAGCATCGTGTGTTTGTTTCACTTTGATACCTAAGAATTATCTCATTAATCCAAGATCTATCATTTCAAATTCATTTTTTGTTGCAGCTTTAAATTCATATAACTGCATGTTACCTGTATAAATTATGTCATCAACATAAAGACACAGTATCAAAATATTACCTTGATGATCATTCTTGATATACAATGTGGGCTCATGTTCACTCCTTCTAAAACCATTATTCAGCAAGTAATGGTATATTCGGTTGTACCAAGCTCTTGGAGCTTGCTTCAAGCCATACAATGCTTTCTTCAACCTGTACACCTTATGTTTCTGATTTTTTATTTTGAAACCGGGTGGCTGATCAACATACACTTATTCATTCAAAATACCATTCAAAAAAGAAAACTTGACATCCATTTCGTAAATAGGCCACTTGTTTTGTGTTGCAATAGCTAATACAAATCGAACAGTATCAATTCTTGCTACAGGTTAAAATGTTTCAACACAATCTATGCGAGGTTGTTGTGAAAAGCCTTTGGCAATTAATCTTTCTTTTGTGCTTATCAACTTCACCTCTCTCATTTAACTTTGTTTTAGAAACCCATTTGACGCCTATAGAATTTTTATCATCAAGTAAATCAACCAAATCCCAAGTTTCATTTCTTTCATAACATCCATTTCATTATTCATTGCATCTAGCCATTCTTTGTCCTTTATAGCCTCTTCAAAACAAGTAGGCTGAAATGAAAGAAATGCAAAATTTACAATATCATCAACGTCGTCTTGTGCATAAATATCACTTAAGTTTCTCATTTTAGGATTATCAAAACCAAACTCAAAAGATGATGAACTGCTACTACTGGATGAACTGCTACTAGTTTTTTCTTGAACATGTAATCTTGGAGTGCTTGTTCTAGGTGCTTAAGTTTGTCTAATAGAATAAAAGGATTAGGAAAAGTATTGTTCTACATTTAATTACAATACTTTTCTTCCAAAAATTTCACATCTCGACTTATGACAAATTTCTTAGTTATAGAATTAAACAATCTGTATGCCTTATATTGATCACCATATCCTATAAATATATAGTTTTCACTCCTATCATCAAGCTTTTTTCTGAATTTTTCTGGAACATGATCAAAAGAAATACAACCATATACTTGAAAGTGCTAAACAGTTACCTTTTGTCCACTCGATGCTTCTCCAGGTACAAAACACTCGATGCTTCTTCAGGTACAAAAAATTGAACACTTGAATTTGGTGATCTATTCAAAATATATACCGAACATGCAACTGCTTCAGCCCATAAATCTTTAGACAAATGTCGTGTTTTGCATAAACTTCAATCCATAATCATAATTGTGTTATTTCTCTTTCTACGACTCCATTCCGCTGCAGAGTATAAATGGTTGTCATTTGTTTTTCAATACCATGTTGTTCGAAAAAATCAATGAATTCATTATATTCATAATCACCTCCTTTATCAAAACTCAGAAATTTAAAAAACTTGTGACTCTATTTTTCAGCCTCGGCTTTGAACTCTTTAAACTTCAAAAATTATTCAGATTTGTATTTGATGAAATACACCCAATTTTTCCTGCTAAAATCATCAATAAAAGTAAGAAAATAGAGTCTACCAGCAACTAATTTTTCTTGCATTGGATTGCACAAATCTGTATGCACTAACTCTAGTTTTTCTTTGGCTCTATTAGAGGTTGAAGCAAAACTATCTTGCTTATGTTTACCCATTATACAGCTTGTACAAGAAGAGATGTGATCAGACAATGCAAGGAAACCTTTCACCATAGACTTTATTTGCAACAAATTCATACTTTTGATAGGTAAATGACCATATCTCAAATGCCACAGGTCAGAGTGAGTTGGCGTTGAAACCTTATGTGCACACAACTTCTCACTTTTCAATTGTAATTGATACAACCGGTTCTTTTTCATAGGAATCTTTGCAACAAGAGACTTATGCTTATCAGAAATCATACAAGAAGCATTGTGAAAGCTAACATCATAAAAATGTGCATCTCATTGACCAACACTCAAAAAATTATGCTTGAAATTAGGTACATAATAAAAATCATAGATATGCTTCACAACATTTTGTTTGGTTAAGACAGGTACAAAACCCTTTCCTGAAGCTTTAACGTGCCGATCATCACCCAAACAAATAGAGCAACTGAGATATGTATCAAGATGAGAAAACAAATCACTATGATGAGTCATGTGATTACTACATCTACTATCTACCAACCAAACATATTTATTATGTACTTGCACAATCACTTGGCATGAAAAAAATAAATCATCTGATGTTTCACATTCAGTGTTTATGACATTGGCTTTGTTTTTACTTAAACATACTATAATTTTTGACATTCAGACTTATAATGGCCATATTTTTTACAGTAGTGACTTTGAAGTTTTGATTTATCTATCCACCTACGACCATGATCAGTTTGAGACTGCTCTGACTGTGTTTGAGTTACCTGTGATCTATCATCAGACTGAGACTATCCTCTACCTTTTTCCCCTCTGCAACACGAAATATCCATCCTGCTTCACTCTCATCATGAGAAGCTTTAGATTGTTGAAACTGCTCAAATACCTATATTCAAATTAACTTGGTTCATGAGCCGACAAAGAACCAGTTAATTCTTCCATAGATAATTTTTCTAAATCTCTCAACTCAAAAACAGTAACTATCATGTCAATTTTTTTAGGCAAACATTTAAGAATTATTTCAAAAATTATTTGGTCTTCAAGTTATTCACCATTCATTTGAAGCTAATTAACAACACCCATAACTTTATTCATGAAATGATCAACTGTTTCTGATTTAGTCATTTTAAGTGTTTCAAATTGTGTTCTGAGAGTCTGTAGTTTTACCATTTTTACTTTACCATTCTCTTGATAAGCAAGCTTAAGTATATCCCATATTGATTTAGCAGTCTTAATAGCCATGATTTTATGAAAAATAGTCATATAAGGAATTCAAAATGCATGACTTCGCTCTACCTTCTTTCTATTCAAGTTCATCAAATTGTTTTCTTTGAGAAACACTCATACCGACAATTGTATTTGTGTCAGGCTCTGTGAACCCCAATTCTACTGATTCCAAACAACCTAAACCTTGTAAGCATGCTTGCATTTTAAGACTTGAAAATAATATTTTTTCCCACTAAATAGAGGCGTAGGAATGGAAAACTAACTTGTGGAAGCCATGTTTAAAGGAATTAGAAATCTGACTAAGAAACAACACCCAACAAGAAATAACAACAAAGCAAAAATAACAACAGCTACAGTCTATGTGCTCGGCCTCAAAGTCACGTACAAGGTCAGTCTCAAAATCCAAAACAAACTTATAGAGGCACCTTGCTGACAAAAAAAAACAACAACAATTGAATCTCATAAAAGAGAAGAGTTGGGAAAGATACACATAGCTTGCCTTAAGAAGGAAGCAACTAAAAAAGATATGCAATAGTGGAAAAAATTGATTGGTTTCCAATATTCCTATGCTAAATATTTCTTTGTGGATCAATAAGTTGCCATGAAGATCAAGAAAATAAAAATTAGGAAAGTATGCATGACCTTTATCTCCAATGGCTCTGCACATCCACTTCACACATGCAACGGCAGGTTCACTTCAACGATGTAATAACAAATAGACCTTTATATTTTGCGGTTCTGCATATTCTCTTCATACACACAGTGGTGAGTTCGCCTCAACAACAAACAGTAACATGTGGCTCTCACTCCTTAAAGAGAGGACTTCGTAAATGGTAGATCCGCGGAGTGAACAACAACAAAAGGAAGCAATTGGAATGGAGGTTATTCACACCACCGAAGAAATGTTCTTCATATAGGCCTATGACAAAAACAAATCAGAAGGAATGCCTCGTGCTCTTCACTCTGCAGTCAGCTTTGACATGTTTCTCCTTCTTCCTAGACAACAGGCTCCTCACTCTGATACCATGAAAAAAGAGAGAAGAATACAAAAACTAATTTGCTGAAAGCACACGTACTCTAGATTTATTAATGCAAAAATATATATACATTCAAATGGTTAGTTACTTAGTTACGGAGAAATAGTTTAACAGTCCAACTAAAAGCTAATTCTAAACTATGAGTTAACCACTAATTACTAAATCTTATAACAGCCCCCTCATCCATAAATATGGGAAATAGTCCAAAAATTTTAATGATTTAACCAAGTGATGCCTCTTATGGAGCTTTGAATAAATTCTCAAAATGTGATATACACATATTGGAAACTATTGTTGAAGGATTTAAAAAATTAACCCTCCCTATCTTCTAGTGACAAAATAGTATTGCTAGATTTCCACCCTTTGAAAAATCGTGGAAAATGTTTCATATTCTCATATCCAGCAGGTAGCGAGATGGATATTCTCTTGAGTCTTCAACTTTATTCCTTGTATTTTAATATGATGAGGTCATCAGCTTCGAATTTGATGACTTTCTCTTTTTCTTTCGTCGATACATAACCTCCTCCATATGGATTTTCGAATATGGCAAGAGCTCCTTCAATGAGTCTGAGAGCTTCATCATCATTAATTTTCTTTTCCTTTTCTTAGTCAATCTTCTTCCTTTTCAGAAGCTTAATCTTCCAAAAACAATATGCAACCAAAGACTGTCCTTCAGACAAATAATTATCCTGCCATGTATCTTTTACAGTGCACTTATAGTCCTCATCTCAAACCCATGTCGAATTGAATTTAAAAGGGGATTTTGGTTTAGTTGGGACACCTTTTATCTCAAGGTATATAAGCGAGTGATATGAAATCCATTCCAAGGCAACCCATTTCCTAACCTCCACAAATTTATCCATAAGATCCTCCTTGATGAGAAATATATCAATTCGTTGAACAAGCGTTGCATCCCTTGTTCTCTGATTTCCGCACGTCGGCTGTAATCACGACACATGAATATTTATCAAGTTGTTTTCCTCCAAAAATTGAGCGAACAAGTCTAAGAGGGAATTGATATGCACATGATTTCCTCATGAACTTGCATGTCCAATATATAAATTTATATCACCTCCCAAAATTATATTGTTCACTTGCATAAACAAGGATCTCATGATATCCTGCTAGAATTTCACTCAATTGTGATAGGGGCCATATATATTCATAATACGAATTTCCATGCCCAAATATTCTTAGAATATATATCTCATTAATACTCCATCCCTCCCCTGGACATTTAACAACTTCATGGTCCTTCCATCAACACCTACAACTATGCCACTTGATCTACCTTGTACATCTAATGCATGGAAGGTCTAACCAAGTCTGAGGGTTTCTAGAAGCCAACATATATGTGAGATACTCCCGAGAATTACCTGTAAGAATATCACATCAACCTTTTCTAAATCTAAAACTATCCTAAATACTATCTTCTTGATGGGGCTAGCGAGAACCCTATAGTCAAATGAGATGCACGTCATTGGGACACCAGAACTTGGTTTTCTCTTTCTCTAAAAACCCTACAAAGTGATATTTTCCTACCTTCTATATCATCCATACATTCGTTATGAATGACCTTAGAAATGAAGGATTGGATTTTACAGACATGTTTATTCAATTTAGGAGGGGACGCCTGTCTAATTCCGCGCCCCATGGGAACAAATTGTTTGGATAAGGATCTCAGAAAGTATCTATGGCTAGAGTTAGATTTGGATGAGGCATATCCTTTATCATTATCAGGGACTAGGGAGGCTAAAGGGATGGTGGGATAGGGGGTTGGGCCGTAGACAAGGACAGATGCCAGAGCACAAGTAATATAACTAAAAACATAACTAGAAGTAATGAACCCAGAGCGATGATATAGACAAGATACATCTGAAGCATGCATACTATAAGGTTCAAGGGGAGGAAGGGAGAAAGTAGTATCCAAAGTGGATGTTGTTGCAGATGCCAGAGTTTTGGTTGCGATTGGAGGCAAAGGGAAAGTGGAGGAAGCATGCTTCACTTTATCCTAATATTATCCTTTTGATTTAATGGTCAATGGATTTTTAGGAATTTGATTCAACATATTGCAACATCAGCTCGACCACATCCACAGCGCGAAATCTCCACTCAATTTTATTACTTATTAGCAAAGCATAATCCTAAGGTATGCCCAATCAACATATAGTGATTTAAAGTAATTCTTTTGTATTTCATATTCAAAAGAGACAACACTCTCACTATCACAGCCCCTACGCTTTCACACCCCGATCTGCGTATGGTCCAGGAACCGGATCCCCTGCATCATGATGCCATATTTCAAGACAATCGAATAATTTTTCATAGTCTAGTAAAAACTGTGTCGTTACTCAACACACCCGAAAGCATCTTCACCCATAATCTTAATCATGATAACTGTAACTGACCCATATTGACCCGATGTAACTCTTCTCACTGCTCAAATAATAAAAAGTCCATTGTTTTAAATACATCATTTCAATCTTATAGAAATATTTCAAGATTTCAAGAAACACATATGCTCGTGTCTATGTGGAACGTAGGGAAAAACATCATCCCCTGGTCATGGTCACCCATAATGGTAATGAATCGATAATTTTCCCCATAAATTCGGTGACCCATAGCTTTATATGTGATGTTGAGTACTCTATGTTGTGAACCCTTCCAACTAAAACATTGTATGTTGTGTCCATGACTTCGTTCAACCTAATTCCCTCCCTCAACACCAAAAATATTCCTCTTTCTCTGAATTTGGTTCTTTTTTTTTAATTTCCACATTTATTTTGAACCCCCCCGGAGCAAGAGGGTCTTATGAATGTGAATCCAAAGGGGAATTAACCCTAGCTTCTGACTACAAGCAATATGGGGAATTGGCCGGGGGACCAACAAAGAAATGAGATGTATGAAGAGGTACATAGATATGAAGGTCTTGAAATATGTTCGCAACTTCTGAAGGATGGATTTTTCCTCCAAAAGTATGAGAAGGAACCCAGATCATAAATATGAGTAGGCTCTTCCAAGATCCCACCCTGATGGTGAAATCCCTCAGAGAGTGTCAGAGACGAGAAAGGGTTGAAGCATGTCGGAAGGAATTTTAATGAAGATGGAAATGGAATCAAAATATCATTAAAAGTATGAGAAAAGGGATCCATGGGAACCTCAGTGTTGTGAAACCCAAGCGTGTGCTGACCAACAACAAAAGTACTAACAATGTACTGAAGACTAGGGTTTTAAAAATCCGTCCCTAATGAAATGATAATTTCCAGCACCTAAGAGAAGAGTAACCCTTCTACTACTTGTGGATCCATAATTGAAGATTGAGGTGGTAATTATGTTCATATCAACACTGATACATATAGGTCAACTCGATAATCAACAACATCTTTGTCCATATCAACATGTGGATATTGTCTTGTATCCATCTGTAGCCTCCTCGAAACTCGACAGACAAACCCCACTCCAAAAACTTACCTATAAACATCCCCAAATAAAGTGCTCCAGTCGATTTCCTAGACCGTAAACGTCAATAAGCTTCAAATCACTAATGGAAGTTAGTCAAACCCGCTTAGAGGGTACATGTTCAAGTCTTTGCGCAAATACAAAACCATCCTTCACCCCTCTTCGTTTTTAGAAAGAACCAAATGGAATATTCATAATATATATAAATGAATGGGGTATATTTATTTTTAAAGTGATTATGTTTCTTTTAATAGTTAAATAAAATGTCATATAATATGGCTTTATGATTTTTTGGGCATATGGTATTCATAAGCTATGATATTATAACAAAACCTATTCAAATTAATAATCTCCATGATAAAGTGAAGATAAATATTTATGATTAAGAATCTTGTTCCATTTTGTTTTAAATATCTTCCTTACCTAGAGACCTACATTATATCTAAATTTCTCTTGTTTTATCTTATTTAAAAAAAATTGATTTTTGTATTGAATTCCAATACAAAAAGTACAAATATACATCATCGTCCTCATATTTTATCCAATACTAGATTGAGATCATATTTTATCCATTACTAGATTGAGATATTGACTACTTAATATTAGCTTCAAAGTGCACAAAAAGTAAGCTTTAGAACTGACCATATTGTTTTTAAAAAATATATATTTAACTCATATATATTAGTATTTTTTATCATTAATATTAATAATTTAAGTAATTTAAAATAAGATTATTATTTAGTTAATTAAATTTTTCTTTTTCCAGTATAATATTCTTCATTGTTTTCATGCTTATTTGATTTTATTAATTATTTAATTTATATGGCAACAAAATGGAGAAGGAAACTTAGTTTCATAAATTAGGGTTTTATAAATTCAAAGGAGACACTCTAAACAATTTTTAGCCACTGAAATAAAATCAAGGATATATCTATCTATCTATCTATCTATCTATCTATATATATATATATATATAATGCGACTTTCAAAAGACCAAAGGCCACAACTTAATTTTTCTAATTTACTATTTCTTAGTAATAGGAGGAGCAAATATTAGACAGTAAATTTCATTATTGGGTTAATTTTTCATGGGTTTTTCATTTTTAGTAAAATTAATATTATACATTTTCTTTTTTTTTCCTAATTTTCTTTTTTTTTTAATTCAATACCATACAAATATTCTACTCCAAAAATTTTCAATTTTTTGGAAACTATATAAAATATTTAGAAATGTGAAGAATTTAAAAAAATAATAATTATAATTATAATTTTAAGAATGAGTAATGTTTATTAAGGTTTGTGCATTTTAAGATAAATATAGATTATTAAAATTTTCCTTCATCATCCACATTCTTACATCTCGGTTGTTATCTTGTGATGACCAAAGCAGATCGAGATTAACAATGTATTTGATTAAAATCTATGGTTTTTCGTCTAACCTTCTAAGTATAGTTGAAATCCACACTATCAGTAGAAATTAGGCTTTTAAAATCTAAATTTCAAACTTACTTTTACTAAATAAATGTATCAATTTCTTATTGTTTCTAATGACACTGAATTTAATAGTGATTTCCATAATTCTTTAGTTGTAGAACATATGCTAATAAAACTAGTCACTGCAACCTGAACATTACATATAGTTTCAAAATGTTTTTAAGTTGTTTATAGGTTTATTATAGATTTGATTTTTTCTTGTTCTCTTCTAAAAATGTGTTTCAGTATTAATTTCTATTCTAGAATATGAAAAAATCTTGCATAGATCCATCTTAGGTATGGATCTAACATGAGTGGGGAGAAATCAAATTTATTCACATGCAAATCTATTTAGAGTGAAAAATACGTGTTATTTTTCATTGTTTAAATTGTAAATTTGAATGCTAAATAAAGTATATATAGGACTAAATAAATGTTTTAACCATAAAAAAATAATTTTCTCATAATATATACATAAATTTTTATATAATACGTAATCGACCTTAAAATATTTTACATAACAAGTACATCGAGACATTGTATCAGGAAAATTAAAATGATTTATTATTATTAATATATTTTCAATTATATGTCAACATTAATTCATATTAAAATATTTTATTGATAGCCCACATTCAATATTTTTTTATATACAACATTAAAATTTTTTATCTTAATAAAAAAATTTCTATATATATAGATATATATGAAGTTGATATCAAAAAAAGTTAGTTAACATAGATCTTCAAATAGTTTATTTAAATATCTTGTTGAAATATTCTTAAAAAGTATAACATTTAAACATCTTACTCACACATTTTTTGTTACTTCTAATTACTTTACAACATATTCTTTTTTTTACTATGGTCATCCTAATTTTTTATTTAAAAAATATTTTTATTTGTATTTTAAAGGGAATAGAATGAAAAAAATTACACATCCCCTCATATTGGACTATAGAATGATCTTCTAGGCAAAAATTACATTTTTATTATAGAAAAATTGAAATATTCTATAAACTTTAAGCTTACTTAAAAAATAAAAATTTAATATGTTATAATATTCATAATATTAAAAATAAAAAAGTGTCCATTACTTATAAAAAACTATATATCCACTATGAAAGTGGTTTTAATCTCAATGTAATTTAAAAAATTAAAATTTTAATAATTATTATATAAATATAAAAAAGTATATTTAAGTACTTCCCCAATGGGGATGACAAATCATAGTGCCTCAAGGATTGTGGAGGGGGTTCGCCACCCCACAAGTCATGTAGACAACTAGTATATTAATACGAGGTACATGGGTTGCATGTGTGCCTGTGTGAAGCTCAAATTCATTGAGGAGTGTCAATTAATTATTTCAAGGCTTGTCATGTTGCTTATTTGAATTTGGTACTGGTTTAGAGGTTTTTGGCATGGTCATTCATGACTAACGAATTTGTGCATAATGGAAGGGAAGTTACTTGCAGCGCCTTGCATTAGCTCATTCAGGTCCAACAAGATGATCACAATGAGTTTTTAGACTTCACGAACTCTATTTAGTATAAGTTGTGGGATATGTATGTTCAATTGATCAACATATTAGAAGGGTAGCAATGTATACCAGAAATTATAGAATGTATGTAAACCAAGCTTACTCACATGGAGTGGCATGTCCATTGTGGATTCAATCATTTACAATCCCCTCTCTAAATGACCTTCTTGCAGTAAATTCTGATTATATTTAATGATAGTTGGTCTTATATTAGTCTTACTAGTTTTTTGAGACTTTTACACTGTCAATTTATGTAAACCTATGTTTTTTTGGATTACTTTTTATGTGGGTATGCATTTATTGGCCAATAAATCTAGTGAGAATGAAGCCTAGAGGTTTTTTAGAAAACATATTTAAAAATGAAATCCTTTAAATTAATATAAATCTCAATTGAAAATAAATATCATAATAATAAATACTTTGAATAGAATATTACATTAAAAACATTTTCATTAATGATGAATTAAGATATTTTATAATAAATACATATATGTTTTTATATCTCCAATAAATTAGAAAATTATATAAAAGAAAAAATGATTCACATATTTAAAAGGTATTGTATATGGGGTATTTAAATAACTTCATTTGTGGTGACGGCTGTTTTTTTCCCATAAATCATTTTTTTTTTTTTAATATATATTTTATTGAAATTTCTTTATTTGGGCTGTTGTGGACAATTTTGTCACCCCCTAGAGACAGTCTAGAGTTGCCATAGACCAGTGCCTAGGACATATTAATATAGCAAGGAGTCCTTCATATAGTTTGGATTGTCAGTCCAAGAGCTCACTTACTATCTCTTGTTTGAACAAGGAAATAAGTTTTGAATGGGACCAAACTCTCTCAGAAGCTGACAGAGAGATAAGGATAGTGTAGGGACATTATGTAAAACTCCAATACAAAGGCATCAGACAGTTAAGAGACAGCTTACTGTAAAGAGGGCCAATTCAAATAATATATCACAGAAATCAAATATCAGGAAGTGAGTGCAGTGAGGAAACATAGAGAAGATATTAGTTAACATGAGACTAATACCCAGATACACAACAGAACCACATAAGGGCATATTAATTTATGAATCCTTATATGACAATGGCATTTTAAAAGCACCCTCCTCAAGCAACTAATATAGCAGAAAACATGGATGAGGTGAACATGGAACAGTATATCATGACTAGGCCTATTTAAAGCGCTTGACTAATTCCAAAAAGGGCATCAACAAGGATGAATCCTTACTGCAAACTAGTGAGCCACTCGCATTCTAGAACATGATACAAGAAGATAAATAGCATGAAAGGAGATATTGTATTAACACATAAGATAAATTACATATTGTGAGATACCAAAGACCAGAATCCTCATTACAGTTATAACTCCTCCTCACTAAGACCCTACGGGCTCTGAACCTTCATACAGAAGTATTAAAAAATGTATACAAAAGCCTTTTCACTGCACAGTTTGCTGATAGAAATCTGGAACCCTTACAATGTCTTTCCTTCTAGCTTTTATAGAAGAGATAGAGAATTCTAGAGGAGGAGGTAGATGGAAAACATTTAATGACTTATTTTGAATTAGGTGGCGGAAAACATTCGCGCCCATGCTATGAATGACTGAACATAAATGACTGTACTTTACAATTTATTTATGGAAATGAATGTTGGAAATGAAAATATTCTTATATACAATACATAAATAATACAATATGTAAAAATTCAGCTTTTTTTTGGAGGAGGAAGATCTGCGACAATAAAACCTTGAGGCACCTGCTTCTGTACATGGTACTTTCGATCTTCAGATTTTGAATTTAAATTTGAAACCTTTTTCAAGATGGACCCTGAATTCATTGCTTCTTCATTAATAATCCATTGCTGCATTAATGTTTTCATCCGCCCAAATGTTCCCTTTTGATTTTCTCTGGAGAGTTCTATAGATCGAAGTACCTTTCTTTAATGGGGGTCACATCATAGTGACTCCCAGATCCTTTCCGCCAATTTTTTTCCCACCACAAGTTCCTGCAAAAAGAAAAGCCTGTTGAATAAAACTAATCACAGAGATAGTGGACATAGTGAGGTTAACAGAAGCGGTGGCATAGATTTGAGAGGATGACGGAATGACGCGGGGCGGAGACTTCAAACAAAAACACTGAGATGCGACACATAACCGAAATATGTGAACAATGGAGGAAAAGTGGATGACATGTAGGCAAATGACGAAAAATGGCGGAAGAATTCTGATGGTACGAAGACTTTGAAGATTAACTTTTGGGGAAGTTACAAAGGGAAGACATAACAAAACAACAGAGCAAAGGCTTTGGAGGTGGGACCCGGAGCGCAATTCTCAAAATCGCAAGAGGAGAAAATGCGATGGAGGGAATGATGGAATAACAAAATTCTGCGCTCTGTGCTATGCGATGGGCGTGACCGGTCGAGCGCAGATCGCAAAAATGAAAATTGCGATGACGGAGGATAGCACGAACAGGAAATTGCGCTTTTGCGATGAGGCGGACATGCGATGAGGGAGAGGTGTGATAGCGCGATCATGTGACTTGCGTTAAACGCTCTAAGGGGCAGCGCTTGGCTATATGGATGAAAGGAGGCGCGCAGCTAGGAGAGAAAGGGGCTAGGCCTTTTATGACTTTAAAAAGCAGATTTTAGACCTTTTTCAATGTATTTCCGGTGCAGGAAAGGGCAGCGGTAAAGGGAAAAGAGGAGACTTTAGCCAAGATTTGAATGGAGGGCTGACTTGTACAACATCGGCTCCAACTGGGGATGGCATGTTCGTCCTCGGACATGTCGAGAACACGCAGACCTCTGACCCTCGTGTAGGTGGATTTTATTCTACAATCCCCTTGCATTTTCTTCAAAACTTATCGGCTTATTTCTACCATTTTTCTTTCGAACGGGAACAAGGTTCGCTATCCATTCTGAGTATCTCAATGGCACAATTATCTTGGCCTTCAGTAATTTCTTGATTTCTTTTTCAATAGAGGGAAGCAGCAGAGGGTTGATCTGTCTGAGCTTACGCTTATAAGGCTTTGCATCTTCCCTCAAAGGAATTTTATGTTGCATTATACTAACATCAAAATTTTTTAGGTCCTCATAGGACCAAGCAAATACATCTTTGTAAGATTGAAACAACTTCAAATACTTTTCTTTATAATCTTCTGGGACTCTTTTAGATAATTTGACAATTTTGGGATCAGCATAAGTACCCAGATTTAAATCTCCCACTTGATCTTCTTCTGTCACCTTGTTTGGCTGCAAAGGAATATCATCTTTGTTAAATAACCTTTCTAGAGGCATCAGACCTCTGGGTATAACGTTTCCTTTCAGCTGCAGCACTCTATTTCCTGCTATCTTTTCTTCCCATTTATTTTCTGCAATATTTTCAACTTCTTCCTCCTCGTTACATTACCGACCTCCTTTACTTGTGAATTATACCATCGGTTTCCATGAATCTTTATCCGTTCATTTATCTTCAAATACCTTGTTGTCACATTAGCTTGAATACGTCCGTAACTATGTCACTTCAATTAGTATGGTTCCGAGGATATTCGAAAAGCATCGTAGCCATTGCAAGAGAATCTTGTCTAAGCCTGTTTTTGCAATAACCGTATATTAATAACAGAAGAAATTTTCTATCATGTCCCATACTTTGTTTCTAAGCTCGAAGCGAGGATGCTTGGTTTGGTATTGATTTTTGACTCTGGTTTCATCATTATTTCAAATTTCTAATTCTCATAAGATGTTTTAAACATTGACTGCCCACGAGTTCTTAGCTTCGTCATAGCCCTAACATAGTAGCTATCTTGCCACATTGTTTGTAGCCTCATACTCCAATTTAAAAGATAGTGGCACCCATTTCCCTGTAGGAGAAATCAACAATACCCCAGCTCCATTGCCCTCCCTTGAATTTTCTCCATCAAAATGCAAAGTCCAAATCTCTGATTCTTGCTCTTCTTTAGGCTGCTCAGCTTGGATCTGACCAAAAAGGGGCTCATGTGCATAATTTTGATCTTCTTCTAACATCAAACATGAAAAGTCTCCCTCTTTGTTATAAACTAGAGAATTTTCTGAGCAGTCAGCCTTAGTTACCATTTTAACAAATCTAGTCTCCCTGTACAACCTCCTTTCTTTAATTTCTAGATCAGGACAATAAAAGATATGTTAAATCAGCTCTAATTGATCCCCCCAATATTTGTATCTCTGTGACTCCTCGACAACAACAGCGCGAAATGTCGGATATCACGACTGCAATGTCTATGACCACACTTTCTTTATTTAATTACCAAATCGATTTATCAAATTTTTTAATCATTCTCACATTTAACTTTTTTAGAATCAGAGTGAATATAAATCTTTGTGCTGTTTTAGGATCCTGCCCCTAGTTGCTCATCACATGCATACAGGTACAAGATCATGGGAAGCCCTCAGACCATACAATTGTGTGTTAAAACAGTCATGAACGCATCAGGGGGATGACATAAAAAGGAGGAGTAGAAGAGTCTATCTCCTCGACATGTGGGCCAAAGAATACCATGGGTCTTTCTTCTTGAAGATTTAAACTATCAGGTGCAATTGGTATTTCAGGAGGAAGCATAAAGGAAGTAACTTGAGACTGATATACAGGCTGTTTCAATAATTCAGTCAGCGGGACAGGGATCTTAATTTTCTCAAGTTCTTTTTGCAAATTGAAAGTAGATGGGGGCTTTTCTAACATAACTTCCTTAAATTCCTTACTTTAGGCTGAAGGCTTAATTTCTTTCGACACTGACTCAAAATTAAGAGGACTGACTATTTTTGAAGAAGAAGGAATCTGAATATTAGACTGCGGGGGAACATTTAGAGGGTTCTTACCTTTTTCCATGCTTTTCTTTGTGGCTGATTCCTTCTGAGCAGATGCTTCTTCTTGAGGTGGCTCCTCTTCTTCATCTTGAGTCCTGGTCCTCTTCCTTGAAGATCTAAGATCATATTTGACATTGAATTGTGCTTGCATGAAATCAGCAAATTTCTTACAATAATGATCAATCTCTGCTTCTTCGTCTTCGTCTTGCAACTGGCAATCCATATCATCATTATTTGAAAAAGCCAGATTTGAATCTTCTAATCCATAAGCTGCATCTCCAGTGGAGTCATCTACTGGACCTTCCAGGTACAACGGGTGTGGTACCTGGTCTTGTTGTTCCTTTTTCTCCCTCGGTAATATCTGGAGAGGTGGCCTTCTATACTGGGGATTATATCCTATGTTTGGAGCATTATAGAAATTCTTGGGAGCTGCATTTTTAGCTTCCAGTTCAAGCTTGACCATCTTCTTTATCATCTTGCTTATTTCATCCAATTTTTCTAAATCTTTCGATTGTAGCGGAAATCTTCGTTCAGTATCATTTTCCTTTGCTTCAACAGGTAAAAGTTTGCTTCCAATTCCAGAGCATCTGATTGCGCATCATCTAAAGTGGCAGGTTTTCTTTCTCTCAATGAGAATCCGAAGTCAAAATCAAAGGCTACTATGAAAATTATCTTGGCAAAAGCTTCATGGGGCTTCATTTCAGGAGGCAGGCTCAAATATAACTTTTTGAATATTTTAATCAATTCTGACAGTCCTTCATTTTGTTTCTTCTTCATGGTGTTAAATTCAGTGAGACACTGACCGTGATCTTTCTTTTCTCCCCACTTTCTAAGAAAAGTATTCTCCATTTGGTCCCAGGTGGTCACAAAATTATTTCCCAATGTCTTAAACCATTTTCTGGCTTCACCCTCCAAAGAATGCATGAATAATCTCAAGACCACATCCAGATGTTCAACATTTAATTTTTCTGCAAAAGAGCAGAAGGTCTCGAGATGTTTCTGAGCATCAACTCCATTTTCACCATTAAATCTCGGCAGAATATTTAGATAATCTTGTGGCATATCATTTAGCACTTGGGGTAAGGCCAGAGGAGCATATTTGTTCAATAGAAAAGCATGAACATTGGCCATTAGGAGAGGTGGGGGTTGAGCAACAGTCTGGGAAACAAATGAAGGGAGAGGAGTAGGAGGAAGTGGAGTATGAATAACAATGGGAATATATTGCATAGAAGCCTGAGGTTTGGATGGGAATAAATCACGGTTAACAGCAACTACTTTTGTGACCTCTTTAATTTCTTCAGCCTCGAAAGCAGGATGAGAATCTTCTTCAATCCAGGCACTTCCTCTACGTGGAGTTTCTGAGTAAAAATCGAGATTTTCTGTTCTAACTTCCTGAGAAGAAGAGGGCAGATAATATTCAACGGAATATTCAGGATTTTTAGCATGAGCTGACTTCCTCTCCTTCCAAAATCTTTTATGAATGATCTTCTCTGGGTCAGACACGTAGGGTGTTTTTAGTTGAGATGTATCTGACCTCAAATGCGCCCTACGAGGAGCCAGGACTACCAATAAATTTATCAAATAAAGACCAGTGGAGTCGCCAAGGTGAGAGATACGCAACTCTTCAACTCTCTGTGCTCACCTGATTAGAGAGTGAAAACAATTTGTCGAAAACCCAGGGAAACTGATATTCTTGAATTCGATCCCCGGCAACGGCGCCAGAAAGATGTTGTGGATGATTTTGTCACCCCCCTAGAGACAGTCTAGAGTTGCCATAGACCAGTGCCTAGGACATCTTAATATAGCAAAGAGCTCCTCATATAGCTTGGGTTGTCAATCCAAAAGCTCACTTGCTATCTCTTGTTTGAACAAGGAAATAAGTTTTGAATGGGACCAAACTCTCTCAGAAGCTGACACAAAGATAAGAATAGTGTAGGGACATCATGTAAAACTCCAATACAAAGGCATCAAACAGTTAAGAGACAGCTTACTGTAAAGAGGGCCAATTCAAATAATATATCACAGAAATCAAATATCAGGAAGTGAGTGCAGTGAGGAAACATAGAGAAGATATTAGTTAACATGAGACTGATACCCAGATACACAGCAGAACCACATAAGGGCATATTAATTTATGAATCCTTATATGACAATGGCATTTTAAAAGCACCCTCCTCAAGCAACTAATATAGCAGAAAACATGGATGAGGTGAACATGGAACAATATATCATGACTAGGCCTATTTAAAGCGCTTGACTAATTCTAGAAAGGGCATCAACAAGGATGAATCCTTACTGCAAAATAGTGAGCCACTCGCATTCTAGAACATTATACAAGAAGATAAATAGCATGAAAGGAGATATTGTATTAACACATAAGAGAAATTACATACTGTGAGATACCAAAGACCAGAATCCTCATTACAGTTATAACTCCTCCTCACTGAGACCCTACGGGCTCTAAACCTTCATACATAAGTATTACAAAATGTATACAAAAGCCTTTTCACTGCACAGTTTGCTGATAGAAATCTGGAACCCTTAGAATGTCTTTCCTTCTAGCTTTTATAGAAGAGATAGAGAATTCTATAGGAGGAGGTAGATGGAAAACATTTAATGACTTATTTTGAATCAGGTGGCGGAAAACATTCACGCCCATGCTATGAATGACTGAACATAAATGACTGTACTTTACAATTTATTTCTGGAAATGAATGTTGGAAATGAAAATCTTCTTATATACAAGACATAAATAATAAAATATGTAAACATTCGGCTCTTTTCTGGAGGAGGAAGATCTGCGGCAATAAAACCTTGAGGTGCCTGCTTCTGTACATGGTACTTTAGATCTTCGTATTTTGAATTGTTCTGAAAACCTTTTCGGTTGCATTCTCAACTATCATTATTTCTTCATTAATAATCCATTGTCGTATTAATGTTTTCTAGTCCGCCTGCTGTGCCTTTTTGATTTTTTCTTCGAGAAAATTTGCAGATCGCGCTTTTAATGGGGGTCACATCATAGTGACTCCCGTATCCTTTCACCGAATTTTTGTTCCCACCATGTTCTCAAAACAAAAAGCCTCGTTGAATAAAACTAATCACAAGAGACAGTGGCATAGTCACAATTTACACAATGTGTGGCATAGATTAGAGAGGACGAATGACGCGGCAAGAGACTTTGAACAAAAACATCGAGATGCGACACAGACCGAAATATGTACAATGGAATAAAGGATGATACGTAGGAAAATGATTGTTATTAATACTATTTATTAAAGTAAGACTGAAGATTAACTTTGAAGTTATGTGTTAGAAGACATAACAAAACAACGGAGCAAAGGCTTTGGAGGTGGGACCCGAAGCGCATATCGAAAAATCGCAAGAGGAGAAAATGCGATGGAGGGAATGATGGAATAAAAAAATTCTGCGCTATGCGATGAGCGTGACCGGTCGAGCGCAGATCGCAAAAACGAAAAGTGCGATGACGGAGGATAGCGCGAATGGGAAACTGTGCTTTTGCGATGAGGCGGACATGCGATGAGGGAGAGGTGTGATAGCGCGATCATGCGACTTGCGTTAAACGCTCTAAGGGGCAACGCTTGGCTATATGGATGAAAGGAGGCGCGTAGCTAAGAGAGAAAGGGGCTAGGCCTTTTATGACTTTAAAAAGCAGATTTTAGACCTTTTTCAATGTATTTCCGGTGCAGGAAAGGGCAACGGTAAATGGAAAAGAGGAGACTTTAGCCAAGATTTGAATGGAGGGCTGACTTGTACAACATGGGCTATTTTTAAACTAGCAAAGATTTCCAAGAGTAAACTTTTTAATATAATATAGGATGAAACTTAAACTTTTAACATTTTTTTTATTAGATTTGGGATTGATTTTAATCTCTGAGAAAGAAAGAGTAGGCATACCACTTGTTTCAAGTTTACCTACATACTTAAAACAATGTTATGAGACTAAAATAAAACGTATTGTGTTTATTAGATAAATAGTAAATAAATTTTAATTTTTAATACCAATTTGTTAAGTTAATTAAACTTTATTAATTATTATATTAATTAAAATTTAATATCTTTGTATTTATAATATATTTTTATACATTTTCATAGAGGTCTTTCTGCCATCAGATTAGTTGTTTTCTAAGATAAAAGGGGGAAGTAGTGTGATTTTTTGTAGTATCAGAGGTGTTATACTCTCATGGCTTTGTGGAGAGGCTAAAACATAGGATTTTTCCATAAACCATACAGAATTTATCTAATTCCACCTATAATTGTCTCAATTAAATTATTAACCAATTTTTAAATACTTCCTATGTCTAAACCTACGAAAAATAGTTAATTAGTTAGTATTAATTAAGAAAGGTGAGAATTCTCTAGAAACTCAAATTGAGTGATCAAGAAATAATATCAGCCCTTGATTGAGTTTTAATCTTGGTCATTGGACTCCGAACTAGAGATTATAAAAATACTTTGATGGTTAGATGAAGCACATACCAATGCAAATACTCAGTTATCTAGTTAGTTTGATTCTCCAATGGAATTGATTTAGTGGGATAAATTGGGTTAGAGGTAAAGTATAAGGTGGTAGAGGGGAAACATAGGATATTTCTCGAGGAGTTTCTAGTTTTGGAAGATTCATAAGAGGAGGCCGAAATTATTCTACATGAGCCCATGCATGCATTGAGTCATGCCTCAAGATAGGAAGTTTGATTAGATAGAGCAAGGGTTGATTCATTTACCAGTGACTAGGAAAATTTGGAGAAGGCCAGAAAAACCACTTACAGTGGCAAAAATAGGCTAGACGTCACATCAAAGGAAAATTTTGGGAAGCATTAGTGGGGATTGCATAGAGGAAACACATAAGCCTGATGTAGGGGTGTTCGAAAGATAGTTTTGAGTCTTAGTTTGTTGTGGGATTTCTTAAGGAGGAGGCTAAACTCCCTCAAATACTTTTTCCAGTATTTCTCTGAGATAGAAACACCGATTCGGCATCATTTTATTGTACTTAGAATTTCTTATGCTACATAATAATTAAAATGATCACTCTTGCACTATTTTTCCCACATTGGGTTTTTCTGGGGACAATTGTCCAAAAATAATGGTGTTAAATTTTTTGTCTGTGTGGTCACATTTTAATTGCACAGTATTCAGTAGTGAAATTTTCACATGGTATCCCAAAAATTTAGATTAGACGACGAAGCTCAGAAGTGGTAGAGGAAATTCCTTGTTTAGAGGGAGTAGTAGGAAAAATTTCCGGGGGCTATACAATACCTATCCAAGAAGTATGAATTGCTAAAATTTTTTATTTTTTAGAGTAATGTTGCAAAGAAATTCAGTTTTCCAGAAAGATTAATTCCAACAAGAAGAGGGAGTAGCATTACAATATCTTCACTAGGAATATTCCTTGTTTGGGAGCAGAAGGATTTTTGTACTAGTTATTAGAGAAGAATCAGTGTTGGGTGAAAGAATAATAGCACAAAAATTTGTATTCAATAAAACCATGGATCAAGTTGATATTTAGGGGGCGTTAAAATTTTCTTCTAGATTAAAGGATGAATTTTCTTGCTTATCAGGAGAAACTTAATGGGGTGTTTGGTATATATACAATGGAGCACCAAGTCACATGACATGGGTTAGAGAATATTTATATAATTATAATGAGGATTGGATGGACTTTCAAATTATGATGGGGATTATAATGAAGTGTACTCTAGTAGAGAGAGGTACCATCGATTTTCAAAGGGATTCAGGAGAAAGAACGAGCACTACAGAGGTACCACATGTTCTAGGATCAGGTATGAATGTGATTTAAATATGTCAACTACAGGATAATGGATATGTTGTCCACTTCGTAGGGAATAAAGTGTTTTTCAAACACTAGATCTGGAAGAGGTTGAGATATATTAGAGTTAGAAGAAATAGGTTGTACAGGTTGCAACTAGACTCTTCTATGGAACTAATAGGAAGTGATAGTAGCAATGGGAAGGAATTGAATGAGCTATGGCATAAGAGAATTGGAAATTTACACCATGGAACATTGAATATGCTCAATAAGAAAATAACATGGGTTCCAGAACTTAGCACAAACCACGATGATGTATGCAAAGGGTGCATACTTGGGAAATATGCTAAGGAGACATTCCCAAAAAGTGACAACAAAGCATATGGAATGTTAGGACTTATACACCTAGACATTTGTGGCAAGATGTCTACTAGAGCTCTAAATGGGGCTGAATACATTGTCACCTTCATTGATGACCATTCCAAGAAAACTTGGGTATACTTCTTAAAGACCAAAGGTGAGGTCTTAAATCATTTCAGGGAGTATAAGGCTCTCGTGGAGAATGTGATAGGGAATAACATCAACCTGGTTTTCTCAGATAATGGTGGAGTGTATATTCATAAAACAATTCACATATTTTTTGGCAAAAGAATCCAAAAAAAAGAGATTGGACAACTCCATACAATTCTCATAAGAATGGGGTAGCAAAAAATAAAAAAAGACTATAGTTGGGGTTGCAAAATAAATTCTATATGACTATGATTATCCTAGATTTATATTGTAAGAGGAATCTAACACAACAATGTATATTCAAAAAAATACTCCTCAAAGAGAATTTGGGAAGACGACACCAAAAGAAGACATCACGGTGAATAAGCTAGACGTTAGTCACTTACATATCTTCAAACATTCCTTATTACCATGTGTCAATGGAGAAGCATACCAAATTGGATCAAATTGTTGAACATCATTTCCTTGTTGGGTAAAGAAAAACCTCAAAGGAATAAAAGATCTACATTCCTAGAAATAAGAATATTGTAGTGAGATGAGACATAAATTTCATGGAGGACCGATATTTCAAGAGATCTGATGAGATGCTGCGGGATATTAGAATAAAATAGTTGGTGCTTCATCAGTCCAGTGGAAGGGGAAGCCACAGGGGAAGCCAATGAGATAGTCACGGGGATGTAGTACAGTGACTAGTACTTTCATTCCCTTAGGTGGATGGGATCATGTGTGTGTTATGTTTTTAGTGGCAATGTAGTACCAAATAACACCTCCTTAATAGTTGGTTGTTCCATTAAAAGGATCGCAAATATAGTTGGTGTTGTTATTGGGAAAACTTAGATAAAACAAAGCCTTGAAAATAGGGAATATAATGCATCTACAAACATAAAATATAACAAAGGTACAAATACACAATAATGCTTAATGAAGCAAAAAATTAACATAATAATGGAAAAAGACTCCCTTTATTGGCTGCTGGTGGTATAAGATGAATATAATAGAATACTAAAAACTCTTGAAGATGATTCTTTGATCTTTGGTGCTAAAAATCCTCAGCAATAAGGTCCCTTTCCTTAGTCTCTTTTGAAGCTTCTCCTGTCTCTCAAAATAATTATGAAGACCCTCCCAATGGTGGATTATTATACTCTCACTAAGATGTTGGATTGCTTAGAAGAAATATAGGCAACACGCTAGTGCTCTTCCTTCTTCCGCTTCAACAACAAAATGTGGTGTTTTTTTGATAGAAATTTGTCGAGCATAACAATGTCTCATGTTTTAGTTCTCCCATAGCTTTTTTATATAGAAATTTTTGAACCTATCTTTCCTCTTTTGGTTCAAGAATGATAGTGACTCAAGAGTAGGACAAGATGATTCCATTGAGGGCTACATATCTTTAGGGTGACTCCAAGTTGGTTTTCCTTGACTGGAAATTTCAGGGAATACTCCCCCAAGGTGTGGGAATTGATCTCGAATTTTTGTGTCACACCTTTCCCCGACCGCATGATTTTAAAAGGAAAAATTTTCGGGTCTTGCATTTAACCTTCTTTCTTGGTGCGCGGTTGAATTTTTTCCTTAAAAAACTTAGGAGAAGTTTAATTTTTGGAACTTCTATAATGTCTTCAACTGGAAAATATACATTTGCAGTTTTTACTAGAAAACCTTATGTTTCTTTTCATAGTGTATCATTGTTTGGTGTTAATAGTTTCACCATGATGACGTTAGGAGCAAGCGTATAATTGAAATACATCACGCTTTTTTGTTCTAAATGAGAGTCTACTTAACTTATTTTAGATATATATATATAGAGAATAACTTGCGATAGAGATGAGTAGAGGAACCCCTTGACTAAGGAGAAAGGGTAACCATGTTCTAAAGAAAACCTTAGCGATAGATAAAAAGTTAATATACAAGGTGACCAGATCCCATGCTCGTTATGATGACTAGTTAATACAATTTTAGAGATGTTGGTTATGTCAAGTCACACTGGAGTAGGTGAAATGATGATGGCTAGTGATGATAATTGATGACACCTTCAAGGGCATTTCTTAAAGAAATAAACTGAATCAGGTGCACTCGTGCATCATCTAGGTGAAGCACCTCTTGCGTTTATTTTACTTTGGGAACTGTTGGCCAGATAAATCGATCTTGCGGACAAGATCGATCTCCCTAGTGTCAGAAGACAATATAGCAACAAACGAACAACTAAGTTTATCTTTCTCTAAATATATTCGTTTTACAAGTAAATTCTATGAAGGTGTCGATCCTACCTTAGATCCAAATGCTTATCTGTAACTATAGTTCTTCCGTCGCATCAATAGTTCCTCCATTGCAACAATAATCCTTCCATCACCACAAGAGTTCTTTCGTCGCAACAATAACTCTTCCGTCACAACGATAGTTTTTTCATTGCAACAAAGGGTTTTCTTTCGTCGCAACAAAGTGTCATCTTTCGTCGCAACAAAGTGTTCTCTTTTGTCGCAACAAATTGTCGTCTTTAAAGACCTGCAATCACAAACAAGAAAATATTAAATAGCACCTGTATAACAAATAATTATAAAACATACCTATCATAGTGATGAAGGAATCTATGAAATAAACGATCAAATGAGAGCTTATTGAAATAAACAATCGAACGACAATTTATTGAGAAAAACAAAAATTGATTGTATTAATCTTAAAATAACAGAAGAACCTTACAACCTTAGCCTTGATGCTGAACAGGCGTTCTAGGGGTCTGAAGCAGGATTCTCCTCTACTTTGATAAGTCTTGGACTCTTCCTCCAGGAGCACATAGAGGTATGCAATCTTTCCTCACAAACGCTTAGCAGAAAGAAGTCTAAATCTCAACAGCACTTCACCTCAATCACACACTAAAGCTTGAACTCCTTTGAGGCTACCCAATGCCTCTTTTTATAGTGCAGAAGAGGAGGTTAGGTTTCCACCTATGAAGGAATAGAATCCTCCTTCAAAGGGATAGGCTCCTCACATCAAGGGGTTAGCTCCTTAAGGTGTGGGATGCATGAACCTTATTAGAGCGTACTCATCCCCAAAAAATCTCACCCAATAGCTTCTAGGATTGACCAAAAAAAAACTTTTTTACTTTGGTTTCTCACCCTTTTTCCTTTGAAGGGGGTACACAGGCATTACATAGGGAAACTACATTCTGGAACGCATTTTTTCTTCACATTACCTGCGTTCCCTAGCCAGTAACGCAGATAAGCTTCACATTACCTGCGTACCCAGGGTTTTGGAGCTCTTTAGGGTTTTTTCTCCTGTTTTAGGGCTTGAAATGGGGATTAGAGGTTGTAAGACTTACAGAGGAGGTAAGTATGAGTGAAAATGAGCTCATACCGAGTAGAATGTCAAGGTGACAGTTTTTAGTGCAACAGATTGCCCCCTAAAGTGCGAAGTTTGGAATAGATGAAGATGAAGTTTGTCATATATGAAGAGTGAAGTAATTTATCAGTTCAAATATCATCCTGTGGATGCCCCAGTCAGAACCTGTAATAACATTCAATGCAATATATATATATATATATATATATATATATGTAAACATATCATCGCTGAGGTAGGTACTCCCATACTTAGATCAAAACAAACTAGAAAATTGATTTAAATTGTTTTGATACAGGAATAATTTTCAATACATCAACAGTATAGACGTGCGTAGACACAGTATGGATGCAACCATTTTTTCATGAATACTCCACAGTATAAATGAATAACAAAATTCCTCACAGCCTGGATGGTAGAAAATATGTATAGTGAGGAAAAGGAAATGGATTAGATCTCTAAACTTCTGGAAGTGGTCCCCCTCTTGATTACCGCTAAGATGAATCAACTTCTAGAAGCACAAGTCACCAAAAATGAAGTCAAGGATGCCCTTTTTGCTATGGACCCTGACAAAGCCCTAGGCCTTGACGGATTTACAGCCAGATTCCTCCAATCCTGTTGGCAGATTGTGGAAAAGAACTTCTTTAAAATTATTTTAAAATCCCAAGTCTGTCAGAAAATCGGAGGCAGTGCTAACTCGGCCTTTCTAGCCCTCATCCCTAAGGAGAAAGGTGCCAATACCTTCAACAAATTTTGTTCGATCTCTTTGTGTAACACTGGGTACAAGTGATTACCAAAGTGATAGCCAACAAATTGAGGAACATTCTCCCCAAAATCATTCCGGAGAATCAACGGGGCTTCATCCATGGTAGGCATATTGTGGACAACTTCATCTTAGTCCAAGAGGCGATCCACTCAAGTCTGGATTGAAACGAAAAAGTTATGGTTGTCAAGCTTGATCTAGCAAATGCTTTTGACCAAGTTAGACATAATTTTCTGTTGGATGTCTTGCATAAGCTTGGGTTTGGATCAAGCTTTATAAACTAGATTCAGGCTTGTATCTCGGAGCCCAGGATTGCTCCCCTGGTGAATGGCAGGGTTGCTGAATTCTTCAAAGCCTCCAGAGGACTTACGCAGGGGTGCCCTATTTCACCCCTCCTATTCATTCTTCAAGTTTCTGTCCTCAGCTTTTACATTGATAAGAAGCAGCAAGACCATGAGATGATTGGGCTAAGTATAGCAAGAGGGGTTAAAAACATTGATCATGCCCTTTTTGTTGATGACACTTTGTTTCTGGGTGCTGCCACTGTGCTTTCGGCTGCTAGATTCGAAGGTGTGCTCGACGAATTCTGTGAGGATCTGGTAGTAAAATAAACAATGGAAAATGCCACATTTACTGTTCGAACATCTCATTCTCCTCTCTAAATCCTATCGCCAGATGCTTTGGGTTTGCTGCCTCCTCATCCTGGTCTTCATTCAAGTATCTTGGACTTCCTATCTTCCTTAAGAGGGCCTTTAGCAAAGACTGGCTTCCCCAATTAGAGAAATTCAAGAACAAAATGAAGGCCTGGGAATTATCCTGGCTCAATATTGCAGGAAAGACGGTGCTCATCAAATTTGTGCTCAACAACCTCTCCTTATTTCAATTCTCTGTCCTTCTAGCTATTGTTGGCATCCTCAAGAAGATTGACGACTACATTCACTAATTTTTTTGGAAGGGAGGTAAGCAGAATGAGGAAAGAATACCTCTCATCAATTGCGAAACAGTCTCCAAACTTCTGATGGAGGGGGGATTGAACTTTAAAAATCTCTGCACCCAAAATATAGTTATGGGAGAAATTTTTTTATGGAGAATCATTGCCCCCAATCCTAGGTGGGTGTAGCTAACGCTGTGGAAGAAATATTTCAAAGGCCAAAGAACTCGATGCCTGGACAATCCCCTCCCCCAAATTAGATTGTCCTTCCTAAATATATGTGCCAAAGCCATCCCACTAATAAATTCGCAGGCATTCTAGATACCTGCAAATGGTAAAAGAATCAATTTATGGAATGATCGTATTACGAATAAATCCACTCTGGCGAAATGTAGCTCCCTGTAGTCGCTGCATCTGTGGTTGGATGATGCTAGTTATAAAACACTGTGGGACCTTTCCTTATGCAACGAACTGAGCTGGATGAGTTGGAAGCAAATTAAGGTGCCCCTAGAACTCCAGAATGAATGCGCTATGCTATTTTCTCTGCTGCATGCTATGGCCCCCATTCATGCAAGAAGGACACTCATTGTTTTGGATCAATGATTGGGATATTCTCTGTGGTGCAGGGCTACATTAAGCTGTTGGAGCAGCCTTTCATTCCACCGGATCAAGCACCATGGAAGGGGATTTGGAAACGCTCCTCCATCCCAAAAATTGACTACTTTTGTTGGCTGCTGTGTCACAGAAAAATCTTGACAAATGACAGATTGTAGAAGAGGGGATGTTATGGCCCTTCTAGGTGCACTTTGTGCAGAGAAAACTTTGAGTGCACCCTCCATCTTGTGTTGGAGTGCAAATTTGCATTACAAATATCACATGAGCTCTTAGGCACTTGGAGAACTAACTTTGTTCTCCCCAGCTCCATTTCTGAGTTGTTTTCAAATTGGTTGCCTAGATATCCTGGTCCCTTTCCAAAAAACAAAATAATCAAAGCTACCTAGACCTCCCTCCCAAAAATCATTAGCTAGCAGATTTGGCTTGAGAGAAACAAAAGGATTTTCAGAAATAAAGAGGAAGATGTTAAGTATGTTGTGATCAAGATAAAATGCCAACTGAAAGAATGCCTATGAGATCTAATGGATGACTCAAAATTATGCCAACAAGACATTGATTGGGGTGCCTCATTTGATCTTCAATTCCAAAAAGCCGTAAGTATAATCATCCCTCCCAAAGAGTGGCAAATAAGAGAAAATGAGGAAGATTTCCATGACTGTATCTCCAAGCAATCAAGACACTCTATCTTCTTTGATGGGGTAGCCAAGGGCAATCTAGGAAACTCTGGTGTAGGAGGAGTCATAAAGAATTTAGAAAGAAGTATTATTCATAGCCTCGCCTGGGGCCTGGGCCATTCTTCCAGCATGCAAGCTGAAGCGATGGCTTTCTTCCAAGTTCTCAAGTATCTCAAAGACTTGGGCATAAGGGAGGAAAATGTATTTGGGGACTCACAGGCTATTATCAAAACCATAGTGATAAATTCTGCTCCGTCAGATTTAAGATTTGCAAGGCTGATCTCAAGAATCAAAGTTTTGGCTAAATCCTTTTAGAATCTGAAATTCTTTCATGTACTGAGAGCAAACAATAAGGATGCAGATTCAGAAGCAAATAAGCTAGTCCTCCTATATGTTGGGTCTATTCTAAGAGAAAAAGATGAATCATGGGATCCAATTCCTTAACCCTCTATGTGCTATGTTCTATTGCATTTTATTGAAGCAATTTGTTTGTATTCACAAGCTTGGGCAAATCATGGAAATTCATTCCATTGTTGCATGTAAGAAGATCTGGAACACAAGTATAAGCGCCATGATTATCCTTGTTGGAGAGGTGCTCTGGGCTTTTCTCCCAAATTTTATAGTCCGGATTGAGGCATTTATGGCAAGTTTCTAATATAATCCAATAACCGTTCCTGTAAAAAAAAAAAAATTACTGTCTATTTTATCATATAAATTAAAATAATGATTTTGTAATTATATTTAAATTTGATTAATAAGCACATGAAAAATTATTATTTATAATATAACAAGATCCTTAACTATGGATATTCATCCTTTTTTACCAAAGATATTATTAACTTCTAAATAGGCTTTCTTACCATACCATGGCTAAAAACATGGCTTATCAATACCACATACCCAAAAAACATAACTCATTTCAAAATATTCAAATTTTTTATAAATGTTTTATTTTAATTTAATTTTATAGCATTTTTTAAATTAAAACGTACAATATAACATGATTTTTAACTATGGATATTCACCCCATTTTACCATATATATTATTAACCTATAAATAAGCTTAGTTGCACTACCAGGGCAATACCATTGCTTATCAATACCACTTACCAAAAATCCATAACTCATATGAAAATCAGATATTTTATAAATATGTTATTTTAATTTTATTTTATAACATTTTTAAAGTTAAATCTAAAAGCAAAAAGTAAAGATATTGTAATGTGTGGTAAGCATTTTGACTTGGTCCAAATAAAATAAAAAAATAATAATGATAACTATCAATAAAATATTTTGACTTACTCAAATTACATAAAACTAAAAATAAAAATAAAATAAAATATAAAGTTAATAATTAATAATCATAATTATAATTTAAAATAAAACTAATCTAGATTTATTTTCATTCTCGATTTACAGTGTCTAAAAAAATTTTGGATTTACCAATTATCTAAAGAGATCAAATATCTTGAAATGCAAATAATTTTTTAGAATAAAAGAGATTTGATCTTTCTCATCACTTGATATTAAAAAATTAAAATGAACTTAAAATAATATATTTTACATTTCAATTTTATATTCATATTCAAAATTCATTTGAATTTTGAATTATGGTTTGTGGTTTGGTTTTGAAAGTTTATTCAATTTCATAACCATATTTATTATTTACTGAACTTATTGGTTACCAATATTCATACCTTAATTCACATTTTAAATCTTAACTTTTGTTATACAAATTATATTTCAATTTTATATTTGTATTTAGAATTCATTTAAATTATTGTTTGATTTCAAAATGTTATTAAATTTTATAAGCATATTATTTATTTAATTTATTAGTTATCAATATTCTTAATATAATAGTAAAAAATCTAATTAAATCAAATAAATGTTCATGTTATATAATTTACTTTATCTTATATAATTGTACATAATTTACTTTTTAAGTTGAAGTATTACATTTATGTTTAAGTATTATGTATATGTTTAGAATGCATTTAAATTATTATTTGGTTTTGAAATATTATTCATTTCTATAACTATATCTCTTATTGAGATTCCTTAATCATATATATATATATATAATAAGATGCATATATGAATTACTCAATATGCAAAAGAGATTTTCATGGGCACATGGTTTGTTTGTCTAGACACTACGAATATGTACTTAGCTTATTAAATTTCTTCATGGTGTATACCTGTGTAAACAAATTTCATATGTATTTCGTTAATATTTAATTTTATTAAATATAATTTTTATATAAATTATAAATATAATTAATTAATATTAAATATTAATTAAATATATTTTGAAAGAAAAAATATTTATTGTAAGATAATTAAAATGAGTTTGTATAAAGATGGTGACCTTAAAAGTGTAAATGAAATTATTAGAAAAACACATCCACAAGAATGTATGTGTGTTTCCAAGAATGTACATGTATTATTGGGTGTGTTGAGAAGGCCTGAGCTACCAACTAGGATACCAAATATACCACAGAAATGACATAGCTTAAAAGTAAGAGCACATTCATACATTCATAGAAACACACATGTTCCTAGGAATCTACATACGTTCTTAGGAACATGCCATGATCTTAGTGTAACACACTTTTATAGGACTGTTGATGGGTATCATCAAAAGGTATAAGATAAGGTCATTTTGCCACCCTCCAACCTATAATTGCTCCTTTTCTCACATTAATTAACATCATTTTTTCCATATGATGTTTAATAGGAAGACGAAAGGATGGTTTCCATGCTTTGTGGCCTAATATGGTTACTGTACAGGAAAAGGAGTATTTTTTAATACATTTATGATGCAAAGGAACATTGGAGGAATATAGATGAAGTTTACGAGGCTTATCCCTTGTATTTACTCACCTTTGACTTGAGGTGATCCCTAGAACCATTCATCTACAACTCGAGGTCTATTGGCAGCCAATGAACTCAAGTGAATGAGAGGATCTAAGGGAGTTAGATCCACTTTTCTTGAGATTTTGGAGTGAAGTAGTCCTCCTTCCAAGGAGGTTGCCCATTAGTCATCTTTGTACAAATCAATAATCCTAAGAGTCCATTAGGATTAAAATTTTGGAAGTAAGGAGGGATACTAAGAGTCAAGTGCTCAAGACTAGCATTTATATCCTTATTTGCATGATGCACTTGAACTCTATTTTATGTTAATGAAAAGTCTATTGTTGCTTCACATTTAAGTTTATTGAAAAAGGGTTGAGTCCCCTTGGATTAGGTCCCAACCCAGAACTTACTTGTTTGAGTAGAACTTGCTAGAAAATTGTTGTTGTAGACCTGATCACCACCTCTCTTGTGTGAAGTATGTTTAAGGAGTCTAAAACATCATTTCAAAATTATGTGGTTAATTTCCTTTGCAATTTGCTAGGCTTTATATCATTGTCTCTTACATACACTGTTTCAACAATCTAAGAGTTAAAATCATCTTTCTCAAGTTTTCATGTATGTATGTTAGATTCATGTTGTAAGGTAAATTACTTCTTAATGAAATAATATCCCTCTTTGTTTGATTTCATAAAATTTGACTCATCCTTTCTTGTTTAGCATGTTTTGTTGCAATTTGATCATCATTTTGAGTGTAAGAAAAGGGATTTTTATTGGTTTGTAGGTAGTATCCGTGGCTTGCAAGGTTGACACACTCATCATACATTCCCCTTTTCATCATCAACTCCTTCCATGTCACCACTCACTATCCTCAAAATTTTGCCACAAAGACAATATTTTTCAGTTATTTGAGGCACACCATGTGAATTTGTATTTCTGCAATATGGGCCTCTGAGAGGTACTGGGCTTGGAAAAATCCTCACACAACCCTCATGTACCCTTACCTACCCTTTCCTGCCTTCAAACCACCTTTTTCGCCCTAAGGATGCTCACATAATCAATCTTGTAGCAAAATAGGGAAATCTTGTGAAATCTTGTAGCAATATTGTAGCATCGTGTAACAATCCTTTAGTAGTCCCTAAAATTGACAATATTTTCTCCAAAATCTTGGTTTCTATCCCTTGAGCTTTAACAATGACCCCTAGGCTCTAGATCCACGATTGAGGAAGACCCAATACCACTTTGAACTCACCTTCTTCTCAATACAAGCACAATTCCGCAATTAGGATTAGGTGACAAATTTCTAAATTGAAAGATAATGATGGTTTTCTCATGAAATGGGTATGAGTTTTGTTACTGTAGCCAACTAGCTTTGAACATAGTGATTAAGAGGGTGATTTTCCAATACTAAGTATATTAGTCCTATTTATTTGAATTCATTCTCTTAGGATTTCAATTAAAAAGTGTTGTTCCTGCATAGGATTAGTTTCTTTTCAAGGGAACTTTTCACATTTTGTAATTAGACTAATGATTTATATTGTCGCAAGTAGTGCAAGGTTTACATTCTGGAAATAGAGAAGTACTTTTCATTCCTGTAGTTAGCATAGCCTTTACAAATTTGCAGATAGGGTTAAACTTTATTTTTGATGAAAGATACTCTCCATTTTTGTAAGTAGATAATTTTTTTTTTCACTCCTGCAGTTAGAGTATACCTTTTTTTTTTCATTCAATTCTCTTCCTTGAGCTAGCTAAAAGAGTGGTCTTTGTAGTCCTTGATCTAGTCGACTACTTGAAGGTGGCATGAGTATTAATTGACCTATTGTGAATACAACATTGTATTTTGTAGGACCTATTGTTAATACAACACTGTAGCTAAAGGTTTTTATCTCCACCCTCAACGATGCAACCTTGCATTGGTTTATGATTCTACCCGAAGGCAACATCTCTTGGCTCATCTGGGCTTGACCCAAGTTTTATCTATACTTCACACAAAAAAAAACCCTTAATCGCTGGCCCTTTCAGCAATGACCTACAAGAATATTGCAGTCTCACCTAATGTGGCTATGGGTGGTTTCAGAACTAGGTTTCTATAGCATTGAGGGACTAGCGATGTGGTTTTATTATTTTATCTTATGCTTAAAACTTTAAAATTTACTTCAAAACATTCAATTAATCACAGAAACACATTATATAACACCACAAGATAATACTGCACTATCATAATATGGAATTGTATTAACAACTTTGCAATAACTAACCCTTCCAAGGTCTCTGCGCACTCAGCTACAGATCCTTCCCTCTGCTCCAAAATACATATTATAATTACTTTCCCTTAACCATATATCATATCATTCTTTATTGTATAGCATATCATTACATACCTTTATATATTGTTACATTGACAAAATACCATGGTCCAAAGGCTCCACCAAATAAGAAATATAACCTGAAACCCATTACAAAAAGGAGGGGCTTCGACCCACCCTGAAGACCATAATATATCGCATGGTATACTTAGAATGATTTACTACACAGCCTCAATTCGTGCTCTGCTCCTCAAAATTTGGATTCTTCATCAAAATCTAGGCCAGTTTGGGTTGCACCCAATATTCCCCCAAAACTCACATGTGACTTGTTCTGAGTCACTTAGTTTCTTTTCCTATGAATTTTGCTATGATGTTGTTGTAGGCGACGTTGTATTGCTGTAATATATCTACTACCAACTTCTATTCACTGCGCAGTTCTTCCAGTAGTTCCTATGTGAGTGGGCCCACAATCTTCTTCACTATTTCTTCTTCCTTTTGTCAAAGCTCCTAAAGCTTCCCATCAGCTTCCTGCGAAAGCTGGAGAGCCTCATCCTACCAGGGTTGAGTTCTCTCCATCAAAACATGCTCCTCTTTCTTTAGTTCTTTTATCTTCTTCTAAAGGACCTTTCCTTCATTAGTATTGTAAACCTTATGCGAGGCTGGAAAGGTCTTTGAAGTGGTATGAATATCCTCTAATTGCTTTTTCTTCTACTGGATATCTTCTTCTATATTTAGTACATTTGGATCTTCCTGCAACGAAGTCCAAATCTGCAAAGAGTCTTCCAACAGCTTCTCACATTCTGCAACTGTCGTGGAGATGCTTGCTACTGCAACCTTGATGTAAATCTCCCTTTATTCTTGAAATTCTGGTGGATTAGCTGGCTAAAAATTCATTTTTAGCTCACTTACCTTGAGCTCATACTCAAACTGTATGTCAAAAATATTCTTTTTGGATCCTTTGACTACAAGGTCGAGCTTGGCGACCTTGTCTTCCACAAGTTCCTCCTCACGGACATTCATGTCCAGAAATTCTCTACAAGTGGCTTAGACTACTTCCTTTAACCTCTCCTGCTACTGTTGTGCCTAATCCTTCTCTTTGATGGCCTGCTTGAGTTGTGTCATCAATGAAGCTCTCTCGTTTTCTATTTGAATGTCGAACTTTGAGGTGGGTTGTTATCTCTACTTCAACTCATTGATGATTCCCTCATGTAGGTCATGAAATATTGGAATTGGTAGCACTGCGATGTTCATATTGACATGGTCACAACCTTTCTCCTACTGCTTTACTTCTGGGAGTCAAATTTTAGACCTTTGGTAGGTATATTCATTATGTTCATCCCAAAGGTCATCTCTATTAGTCTTTCTTGTGGGAGCTCTTCCCTTAGCTATAACAGCTGCCTATTTTTCCGAACAAAGAGCTTTAACTATGTTATACTCTACTTGAAGCCTATTAGGAGTGCTCTGTAGCAATCCTCTATCTTATTCCAGGACTCTGTTGTTACATCCTACATCTTCTCCTTGATCTTGTCTAGGTCCCCTACGATAAGGACTAATGGCATTATTTCCTTTGACTTATCTTCCTTATCCTTCTTCTTACTCCTTGGGGAAAATTCATTGTGGATATTACTCTTTCCTTTCTCTTTTTCTACCTTTTGCTTGTCCTGCTCATCGCCTCTAGGAGGATCCTTCTGACCCTCATCATGTTCATACTCCTTGTGATTCTCTTGCTCATCTTTGTCCTTATCTTTTCCACTTGGGCCTCTATGCTCTAATGCTTCTTCATATGTCATACTACCTTCTGCCTCTTCCTCCGTCACAGTCATCCATTCTATGGGCCACTGTTGTATTAGTATTGCGAGATCATCTGCAATGACCAAGTATGGAAAATTATTCCATGTATTCATTGTATCTCTTTGAGCCTACACACAGGCTTTGTGAAAATTGACCTTGAACTTAGAAACAAAATTATATTGTTCACATAGACTTAGTGAAAGGCATGGATGTTGGTTCACCAACATGTGAAAATCCATGTGATATAAAACAAAACATATTCTGCTCTCCTGTGTGCATGATGTCTCATTGGTATACCAGAGTGAGGCATACCGTGCAACTTCACACACATCTTCTTCTACCATAGGAAATTGCGACTCCTCTGGTTCTTTCCATGCCAACATTGCGATGATTAATATCAACCATGCATAATGAAAGGTTGTACCTTTCTCCTATTCTTCGCGTCAATCATCATGAAACTCCTTGCATAGATATCCAATCCAGTTGTATTGAACCTCGTTGTTGCACCACACCGCTAATGACACTACTACTATAGGTACTTCATTTTCCAACTAATATGTGCGTGATGAAGAAGACTCTTGGGCCACTGATTGAATTGATTTTATATCCTTCATGTTCTGAGCTACTGCTTTGTCATGATATTTTCCTAAAAAATATTTTTTGGGGTCTCGTCCTTGATATGGAAACCTAGTGATTCTCCAAATCAACATTTACTCAATGGGGATCCTCTTTTCCATCTAGAGGAATCCGTCAAGCACCAACACGAGCAATTGTATTATATAGGTTGTGTTGGGTGTACCTCTATTGAAGTGTAGCACACTCGACATATTCAGTAATCCAGACCACTCCAATCCTTCTACCCACTGATGCGGTTCTAATCTTGTCACACCACTCTTCAGGTAGTTGACCTGCTTCAAATACCTTCCTGGTGTGAACTATGGATATTCTTTTGTTTGTTTGTTGAAGTCATAGTTTACAGACTTTGATTGTGAAATATTTCTCAGCAATTCTCCTTCAAACGGTACCTTCTCTGGTAGTAGTGGTGTAAAGTTTCCATATTACACTTCTTTTGAATCCTTAACTATTTTTTCATTGGGTTTCGTGGGTGGCGTATGTTGTAGACAATTTTTGTCGACCCTAGAGACATCCTAGAGTTGCTATAGACCAGTGCCTAGGACATCTTAGCATAGCAAGGAGCTCATAATATATCTTGGGTTGTCAATCAAAAAGCTCTCTTACTATCTCTTGTAAAACAAGGAAATTAGTTTAAATGGAACCAAACTCTCTCAGAAGCTGATACAAAGATAAGAATAATGTAGGAATAGCATGCAAAACTCCAATACAAAAGCATCAGACAGTTAAGAGACAACTTACTGCAAAGAGGGCCAGTTCAAATAGTATGCCACAGAAATCAAATATCAGAAAGTGGATGCAGTGAGGAAAACATGAAGGAGATACTAGTTAACATGAGGCTGATACCCAAATACACAACATAACCACATATGGGCTTATCCAACTAAGAATCCATACATGACAATGGCGTTTTAAAAGCATCCTCCTCAAGTAACTAATATAGTAGAAAATATGAATGACATGAACATGGAACAATATATCATGACTAGGCCTATTTAAAGCGCTTGACTAATCCAAGTATGGGCACCAACTAGGATGAATCCTTACTTAAGATCAGTGAGCCACTCGCATTCTAGAACATGATATAAGAAGATAGATGCAATGAAATGAGATATTATATTAACACATAAGAAAATATTACATACTATGGGATACCAAAGACCATAATCCTCATTACAGTTATAACTCCTCCTCATTGAGACCCTACGGGCTCTGAGCCTTCATACAGAAACTTTACAAGATGTATACAAAGCCTTTCACTGCATAGTTTTCTGATAGAAATCTCGAACCTTTACAATGTCTTTCTTCTTCATTTTTATAAGAGAAACAGAAAGCTCTCGAGAATGAAGGTAGGTGAAAACATTAAATTGCTTAATTTGAACAAAATGGCGGAAAGATGCCTGCCCATACTGCTTGACGGCGCTATAGTGCTGAACGTACTCTGTGGTTGCTCCATAAAATAAATGCAGTAGGAGTAGATTTTCGTGGAGACAAAACATGAGGAATAAAATATGAAACATTCTGTACTTTTCTGAGAGAAAAATCTATTGAAGAGCACCCTGGAGGATCTAATTTCTTTGCACTTGTACTCGAGCCTTCTGAATGTTAAATCGACTTTTGAAATCTTTGGTTCCAACCATTGAATTCCTTGCTCTCTAATTGATATTCTTTTTTATGAAACTAATGTCTTCGGCTAACAGGGTCTATCTTTTGAATTTCTCTAAGGGGTTTGATAAATTTCAGCCTTGCTTGATTAAATAAAAGTCTTGTCAACAATATTTGCTCGGATCTCTGCTTCATCATCCAGCACTTGCTGAATAGAACTTCGAAATGCACTCGTCATCTGTGATGTAAACCTCGGATTATGATGGTTCTTCAGCACCAAATATCTGCAAAAATCCACAAACTCATTAAAAGGAACCAGACTTGTGATGGGTATGCAATGAGGGTGGCCGTGTGACGAAGCGTCGTGACAACAATGGTGGAGGTACACAGGATGGTAGTGAAAACACAGAGGAACTGTGAAGAATGTGTTGACGGAGGTTTATAACACAAAATGCTAAAATATGGCATGTGAATGAAATATATTTATATAAATGGTGGAAGGGGAAATAGATGACACGTAGGTGTACGAAAGGTCAATCGGAATGAGCGACGTGGAGGCGGGCCTAGTCAACCAGTGTGTATACAAATAATCTAAGCCGTTCAATACTGGAGTGAGATCCACGGCTACAATTGCATTGAGGCAATGAAACAGTGGGCCATGGACGCGATGGACGTAGGTTAAAACGTGAGCAGCTTCGGAGGATAGTCACCATTGTATGGAGGACGCAGGATCGAGCGGTTGCAAAGTATTCCGCTACCTGACTTTCGTCCGGAGGTTAACGCACGGGGAGGGCGAGAGCTTGGTTAATCAGCGTGCATCTCCGGAGCACCACGGCCGTTGGATGGAGGCTCTAAGATCTGACGGTGGTCATTAATTCTGCTGCACGTCTTTGATCTGACTTTTAACGCGCGAAATGAGCAGTTTCAGTCACCATACATGAGGACCCTTTTCACCCGGCATATGGAATCTCTGGGTCCCACGCAGAAGACGGCCACCAAGAATGGTAAAGGGGAGGAATTGACCCCACAATTTTAAAAAGGGCCACCACATGATTGGTTGCTGGTTTGCTGATTTTTGGTTGATTGGACTATCTACCTTCACCTCAAATTCTAATATGCTTCCTGCTGTTTCTGCACACTGTTTTTGCTTTCAGTCATGTGAGAGAATCAAAACATGGGCTGAGATCTTCCCAATATAGCCCTGACAATTTTTAATATGTTTACATTATATTGCTGTATTTTTAAAGAAAGGGAAGGGCACCAGAGATGTGAATATGAGGGTTTTATTGCCACGACAGCGATTAAAGGGTCGTGTGCGTATACATTAGCCAAAATTTAAATGAGGGAAAACATGGATAATGATTTGCCCTACCGGGGACTCCGTGTGTTCATTCTTGGACACGTCGAGAACCTGCAGACCACTGATCATCTTGTATGTAGATTCTGCTCTTCATCCCTTTTTATTTTTCTTCGAAACTCATTAGCACACATCCCTTATTAAAATAAAAACTGAAGAAAAGTCTATATACAGTATAATACAACAGGCATACTCTGCCCGAATCAAAATTGAAAATAGGGCTTTAGGAATTCGCCGTTCACAGGGGCATCTAACAAGTCACCCTACAAATTTTCTAAAATAAATGTATTATTAAATTTTAGCTCTATAATCTTAAATGGGCCAAACCAAAGTGGATAAAATTTAGCATGTTTTCCCTTTTCAGCCCTCCAGATATCCCATCTAAGAACCAGATCACCAATTTGAAATTTCCTGTCTTTTGCATGCTGATCAAAGGTGTTTTTCATTTTCTCCTGATACTCCGCTAACCTCTGATTCACTTGGCTCCGTGTTTCCTCCAATTCTACCAGTTGGTTAATTATTCTGACCATGTCATCTGGATTTTCCTGACTTTCCTGCATGAAACGTGCCACTGGTAAATCCAGCTGTACAGGAAGCACAACTGCTCGTCCATATACCAGTTCATAAGGAGATTTCCCAGTTGCTCTCTTGCTAGTTACTCTATTCACCCACAAAGCAAATTTTAATTGGGAATCCCAATTCTTTTGATTCTCATTAATTGTCTTCTTCAAGGCCCTCACCAGAGTTTTGTTGGAAGATTCTGCCAAGCCATTCCCTTGTAGATAGTAAGCTGTGGAGTGATTTAATGCAATGTTATACTGTTGGCAGAAATTTACAAATTTATTGGACTTGAAGGCCTGTGCATTATCGGTTACAATTCTAGCTGGACAACCAAACCTGGATATGATGTTTTCTTCCATGAATTTGATGATTACAGCATCTGTAGCATTTCTTGCAGGTATGGCTTCCACCCACTTTGTAAAGTAATCTGTTGCAGTCAATATCCATTTATGTTGGCCACTTGAAGGGGGATGTATTTCTCCAATAAAATATAATCCCCATTGCTGAAATGGTTCATCTATATGAACTAGAATTAGGGGCAAAGCAGGTAAATTTTGTCTCTCAGCAAATTTTTGACACTTATCACATGCTCTAACCCAATTAAAAACATCTCCAAATAATTTAGGCCAATAAAAACCAGCCTTCAGGATTTTATGGGCTGTAACGCTCCAACTGTAATGTCCTCCATAGATTCCTTCATGAAATTCTATCATTATATTTGCTACTTCATTTTCTGTAAGGCATAATAGTAATATACCTGAAGGATCTCTCCAATATAGTTGCCCATTAGCAACTATGTATTTCTGTGATTTCAGTCTTACAGCCCTGTATTTGATCTTATCACAACTTGGAGGACAGCGGAGTGTTAAAAGATATTCAACTATTTCCTTGTACCAAGGGCTAGTGAGATATTTTATGTGTATCTTTTGAGTGGCCATCTCTAGTCCATGCTACTCTTCTCCTTTTTCAGACTCTTCATTTTCTATCATGGACAAATTTATGACTAGAGCCTGATGATTTGATTCAGACAAAATTTTGGCTAGCCCCTGCCCTTTAACCAACTTAGTGGGCCTTATGTCTAAATCATATTCCTGTATTTTTGCAATCCATCTTCCTTTTTTGCCTTCACTATCTCCTTGAATGAGGATATCTTTGACAACTGCTGTAGGGACATAGGCAGTGATGTGAGACTGCAAAACATACATTATAAAATCCTTGAGGGATTTCACTAGGGCATATGCCTGCTTCTCCAATATATTGTATTTCAATTCTGCATCATGTAATACCTGACTGAAAAAGGCTATGGGCTGCTCATATCCCTCTTCATTTTTTTGTAATAAGACTCCTACTACTGTATGGGGTGAAGCAAATGAAAATATTATAAATGGCTTTGTATAATCTGGCCCATCTAGCACAAGAGCTTTATAAAATGCTTGTTTTATCCTTGTAAATGCATCTCTATATTCTTGGGACCACTTTACTTCATTATCCTTTTTCAACATATCAGTTATATGCCTAACTATCTCAGCATAGTTAGGAATAAACCTTCTCAGAAAATTGATTCGGCCTAGAAACACCTGCACTTCCTTCTTATTCCTGGGTAAAGGAATATTGTTTATAACTTCAACTCTCTTAGGGTCTATTTTCACACTATCTTTAGTTACAATGTGCCCTAAGAGTTTTCCCTCATCTAATGCGAATAAAGATTTTTGAGGATTGAGGGAAAGACCATAACTTCTGCATTTTTCAAAGGTTCTCTGCAAGTGCTGAATGTGTTCAGTATCATCCTTTGAAAATACTGTGATCTCATCCAGATATACTACCAGAAACTTGTCCTCCTCTCCAACAAAGGCTATGTCCATTGCCCTCTGAAAAGTAGCTCCTGCATTAATTAATCCAAATGGCATCCTGGCATACATAAATGTTCCCCACGGTGTTGTAAGTTCAGTTTTCTTCTGATCCTCTAGGAACACAGCTACCTGATTATAACTAGAAAACCCATCCATCATTGACATTCTGGAGGCCCCGACCACTTTCTGCAAAATGTGGTCCATCTTAGGCAGTGGATAATTATATTTTAAAGATGCTCTATTTAAATTCTTGAAATCCACACATAATCTTATTTGTCCATTTTTCTTTCAAACAGGAACAAGGTTTGCTACCCATTCTGAGTACCTCAATGGCACAATTATTTTGGCCTTCAGCAGCTTCTTGATTTCTTTTTCAATAGAGGGAAGCAGCAGAGGATTTATCTGCCTGAGCTTCTGCTTATAAGGCTTTGCATCTTCCCTCAAAGGAATTTTATGCTACATTATATTAATATCAAAAGTTTTTAGGTCCTGATAAGACCATGCAAATACATCCTTGTATGACTGAAATAATTTCAAATATTTTCTTTTGTATTCCTCTGAAACCTTCTTGGATAATCTTACAATTTTGGGCTCAGCATCAGTGCCCAAATTAAAGTCTTCTACTTGATTTTCTTATACTATTTTATTATGCTGCAATCGAACATCATTTTTGTCAAACAATCTTTCTAGAGGTACCAGCCCTCTAGGTATGATATTTCCTTTCAGCTGCAACACTTTATTGCCTACTATTTTTTCTTCCCATTTGTTTTCCACAACATTTTCAGCTTCCTCTTCTTCATTATCATCAATATCCATATTTGAAAACTCACCCACTGTCTCCAGGAATCTCTTCATCTGTTCATCATCTTCAAAAACCTGCCAATGTTTAATATTATCTGGGTTTGATGGTCTGTATCGTATTTCAATTTCATACCTCAAAAAAGGATTCTGTGGAGGACGAAATATACTTGCAGCCATAGCAAGAGAGTCTGTCATTCTGTTATGCTCCCGGGGCATGAACTGTATATTAAAAGCCGAGAAGAAATTTTCCACCATGTCCCATACTTCATTTCTATATGCTCTCAGCTGTGGGTGCTTAGTTTGACATTGATTTCTGACCTGCCTTACCACCAGCTCAGAGTATCCCATGACTTGTAAACTTTGTATGCCCATATTCTTGGATGTCTGTAATCCCAACAAAAGTGCTTCATATTCAACTACATTATTGGTAGCCTCATATTCCAATTTAAAGGACAGTGGCACCCATTTTCCTGTAGGAGAGATCAATAATACCCCAGCTCCATTGCCTTCTCTTGAATTTGCCCCATCAAAATGTAAAGTCCAGATTCTAGCTTCATAATTTTCTGAAGGCTGCTCATCCTTAATTTTGAAGGAGGATTCATGCACATAATTTTGATCTTCTTCTAGCATAAAGCATGAAAAATCTCCTTCTTTACTATAGACTGGTGAATTTTCAGAGTTATCAGCCTTAGTAACTACCTTGACAAATTTAGTCTCTATGTATAACCTTCTCTCCTGTCCACCAAAAACTGAGATGGTAGCATATGTTAAATCCAGCTTAATTGACCCGCCAATTTTTGTACCCCAGGACCTTGACAGCAACATGCCGAAGCGGGCTAGGATATCAGCCACCACAATTTCCATGACCACACTCTTTTCTAGAATCTGGGCCAAATTGACCACTAAATCTTTAATCATCCCCAATCATTTCACTCTTTTGGAATCAAATGAATAAACGTCTTTATATGGGCGTGTGATTTGCAGTCCTAGTTGTTCCATGACGGATAGAGGCATAAGATTATGGGAAGCCCCAGAATCTAACATACAATTGTGTAACAGCAGGTCATGAATAACTAGAGACACATAAAAAGGAGGAGTAGAAGGATCTACTTCCTCAACATGTGGGCCAAAGACTACCATGGGTCTTTCTTCTTTAAGGTTTAAACTATCAGGCACAATTGATATTTCAGGAGGGAGCATAAAGGAAGTAACTTGAGACTGATATGCAGGTTGTTTTAGCAGTTCGGTCAAGGGGACTGGAATTTTAATTTTCTCAAGTTATTTTTGCAAAATAAAAGCAGGAGGGGGATTTTCTATCAAAACTTCCTTTGACTCTTTGTTTTCAGCAGAAAATTTAATTTCTTTTGACGTAGATTCATCATTAGGAGGACTGACTACTTTTGAAGAAGAAGGAATCTGATCATTAGGCTGCAAGGGAGTATTTAGAGGACTCTTACCTTTTTCTGTGTTTCTCTTTGTTGCTGATTCCTTCTGAGCAGGTACGTCCTTCTGAGGTGGCTCCTCTTCTAGATCTTGAGTTCGGGTCATCTTCCTTGAAGATCTGAGATCATATTTTACATTGAATTGTGCTTTCATGAAATCAGCAAATTGTTTACAATAATGATCAATCTCTGCTTCTTCTTCTTCTTGAAATGGGTATTCTATATCATCATTGTTTGAAAAAACAAGATTTTAGTCTTCTAATTCATAAGAAACATCTTCGGTGGAGTCATCTGCTGGACCTTCCAGGTACAAGGGATGTGGTACCTAATCTTGCTACTCCTTTGCTTCCCTTGGCAATATTTGCAATGGTGGTCTCTTATACTGGGGATTGTATCCTCTGTTTGGAGCATTGTAGAAATTCTTGGGAGCTAAACTCTTGGCCTCCAATTCGAGCTTACCCAACTTATTAGACAGATTTTTGATCATTTTGCTCATTTCTTCAATTCTGTCTACGTCTTTGTCTTGATTGGAGGTAGAAACTTCTTCCTTGCCTCTTCTCCTGGTGTCCTGTTCAACTTTTCCTTTTGATCTCCCAGTGGAGGCGAAGTTTGCTTCTAATTCCAGGGCATCCAACTGAGCATCATCAAGGGTGGCAGGCTTTCTCTCCCTGAGGGAGAAACCGAAATATGAGTCAAAAGCTGCAATGAAAACAACTTTTGTAGCGTTCTGATGAGGCTTCATATCTGCAGGGATATTTAGATATAATTTATTAAATCTCTTAATAAACTCTGACACCCCTTCATTGTGTTTCCTCTTCAGAGTATTAAACTCAGTAAGACACATCCCATGATCTTTCTTTTCCCCCCATTTCCTGAGAAAAGTATTCTCCATGTCATCCCAGGTGGTCACTGAACGGTTTCCCAAAGTCCTGAACCATTTTCTGGCCTCACCATCCAAAGATTGCACAAACAATCTCAAGACCACATCCAAATGTTCAACATTGAGGTTTTCTGCAAAGGAGCAGAAAGTCTCAAGATGTTTCTGAGCATCAATTTCATTTTCTCCATTAAATCTAGGCAGAATCTTCAAATAATCTTGTGGCATATCATTCAGCACTTGTGGGAGTGCTAAAGGAGCATATTTGTTCAATAGAAAAGCAGGAACATTAGCCATTGGAGGAGGTGGGGGTTGTGCAACAATCTGATGTACAAATTAAGGAAGGGGAGGAGGAGGAAGTGGGGTATGAATAGTAATGGGAGTATTCTGTAAATTCTTTAACTTTCTCAGCCTCAGGGGTAGGATGAAAGTTCACTTTAGCTCTAGCACTTCCCCTGGGTGGGCTATCTAATTAATATTTGGGATTTTCCTCAGTGGAGTCGGCACTTTCCACTGGGATTTATTGAGAAGAAGAGGATGGATGATCTTCTTCAGAATATTTAGGGACTTCAGCATGGGATGACTGTGTTTCTCTCCAACTTCTTCTATAAATAATCTTCTCTGGGTCAGGCACAAAAGATATCTTTGATTTTGCAGTATCTGACCTCAAATGTGGCTTTCGAGGAGCCAGGACTTCCAATTGATTTATCAAATAATTAGCAGTGGAGTCGCCAAGGTGAGAGATATGCAAATCTTCAACTCTCTGTGCTCACCTGATTAGAGAGTGAATATGATTTGTTGAGGCCCAGGGAAACTAATATTCTCAAATTCGTCCCCAGCAACAGCGCCAGAAAGATGTTGTAGACAATTTTTGTCGACCCTAGAGACAGCCTAGAGCTACTATAGACCAGTGCCTAGGACATTTTAGCATAGAAAGGAGCTCATAATATATCTTGGGTTGTCAATCCAAAAGCTCTCTTACTATCTCTTGTAAAACAAGGAAATTAGTTTAAATGGAACCAAACTCTCTCAGAAGCTGATACAAAGATAAGAATAATGTAGGAACAGCGTGCAAAACTCCAATAAAAAAGCATCAGACATTTAAGAGACAGCTTACTGCAAAGAGGGCCAGTTCAAATAGTATGCCACAGAAATCAAATATCAGAAAGTGGATGCAGTGAGGAAAACATGAAGGAGATACTAGTTAACATGAGGCTGATACCCAGATACACAACAGAACCACATATGGTCTTATCCAACTAAGAATCCATACATGACAATGGCGTTTTAAAAGCATCCTCCTCAAGTAACTAATATAGCAGAAAATATGAATGACATGAACATGGAGCAGTATATCATGACTAGGCCTATTTAAAGCGCTTGACTAATCCAAGTATGGGCACCAAGTAGGATGAATCCTTACTTCAGATCAGTGAGTCACTCGCATTCTAGAACATGATACAAGAAGATAGATGCAATGAAATGAGATATTATATTAACACATAAGAAAAGATTACATACTGTGGGATACCAAAGACCAGAATCCTCATTACAGTTATAACTCCTCCTCACTGAGACCCTACAGGCTCTGAGCCTTCATACAGAAACTTTACAAGATGTATAAAAAGCCTTTCACTGCACAGTTTGCTGATAGAAATCTGGAACCTTTACAATGTCTTTCTTCTTCATTTTTATAAGAGAAACAGAAAGCTCTCGAGAATGAAGGTAGGTGAAAACATTAAATTGCTTAATTTGAACAAAATGGTGAAAAGATGCCTGCCCATACTGCTTGACGGTGCTGTAGTGCTGAACGTACTCTGTGGTTGCTCCATAAAATAAATGCAGTGGGAGTAGATTTTTCTAGAGACAAAACATGAGGAATAAAATATGAAACATTCTGTACTTTTCTGAGAGAAAAATCTATTGAAGAGCACCCTGGAGGATCTGATTTCTTTGCACTTGTACTCGAGCCTTCTGGATGTTAAATCGACTTTTGAAATCACTGGTTCCAACCATTGAATTCCTTGCTCTCTAATTGATATTCTTTGTTATGAAATTAATGTCTTCAGCTACCAGGGTCTATCTTTTGAATTTCTCTAAGGGGTTTGATAAATTTCAGCCTTGCTTCATTAAATAAAAGTCTTGTCAACGATATTTTCTCGGATCTCTGCTTCATCATCCAGCACCTGCTGAATAGAACTTCGAAATGCACTCGTCCTCTGGGATGTAAACCCTGGATTACGATGGTTCTTCAGCACCAAATACCTGCAAAAATCCACAAACTCATTAAAAGGAACCAGACTCTGTGATGGGTATGCAATGAGGGTGGTTGTGTGATGAAGCGTCGTGACAACAATGGTGGCGGTACACAGGATGGTAGTGAAAACGCAGAGGAACTGTGAAGAATGTGTTGACGGAGGTTTATAACACAAAACGCTAAAATATGGCGTGTGAATGAAATATATTTATATAAATGGCGGAAGGGGAAATAGATGACACGTAGGTGTATGAAAGGTCAATCGGAATGAGCAACGTGGAGGCGGGCCTGGTCAACCAGTGTGTATACAAATAATCTAAGTTGTTCAATCCTGGAGTAAGATCCACGGCTACAATTGCAATGAGGCAATGAAACAGTGGGCCATGGATGCGATGGACGTAGGTTAAAACACGAGTATCTTCGGAGGATAGTCACCGTTGGATGGAGGACGCAGGATCGGGCGGTTGTAAAGTATTCCACTACCCGACTTTCGTTCGGAGGTTAACGCGCGGGGAGGGCGAGAGCTTGGTTAATCAGCGCGCATCTCCGGAGCACCACGGCCGTTGGACGAGGCTCTAAGATCTGATGGTGGTCATTAATTCCACTGCACGTCTTTGATCTGACTTTTAACGCGCGAAATGAGCGGTTTCAGTCACCATACATGAGGACACTTGTCACCTGGCGTATGGAATCACTGGGTCCGCAGGAAATACCGCTCACCTAGCAATGGCGGTGCAGAATTAACCGCTGGTTTTCGGGCGCGAGGGCCACCACATATGATTTGATTGTGGGCCGTTTATTTTTATTGGATCGGATGGCTCTGACTTCACCTGAAATCTCTGACGATAAGCTCCTGCATGTCCGGCACACGGTTTTGCGCCCAGGTCATGTGAGAATCAAAATAAGGGGGCTGAGATCTCAGGGGCTAGGTGCGATAAATTTTTAATTATGGGTTTTGAGCCTTTGTACAGTGTATTTTTGCGAGCGGGAAGGGTAACGGTAGACAAAATATGAGGGTTTATGGCCACGATAGCTGATTTAAAGGGTTCATGAGGAGCATTAGGCCTAAAATTTAAATGAGGGGGAAACATGGATAACAGCGTATATGGTGGAATATTGGATGGAAGTGATGTTCTCTCTATTTCCATGTGTTCCTCATTTATTTCCTCTTCATATTGTCTTACAGGTTTAGGTTTTGGTTGCTACGTGATTGGTTTCTTATCTTGCTTGTGCTTTATTCTCTGCTCCTTGGATTTTTTCCTTTGTGGAGATCTTCGTTGTTAGAGGGGCGATGCTGTTGTGGGTGGCGGAAATGTTGCAGGTGTACTAGATGGTGATGTGGCTTCCATGAGTCCTGCTAGACCTTTCTCTTCAAATATGCAAATAAATTCTTTGGTGTTCATACAGTCACACAACTTCTGCAACTTCTCGTCACTTAGCAATTTTTGAGCTCTCAGACAACAAAGTGCAAAATTCTTTGCGGGACGCATCCTTTTATAGTGATCTTGAACTTCTAACCTCATCATTAGCTCAGATATTTCTTGGATTTCACTCATTAAATTCATATCTATCCATGGATATTTTCCAATGTGTCTCCATAAATGTGATTTTTCGCTCCTTCAACGTCAAGTTTCTCTTTTAACAAACATATTTTGTCGACGAAATTTGACATGTTCATATTACAGTGCACAATAATTCATACTTATCATCTCCTACAATCTTCGACATAATATAGACTATAGCGGAGTATCTTATCATGTCTAAGTTGTTTCTATAGAGTAGGTTATAGTCCAGTGCCCACTTTCAACGGTAGGTGGCACTAAGACTTCCCTCATTTTCTTCTTTAGAGTGAAGCTGTAGTGGCAGGGTCATCCTTGTACAAATTCAACCTAATGCCATTTACCCTTCCCTGAATCAATTCTCCATTCAACTTCGCCAATTGAATTATGCCTCCATCAGTGATATGCTTGATAATATATCGGTCCAACCAATGAATTTTGAATTTCCCCTGAAATTTAAAAAAAATTACTATCATAGAGGATAACAAGGTCTCCTATGTTGAAGTTCTTCTACTTGATATGTTTTTCACACCAAGAATTTTCTCCTGCTTTCTGCACCTGTTGATAGAATCCTACTACAAATCTATCTTCCTTTAAAGAAAGAAAATGTGACATTCTTTCCTCCATTGTTTTAGGGTCTTCCATATCTGTGAAGGCTATACTCCTCAATCTAGGTATAATATAATCCATGGGAATCACAGTTTATTTCCCATACACCAACCTAAAAGCTGTTTCACCTGTAAATTTCTTGCATGTTTTCATGTAAGCCCATAATACAGCTGAAATTCTGAGGTCCTAATCATCTCTATTCACATTGCATACTTTGGTGAGTGCATTCTCCAAAATATTATTAAATTCCTCCAGTATTCCATTAGCTTGAGGATGATAAGGAGTACTCTTCTGATGATAGACTTGGAACTCCTTAGTCAATACTTAAGTAGTCTTATTCAGAAATGCAGGCCTTGGTTAGTCATGCAGATCTTTGAACGCCCAAATCTAGACAATATGTATTCAAAAATAAACTTCATTGCAATTTCTACATTTTAGTTCCTTACCAGTTGTGCTTTGGCCCATCTTGTCAAGTAATCAGTTGCATTAATTATTTACCTTGAACCGGTATTATTTTTAGGTGGGTTGATTGGTCCATCAAAATTAATAGCCCATTTTTCAAAAGCCTACAATTTCACTTGTGGTACTAATGGTATCTCATCCCTTCTAGAAGGCTTCCCCATTCTTTAACACACATCACATGCTTTGAAATATTCCTTTGCATCCTTATGTAGTGTAGGCCACCATAATCATACTCTCAAAATCTTCTGCGCAGAATATTTTCCTCCATAATGTCCACCAGTTGCACCTCCATGAGCTTCTGCTAGAATCATTGATCTTTCATATTCAAGAACATATCTGCGCAGTACCTCATATGGTCTCATCTTATATAATTGTCCTGCTATCAATGAAAAATCAATTTCCTTTACCATCAACTCTTTCCTCTACAACGTAGTATATTTTGAAGGAGTCATCTCTGTGGTAAAAAACTGAATGATGTCTGGAAAATGGTCATCTACTACTCTAATTGCAAATAATTGCACATCAGGGAGATTATCTTCTATGATGGTTGGTTCTTCTCTTCTTTCCAATATTGTCAGGTGATAAGGCCCTGCATTAAGTCTTCCTGGTTTAGAAACTATTTTCAAAATCATACTCCTAAAATAACAATAACCATCTGCAAATATTCCCTCCTAAAACAGGTTTATTGACCAAATAATTCAATGTAGATTGATATGTAAACATATCAAAATGTGATCCCAACAAATAATGTCTGATCTTCAATAGAGAATACATGATAGATAGACCTTCTACCTAGTCCTGATGATGAACCACACTGGTTGGTTCGAAACACGTCGACTTTGTTCATGTTAATGTGATTTTTACCGAAAGATTTCTTCTTAATTTATTGATGGATCACAGAAGCCAACAATCTAGTAAGATAGACCTTCTATTTTTGTGGTGGTGTAATTGTTCTCAACTTTAGATAACTTCCTACTTGAAAAATATATAAGATGATCAATTTCTCCTTCACCAGGTTTTGCCAATACCACTCCCAAAGTTATGCAAGAGGAATCTACATGGACATGGAATTCCTTATTCCAATAAGGGAACAATAGTATAGGTGTAGTTACCATATTCTCCTTTAATATGTTGAGGATCTTCTGGCATTCTTCATCCCATTGAAAAGTTACATCCTTCTTCAGCAATTTCTCCATGGGCACAGTGATCTATGCATACCCCTTAATGAAATTTCTATAATACCCTATATGTCCCAACATAGTGTGCAACTATCTTACTGTCTTGGGTGTGTCCAAGTTCACAATGACAACAATATTAGAAGGGTCCACCATCAATCCTTTCTTACAAACAATATCTCCCAATAATACACTGAAAGGTACATAAAATATCCACTTATTCAAATTCAGAGAGATCTCATGTTGTCTGCAAGTGTCAAGCATAAGCCTCAAACTCCCAACATGTTTTCTCAACAGCAGGGAAAATTTTAAGGATGGACGCTTATCTTAAAGTTTAAAAACTTGGCGAATCTTAGTGGTCCCCAATATGTAAATTGTAAAAAGAAATTGTTATTTTTGTAAACATATTTAGTTTTCTAATCATTCTCTATTAGTATATATAAAATTTTGACGATTTTAGGGTTAAATATTTTTATACTATAAAATTTGGGTGAATCAATTTTTAAAAAAATGGAAATTGGCAAATCAATTTTTTGGAAAAAGCATGGAAAATTAGCCCACCTGCGAATATTAGCCCCTAAAGTTTTCCATGCTCGACAATCCAAATATTGTCTAGTCATCAAAGTGTACCTCCAAAAACTTGTGAATGTACTCCTTAAAATTTGCGACCACCAATCTGGAAAATATAGCAGGGGAATTCTTCAATCCAAAAGGCATCACGGTATACTGATCTGAGCCCCATTTTGTAGCAAATGTGGTATTATGTTTATCTTCAGGTGAAATTATGATCTGATGATAACCTAAGAAACCATATGTAAATGAGTAGGCTTCCTGACCTCCTACATTGACCAACACTTCATTTATGAAAGGGGTAGGAAAAGGATCATGTAAAAATGCATCATTCAACTTCCTTAGGTCAACATAGATCCTAACCTCTCCTTGAGTCTTATTTTCCTACACCACCAAAGGACTTACCCATTCTGACTCTTCGACATGTTCAAGAATCCCTACCGTTATCATCTAATCAAGTTCTAGATTCACTTTCTTCTTGTATTTTGGGTTTAACCTGTAAGGTCTTTGCTTGACTAGCTTTGCATCAGGCTTCAGGTAAATCGTTATGACCCCTAGATCTCCTTATATTCCCTTCATTTCTAACAATTTATTGGGAAACAATTCTTGATATTCTTGGAGTAGCTCTGTAACTTTACTGACTGTCTCCTCATCCCAGTAATCTCCTACTATTGCAAACATGGGTTCTTCTTAATATCCTATATTCACCTTCTTGGTATTTAATGTCTTTTTTATGTCTGGCATCTCTATCTTAGGCCCTTATACTTCATGGCACCCTTATGATTCTGCTACATCGATGTTCCACATATCTTTTTCCTCTTCTGCAATAATGTTATAACACTCCAGTGAATACTCTATCTATGCAACCTAGTTAGGTTGCTACCATGCCAGTTTTGTTACACCCTAAAAGATATTCTCTTTTACTACCTCAAGGTCCAAATCTATGCCCATACATTCATCCCCAAAGTTGAATGTTAAAATAAAACCATCACCCAAGTTTTCCAAATTCATAGTACCATGTCGTAGTTCTATTTCTTGGTACCGATTATTAGGAATTGTCTCCAATGGTGTATAAATTCATGTACGCATTCCTGCTGTGGAATCTCCTTCCATGCTATAGTGCATAGTTGGATATGCTTTCTAGGGTTAGTTTCACCATCATATTTCTTTTGCATTTATATTCTACTTGTCCAAACCTTTTCCATATTATTTTTTGACATACTTGCCAATCTCCTATATTCTTCTTGTGTGTGCCCTGCCATTTAGTAGGGGTAGCTCTCAAAGCTATATCCAAAGTTGAAAATATTTGATTTTATAGTACTTGTTCTTCATAAGCAGTAAGAAAAGTATCCACATTTCCCAAACCATCATAAGAAGGCAAGTTACATACCGTAGATGTCATAGAATGAACTACTTTTGTTAGTCTTGCACAACACTTTGTAGATACTTCATGAAATCTCTTGTTGGGAGAAACTATCGTCGTCAAATAACTTACCTAACATAAATTATGAATCCGAGGGTTTCGTAGGTTTATGAAGCATATGCACTAGAAACGCAAGACTGAAGTTAAACTAATTTTTTTGTCTTTGATTCAAGATGCAGTAAATGACGAAAAAGGCTCCTAACTTAGGAGAACCTGGTCATCCTTCCCCAGATTACTGTCCTTAATAAAAGAGACGAAAGGGAAGCAATATGCGATGTGCAGAAAGTGAGAGAGGAGGCTCCTTACTTAGGAGAACGTGATTGTTATTCCTCAACAATTCTACTCCAACAACATTACCACCACATCATATCAAAAACTGGAAATTTGAAATTGTATAAGATAAAAACAACATGTGAAGAATACCCTCTGTCAAAATATATTCATGATGAAGAAAAATAAGGAAAGATTACAAAACCAAAACTTTATTCTAGACTCTAATTTTCATCTCTAATTTCCATATATATCCTTACTATTTCTATTATATCCAAAATGAAGAGAGAGCACTCCCTTTTATACATGAGCGACTTTAAAAAAATGATAAGCAACTCATAATTACAAATGCACTTTTCTCTCAACCAATATCCCTATAATTAAAAAATATGATACCTTCAAATCCTCACTCATCTCTTACAAATCTTGGATGAGATATGTTATCCAAATCTACATGATCTTCTCCTTGAAATCTCCATGATCTTCTCCTTCGAATAAGCTTGAGCAATTATCCTTTGAATTCTTGAAATGGTGGAGGAAATATTTGAGAATATTTTTGAATAATTCTTCCGAATAAACCTACACATTACAAATCTCATCCACATTTGAGATATTAGTGAAATATGTCAATTTTCCAATAATTAATCATACATTCTCTTGTAATATTAAAATAAATAAATTGGAAAATAATGAGGTGAACCCATGGAAATGGTATGATAAATGTCTAAATGAGGTGATCGAATGTGAGGAATGGCGAGGATAAACATGATGAAAATGCAACAATTACGAGGCCTAACATACCCCCCAACTGAACTTGTTGCATGTCCTCATGCAACCTTGCATGGATTAAAACTTTTTTCTTTGCATGATTATGGTTTCTAACAATGTATCATTCCAGGATGTAAAATACATGTACTGCGACTGATATTTTCTATGGTTGGTTCTTGTGTTAACAACCATGAATATAACAAATGTTGGTTCTTGTGTTAACAAAATTTATTTATTTTCTTTCTTCTCCCTTTTTTTAACATATGTACTGAAAATAATAAGTCATGTACTGGAAATGGTAAGTCATTACTATGCATAAGAAAACCTTTCTCATATTTTTGAATCATGCCAAGATGTATTTGAATCAATTGCAATGAAATGTAGTTTGGAAGAGTCATGTTGGTTGACATTATATGAGGTTATGAATGGAATGAAATGGTTATGAATACTTCCCCCGCACCCCCCCTCCTCCCCCCTCCCCCCTAAAACTGAAGATGTGTTATGTTTATGAAAAAGGAAAAAAATAATGTAATATGGTGAGGGAATTTTCCAAATTTATTTATTTTCAACATGTAAGAAATTGTTTGATTAAAAACTAGAAAATAACATACCTTCACTTACCAAAACAGTTGATGAAATATTTAATATAAATGTAGCTGCTACCATTTCTGGATTAGGAAAATTTCATGCTGTTGGATCATAAGATATCATGGTGTTGGATCATGTGAATATCATGTTGTTGGATCATGTGAAAGAATCTAAAGTGTTGCTGCTAGATGAGGTGAAGAAATCTGAATTGCTGCTTGGTTGTGTGAATATGAAGACGATGTCTAAAAGTGGAACTGTCGTACTCTCATATGGGTGAAGGAATGCTATTACAAATGCTGATTGAGTCATGAAATATATATATATATATATATATATATATATATATATATATATATATATATTCTTCACTGGTTACATAACCTGATGTCAAGCATGAAAAGAAGTCATTGGATTACTCCCCCGATCGGGGTGAACACCTGCAATAATGATAACGGAAGGTTGAAACGTGGCAACAGCCTCCGTAAACACCACTTAAGATCATTTAAATGCCCTGTCAGAACAGAGAGGTGGATGGTGCGACCGCCGGCGATGGTTTGATGGTGAATGATGGCCAGGGTGGCTGTCAGACAACCGGAAAGGCAAGAGGACATTTGGTAAGTTTATCTAACCCGACTCTTCATTCATGCATGCACTATCCCTGGCATGCGAAAGTTTGGAGGCGTCGAAGGCAAAAGACAATCCTGCAACTCCAAATTCACGAGAACTGGTTCTGGTATGTTCTGATAATAACCTTAAAGCTCTTGATTGTAAATATGGCAAATATGGTTAGCAGAGAAGTAGATAGGTTAGGAAATCTGTTGTTTTTGGTGTTCGGCATTTATCTCGAACCTGAACTGAGTCAGGTCCCTCCATGCTTCCGGGATCCTTGTTATTATCAAGTTCCGGTTCCTCTTGTGGTTGAGGCTCTCTGTATTGATAGGGGTAGTTTAATTCTCAGTTTGCTTATGTTCCTGCTGTCGTTTGCTAAGTGTTGGAAAGCAGAAAGGGATTTGGTCACCCCTTCCCTCTGCGACCATGGCAATCCCCATGTCCCGGAAACAAACCCTGTGCGAAGGCAAGGGAGAAAAATCCCCAGTTACCTAAGTAATTATGGTGGTAGCCAGGTCCGAATAGGCTGTCAAAATCTTGATAGGAAAAGCTGGCTTAAGTTCCCTAGGTATAGCCTTGTTTGCAAATCCAGTAATGGCGACCCCTTCAGTTTTGACAGGCTCCTTTCCTTCCCCCCGCATGTTAACCCTCACAGGCATATCACTGATATTAAATGCAAGAAGCAGGTCGAGCTTCCGTCTCGACGAAGGGTGGAAGGCACCGTGGGGTGCATGCTCTGTTTTAAAACCTTTTCTCATTCTGTTTCTTCCTGCATGCCAGTTTTAGTCAAGACTTCATCCCCAGCAATGGGAAAGCGCCACTATAAGGCAGCGAATAAGGGGAAACAACCTGCCATGCCAGACCCAGTACCAAAGAAAAGGGGGCGCAGAACGTATCTCGACCACGTGGAAGAATTGGCTGTCAAATATGTCATGAGCAATCCCTCGGCATCTAGGAACGAAATTCGAGGCTGGGAAGCTGAAATTCATCAGGAACCAGAGGAAACTGAGACTGAAGCAGAAATACTGGATTTTATAACAGATCCAGGGCATACAAGAGGCAGACTCACTTTGTTTCACCAGACAGTCCATACCTATTGGATTGTCAAATGACTGCTAGCAAAAGCAATCCAGAATAACAACCCAGTCCAAGTTAAGAAAGAAGAAGTGCAACCGGACCAACACACCCAGAGTCTTCTCTTGGAGATTCAGGACAGCCAGCAGCACCTAAAGATCACTCAATATCAAACAGCAGATAGGGTCAGCAGATTGGATGAAAAAGTGGGGCGTATGGAGAAAACTCTTCAGCAGATCCTTCAGCAATTGAATCAAGCAGAAATGCCAGGGTCTCATATCAAAGACCCTGCCCCTGTCTCATCATCAGAGGTTTAAAGGATGTCTGTTTTCATGGTCGTTTGTTAATTTTGAACTCATTACTGTTATGTTTGTAAATATTAAAGTAGAAACTCAGGTAGCACAAGCTAGTCATAGACGCAAGAGACAATTCCAATTTTGGGATGCAAACCATGTTTTTAGAAGGCCAATAAACCTGGTTTCCCATCTGGGCAGGTTGAGGCCAAGAATGACTTTATATTTTGTAACCTGTCTTAAAATATAAATAGAAATGGCATGGACACACCGAACTTACAAAAAAAAAGAAGTCATTGGATTACTGACCATTAATGGATGTTGTTAACTAACACGAGGCAAACTCACCATTGATGTCAATGAGTGCCAAGGTACCCTAGTACATCTTATGAAGTGCAAATAAATGATATGATGTTGAGCCACTTGCAAGATCCAACGATTAAGGGACATTGATGTATTCCCATGATTGTTAGCAAGAGAACTTGTCATTAGGGCATCCAAGCCTCAAGGTACTGATGATGCTGTAGTCTCTATCCTAGATAAGGTGCTGAGGTCGATGGGTCGCGACTTGTTGAAAGGTGGGCCTTAAGTAATCCCACATCAATCAACGTGAGTTTGTACAAAATGATTGATAGGACTATAGACGAAAATGATTGCAGTAGAAACAAGTTTTAGGAAAATTATAGCAAGGCAATGGAGTCATGGAAAAATGAGCAGTTTGGTTTTATTTATAAGGAAAAAGATGAACTTGAAATAATGAAAGAATGTATGTGACTTTGATAAAGTATGTAAGGTTGAAAGTGGTCTTTATTATGAATGGATGATAAGCAGACATGTGTGATAAAAAATTTAGCTCCTTCCAGATTTCAATGAAGCGTGTTTTATTGTGATTTCTAAAAATCACTTTTACATTAAAGCGTATTCAAACCTAAAAAAGCTTAGCACAATTCCTGCATAAAATGTAGGAATGTTTAAAAAAACATCTTACTTGTCGCCTTTGTGTGCGTGCTCCATCGATGATTACTGTATGAAGTAACTCAAAGAAACGGATTCAATTTTCAAGAATTATGAAATGTCTAATTGCAATTATTTTTTATTGTTTTTGTTTATTTTTTATTTATTGTTTATGTTGATTTATTTATTTATTATTTATGTTGATATATATATATATATATATAGCAATACATCGGTAAAACAAATGGGAGTATAATAAAAAATTTCCTTTGATGGTGATGGTGATATGCAATAAGCATGAGAACGTTTGAAAGGTTGAAAACCTGGTGGGCTTGTTGCGAGCGCCAACATGATCTTCGTTGCAGATAAGGGGTGTTGTTACTGAGTGATATATTCTTTGCCAGAGACGATATGCAGAAAATCAGAATCGAGCAGCTCCAGCTGCTGACAAGTTCCACTACATTTCTCTGTGAGGATCTCACTCTGGACGTTTCTTCGTGTGCTGCCTAAAATTGCCTTGCACTTTTGCGAGTTCTGAATCCATCCTTGCAGAAGAGATTGACAGGGAGGTAATCTTTTATGGTAACAAATTCAAATGTGTGTTACCATATGATTGCCATGCCAATTAATGAAAAATGACAAATTTCCTTATGCTAAATTTCTCGAGGCCATTGACACGTGCCGTAATTAAAAATCTTAAAATCTCAACAGAATGGATGTGTCTGACATGTGGGAATCAGAGTCTTTATCACGTTTCTCAAAGGAAAAGAATCGATTTGTAATAATCGAGTTCCACGTCCATAAACAGAAATGCCCTCAGAAAACAAAATCTGGAATTGTTCACATCTGAAATTGAGGGGATTGAGTTTACTTATTTTTGGCATTCAATTTGCAACTGCCCGCCTAATTTTCGAAGTCGATGGTGCCGAAGATCAATAATTAATGCAAGGAGAAACGAAAACCCCATGAGTCTGTCCCTCAAATAATACGCCTTTATATTTTTGCATATACTCCAGTGATAAACCAAACTGATTTCTGGATTCGTTTATTCTGCAGAATTCAATCGATCTCGAGCTCTGTTGCACAACAAAACTGTCAGGTGGATTCTAGGTAGTGACAAAGTAGCCTCTTGATGTTTGCAATCTTTGCGAGTATCTAAGAAGAAAATTTTCCTGTGATTCTAACTGAGGAAGTCTGGGCTCTGCAAAAGTGAGAATTCTTAGTGATGATGCAATGTAAAATCTCCAAATAAATCATCTTTGTTAGTTGGTTGTCTTATGAATTACCTTCTTTTCCTTCGCATCACTAGTAGTTTGCAGACTACACCAGCCATCATCTTCGCGTTGGAATCCTTGTCTTATGAATTGTAAGTTGAAATATTTCATATCTTGGAGGAAAACAGGGTGCCACAAAAGTCATAAATATCAGCGAGCTCCTCTGCAAGCATGCGTGCCTCTTCTAGTGCAGCCTTTAAATCCTCAAAAACAAGCTTAGAGAACAAATTGTCAAAGCAGGCCTCGATAGATTTCCGGATCTGCTCATATGTTAAGAACCGACCATTTACTGGAGAAAAACCCGTGTGGATCCAGCCGCTTCTTCACCTCCAAAAATTTATCTAAATTCACCTTCCGTTTTGCAGTTCCTTGGAACGTGTAGATTCGGTTGTTGCCCCAGTGCAGCACCCCTTCGTATTTGTGGAGAAGCATCCAACTGTTAGCTCGAGTCGCGGAGGCAGTGAGATCTTGAAATTAGGATCGAATCTCACTTGTATGTTGAAGCAATTCCAACCCAAAATTGTCGCGGTTGTATTTGTTACTGCTTTCATGCCCCTCCTTAGTACAACAAACCCCTTCATGGAGCCCCAGGGCACAGAGCCATCTCCACACTAAAACATCGACTCCCAAAATGTTGAAGATACGAATTTAACCATTGGTAACAATGAAGTTTTGGGATCTAGATCAATTTTGAAGGTCGGTTAACTAAGGAGAGATGCACACTGTGTGCGATCATTATGTGCGGAAGATCAAGTTTGCAGGCTTGAGGATTTAAGTCACCCTTTTTAGAGCCATATCTTTAACCTACAATAGAAAAGATACGTCAAATGTCCCCGAGGATCACGATGATTAATGGAGTAGCGTTTCTACAAAGGTGTAAGATGGGATGGCAAGGGTGTCACACTGGCGAAGTTCAGGCTGGCCTAGTCAGATAAGACAGAGCTCCCTAGGCAAATACCCTACAATATATTAGGACCGACTTAGTTCCTAGGTAGAACCGACTTAGTTCCTAGGTGATTGTAAATGTGAAGCCCTGAAGCTGTTCTCCAAAGTGTTTCACTATGTTATTACTCCCCGCAAACGCACCATCGTCCAACATATTTAAGAACCAAAACTCCCAATTTTCTCTTTGAAGTTAGCACCAAGTGTCATGTGTCATGTGATGCATCACCGAAGGAACCAAATATTTCACGCTTGACATCTCCATGTACAAATCCTTTTAAATACAGTTTCTCAAGTGTTGATATTGCCTCTACAACAATACATTGCAACCATCTTTCTTTCTTTTTATTTTTTTTTAAGAAATTAAAATTAAAAAGAAAGAAAATATATATATAGATTAAATTTTAAATTTTTATTTCTAAAAAATGAAATTAATATTTTTTAAAACAAATCTTAAAAAACAATTATTATTATTATTTTTTAATTATTTTGTTTTATTTCAAAAGAAATATATATATATATATAATTTGTTTTATTTCCAAAAAAAAATGAAATTAGAAAAAAAAATGGAAATCAAAAACTAAAAATTTAGCAATAAAAAAAAAAACAATTTATTCCTGAAAATTATTAGACATTATTTTTCGGAGTTTGCATACTTATTAAAAATAAATAAAAATAACGTTTTTATTTTTGTTTGTCCTACCTACTCTACCTTAATTGAATATTAAAAATCACTAAGTGTAATCAAATTTCCAATGTAACCATGCACACAACAGTAATAAAAACATATTCATTGTCAATTGCACACATGAAAAATGGAAATGTACAAAAATAACTGGACCTACTTGTTGTAACTTTGATTTAACTAAATAAAAACAAAATGACTCATCTAACCTCATACTCACTTCGAACCATTCTTCAATAAGATTTTCATAGCCATGATTATCCTCCTTCAGATCATGCCGCCACTCCTCATTGTCCTCCTCAATCTCATGCTTTGCTAATTGTTTTTCATAAAATGTGCATGATTTTTCATATGTAGATTCATTTTCTTTTGGAGGAGTAGTTAAGCTTTCCGCAGCTGTCAAGATCTTCTTTTCACAGGAAGAGGAGATCCCAACCTCTACTAAGATCTGAAAGAGTTGTTCCAAACTGATACTCATTGTTAAATCATTTTTAAAAACACTAACAATTACTCTTCACAATTGCAGAAATCAAACACTCTTGCACAAAAATCAAACTTGCAGAAATTAAACATGCTTGCAGAAATTGAAATTCACACTTGCATGAAAGGTAACCTACACCTCAATTCATCGTGCTTCCCCAGAAATGGTGCCAAAATGTTGAGTGAAACTATCGTCGTCAAATAATTTCCCTAACATAAATTATCAATCCGAGGGTTTCGTAGACTTACAAAGCACATGCACTGGAAATGCAGGGCTAAAGTTAAACTAATTATTTCATCTTTGATTCAACATGCAGTAAACGATGGAAGAGGCTCCTAAATTAGGACAACCTGGTCATCCTTCCCCAGATTATCATCCTTAATAAAAGAGACTAAATGGCAGTAGTATGTGATGTGTAGAAAGCGAGAGAAGAGGCTCCTAAGTTAGGAAACATGATCGTCCTTCCTCAACAATTCTATTCCAACAACATTACCACCGCATCATATCAAAAACTGGAAATGTGTAATTGTACAAGATAAAAAAAACATGTGAAGAATAACCCTGTGTCAACATATATTAAGGATTAAGAAAAATAATGAAAGATTACAAAACCAAAACATTATTCTAGACTCTAATTCTCATCTCTAATTTCCATATATTTCCTTACTATTTCTATTATATCCAAAATGAAGAGAGAGAACTTCCTTTTATACATGAGTGCTTTGAAAAAAACATAAGCAACTCATAATTACAAATCCACTTTTCTCTCAACCAATATCTCTATAATTACAAAATATGATCCCTTCAAATCCTCTCTCATCTCTCACAAATCTTGGATGAGATATGTTATCCAAATCTCCATGATCTTATCCTTGGAATAAGTTTGAACAATTATCCTTTGAATTATTGAAATGGTGGAGGAAATATTTGAGAAGCTTTTTGAATAATTTTTCCAAATAAACCTACACATTACAAATCTCATCCACACTTGAGATGTTAGTGAAATATGTAAATTTTCAAATAATTAATCATACATTCTCTTATAATATTAAAATAGATAAATTGGAATATAATGAGGTGAACACATGGAAAGGGTATGATGAATGGCTAAATGAGGTGATGGAATGTGAGGAATGGGGAGGATAAACATGATAAAAATGCGACAATTACGAGGCCCAACACATGTTCTGCCAATTCTCCAATTATTCTTCTGAATCTGTTGTGTAAGAACTATCATGATCCAAATCCAACTTGATGGCATCTACAGTAGGATTAATATAGTCTTATTCCTTAGTTTTCAATTCATAGATGTTATCTATGTCACCTACGTTGTATTCTTCTCTGATTGGTTCTGTATATCTTATGCCTTCGAATGGATCTAAAGGAACAATCACCCTCATATTACCTCCTTGAAATATAATTTGTCTCTTCTTCAGATTGATTATGGCCATATTGTCGAATTCCTAATCAATTAAAGACAAATAAGGATAAAGATTACTGTCATGAACAATTTCTATTACTTCAAAATCAACAATAGTGTGAACTCCATCAATATCTATTGTGACACCTAGTAGTCTTCCTGTAGGAAATATCTTTTACTGATTTTTTAATCTTAACTGAATATTTTACCATTGTAGCTTCATATTACACATCAATTCACATGTCTATTTTTTTAGGACATTAGTATCATATCCCAAATCCAGAATAACTTGATCCATTTCATATTCTCCTATCTTCACACTAAGTCTCATCTCTTTTCGAGTTCTCTTCTTTCGATGCATGTTATTTACTGCGTTCATCCCACTTCGTGGTGTTTCTTTTGATGTGAAAGAATATATCAATTCCTGAAGCCCTTATACATCCTTTTGATCTCTTAACAACTTCATACAAGTCTATAGAAAATATCTCAAAATACTTAATTGATCTATTGAATTCTGTGCCAGAGCTCGATCCAGTGTCGCAATTTGGTTGTGTTAGGACTACTAACATGTTGCAGTTACTAGGCCCCGAATTTGTAGTAGAATTTGAAGCTCCCCAAACCATAAAACTTTGCTTCAGTTCCATAGACACTTTATTTTCTTTGTGAACATAAAAAAGAGGAAATTTATCCTCAGTATTTCTAACCCATGCACCTAGATTTTCAAATTCCTTCTTTTCATCTTTATCACTTCCAGTCATGGCTCCACTTATAGTGACAATATTAACGTGAGGTTCACTTGTTATCCTTTCAGAAGTCATCATTTAGATGATCTATGCGGGTTGTTTATTCCTCTTCTCTTGAATTTTCTCCATAAGTACACGACAGTCTTCAATTACATGATCAAAGGATTTACAATACTTACATGTTGTAGTGGGATTCTTGCAATCTCTTGAAAAATGACCTGCCTAGCCACTGTTATAGCATATGATCAATCCACATCCTCAACTAGATCCACCTCCTCGACCTCTTCCTTGATAATCTCCTCGACCACTGCACTGTCCATTGGCCTCATGTGTACACTCTTCTTCTTGCATTATGTAAGTATCAGCATTGTGCTCTATCATTAGATCATACCTTCGATAATTATTCTCATCATGTCCTACCAAGTTAAATCAATTACAAAATAGATTCCTTGGGGTCTACAAATATTTCTAAAACAAATAACACTCTTATGGGCGATGTTGGCCTTTAGCCCTGCATATCTCACGCCATAGGCTGGATCATTAATTCAAGCAATTAGGTGCTCCACTAGCCATGTAATCCTGGAAAACAGGGTACCATCCCTTAGAAAGACCCTCTGATTTTCACTTTGTACGAAACACTTGTTCTCTTAATTCTTTACCTTTCTTGATATCTTACAACTGCAAGGTTAGGTTGGACATTTAACTCTAAATATGCTGCATACCTGCATTAGTGTCTCCTATAGGAAAAGCTTCCAATTTCATCACAATTTCCAGAGCTTCGACTTGAGTTTCTATCTTATATTGTGTTAATGGAAACTTGATATATGGTAGAAACATAGTTGTAAACCATTATTTATCCTTCTGAGGAGGTATCTTCAAGCTTACTTGATTCAATAATACCTTAAATATTTGATGCAACCCCCAAACAGACTCATTAATTTTCTTTTTTATCTCCTTTAACTCAGTAATGCAATGTGATTCAAAATTCAAATTCTAGAACTCCTATATCAATTCTTTCTTAATGTTTGAAAATGTACCAGTCTAATTATTTGAATACTTCATTTACCATGTCAGTGCTCTATCTCGTAATGTCGTTACAAGCTGCGCCTTCCTTATATCTTCATCATTGATTTGCTTCATTGTCCATACAACTTCGGCTAGAAACCAAAATTGTTCTGGATCCTCTGAAAACAAGTAGCTTAATATCATCAGTCATACCTCTTCTTGGGGTGAAAGGGGGAGGGGGAGGAGGAGGGGAAGTGGAGGAATCAACTCATGGAACTGTTTTTACAAGCAGGACATAGTATGGAAAAACGAGGTATGAAACCTTCTAGGATCATTTTGAGGCATCAAATGAAGTTTTTTTAGGGTAGATTTTTTTTTCTTTAGTGCCACACCTTTTCATTTTATTCTACACACATAGATATTTGTAATTGTGTAAGAAGCATGTCAATTAGAATTTGTATGCAAAATTTATGCCACTCATAAACTGCCATTTTTTGACACCTATAGTTCAGGAGGATGTTGCGTTAGCCCCCATTATTCATGGAAAAGGGGCCAACCACATGTTTTTTATGTAAAATAATCTAGAAGATTCTATATTATAACTCTATTTAAGAGTCAATGTACTCAAACTTAACCACTAGTAGGCTATCAGTTTGTGTTATAACTAGGCCATTAGGAGGAAGAAACATTCCATTCTTTTGAGAGAATTGTGTTCCATAGTTGAGAAAATATAGCTAGGAGAGATATGATGTAGAGAATATTGAGATAATTTATGCACTGTAGCAACCCATGCACCACATGCATTACTCTTTTTTACTTATAGACATATTTTCCAGACAAAGAAAGAGAGTGAAGTGGCCTCATCTTCCAACTGGGTTTTCTCTCGAAAGGGTTTCCCAGAGCATATCTTGTGTATTATGTGTGTGTGTGTGAACTTAATTTTTCATTCTCTAATTTTATGCATAATTTCCATTCACATGCATGCACTAATTACTGTTAAAATTACAGGTCTAAAAGTTTAATAAAAATGTAATAGTCTAAAAATTTAGAGTTTTGATATATTATTATCAGATCTATTATGACGAATTGTACTATGGAATATCCATGATATTTTACAAATAATTTGGTATCAGAGCAAGTTTCTTTGTGTACTTTTCGGATATTGCAGGGATTTAGATTGGTGGGGCCGAAAATAACAAAACCCTAATCACGCTTGGTGAATCTATAAATGAACCTTGTGATCCTATAGAGGAGAGGTTTGCATGACTGGAACAATAAGTTGCATATATAAACCGAAGAGTAAGCCTTCTCTTGGAAACCTGGAATAATAATACGAGGATATTTGGAGAATAAGGAGGTTTGAATGCAGAGAAAAAATATGAACAGGGATCAAAAGGTCTAGGAGAAGCAAAGAACTGGTCAAAGAAAGAATCTAGAAAAGATCAACCCAGTGTGAGTGCGATTAATCAGTCTCTGTTTAAAACGGAAGAAAAAGTTGATATCAAGCCATAACATGGAGAGATTGACATTCTAAAGCTTAAATATTGATTGTAGCAACTGGAAGTTTATTTCAGCATCCATCAGATTGAGGAAGGACATAAAATCTCATTTTTGCAGCTGAAATTAGAGGGCCATGCACTGACTTGGTGGGAGAGCCACACAAAAACCCTAAGCTTAGAGGGTGAACCTCTAGTGACTGAGTGGGAATATTTCAAAACCCTCATTAAGTCACAATTTTATCCCATTGGGTATGCTGAGGACTAGTGGATCCAGCGGCATTACTTCTGGAAAAATTCGGGCGAAAGCGTGCAAGAGTAGACCACAAAATTCAGAAAGATGGTTATAATGTTGAGTACCTTTTAAAAGAACCTATATGTACTCCTAAAGTATTTAGGGGGATTGCACCACCATCTGTGTGAGAAAGTTATGTTTTTCAATGCCAAATCAATGGGCGGGGCATGTGTACAGGAATAGTACTTGAATAATATAGGCCTCAAAAGAGTGTAATCAAGAGGATCAAGGTAGAAGGGGAAACAAGAAGCTTCTAAGGAGGGGGAGAAGAAGAAAAAATGCGGAAGATAAAAATATGGAGGCCAAAGAACTTGTGTTCAAATATCATAGAAACAATTGCAACCATTACAACATCGATGGCCATACAAAGGAAAGTGTTGGAAGTTGCATCTAGAGCTAAACCTAAAGAAAAAGATGAAAGATAACAAGAAGAATAATCTCATGGCTACGGATTCAAGAAACCAAGCTGAGAAAAGCTATAATTCGGTTGATAACATCATTTGCATGTTAGTGCAGAAGGGAGTGAATCTGAGTAGCCTTCAGCAATAGTAAGAGAAAGAAATTACCAAACTCTTCCATATAAAGCTGCAGGTCAAGAAGAAAAATATTGATGTTATATTTGACTAAGGATTGTAGGCAAATATCAATGCCAGAGAGCTAGTCAAGGAGTTGGGGTTAGAATCTTATGATCATCCAAGCGCATATCCAGTGGGATAGGTAAATAAGGATGTAGAGCTTAAGGTAACAAAATAGTGTAAAATTATATTTGGTACCAATGTTGATTTTATTGATGAAATAGATCTATATGTGGTTCCCTTTGATGTATGTTGAGTCGTGTTTGGGAGTCCATACATGTACATGCGAGATATAATATTCATGAGGAGATCTAATTAGTATCATCTCATGAAGGATGGAAACTTTTTCATCAACAACATGCATAAAGGCAAGTCAAAAATTTCAATGGTAAGTGCCAACTAAGCCAATAAATTGATCACTTCCAACAAGAATTATGTTTTGTTGTTTTTAATAGAAAGTAAGTCTGCAGAGGAGTCAATAAGTGGAAAGGAATCCCAGGAGGGGTGTACTAAGAAACACAAAAAAAAATTGGAGTTGTTACATACACAGGGATTTTTTCCGAGAGCCTAAAGGGTTACCACATAAGAGATAACTGGAGCATGAGATCCAAATGTTGCTAGACTCCCCACTCCCAAATATTGGGTTGTACAAGAATTATGATATAGAAGCAAGCGAGGTAAAGAAATAGTCACATTAGCTACTGACCATGCTGGTCACCCATCATCATTGTGCCAAAGGAGGATGGGACTTGGCGGATATGTATATATTATAGGGCATTGAATAAAATGATGCTCAAGAATTGATACCCCCTACCAAGGATAAATGATCTAATCAATCAGTTATAGAAAGAAAATTACTTCACCAAGCTAGACTTAAAGCCTGGATATCACCAGGTTCGAGTCAAAAAAGAATATACATGCAAGACTGCCTTCAAAACCAGGAAATGTTTGTATGAGTGGTTAGTTATGCCATTTTTCCTATGTAATGCACCAACTACATTTACGAGATTAATGCATTATGAAATGAACTGTTTTATAGTTGTATTTGTTGTTTTATATTTGAATGATATACTAGTATAAAGTGCTACCTAGGAGGAGCATATTTCATACTTGGTGTAGGTGTTGGAAATGTTGAAGAAGCACCAGCTACTAGAAAATCTCAATAAATCCAAATTTGCGCAACAATCCTTGGTGTATTTGGGGTATGTGATTAGTGGAGGACACCTGAAGATATATTATTCCATGATGGAGGCCATCATGAAATTTCCAGTGCCTACTAATGTTTCTAAAGTTGAGATTTTCATTAAGGTAGCACAACACCTGAGGAAATTATAGCCTCCTTTTCAGTGATAGCAGCACCGCTCCACGCCATAAAACAAAGTGGAAAGAGTTTCTAGTGGGTAAAAGGTCAATAGAAGGAGTTCTAGGAGCTAAATAAGAAGATTAGCCAAGCAACAGCTCCAGAATTATGAAACTTGCAACGACCTTTTGAAGTGGATAAAAAAACGAGTGGGTATACTATGGGAGTTGTCTTGATGCATATATGAAGGCTTGTATGCTACCACTCTAAAGTATTTCATGGGGAAGTTCTTAACTACCCTACATAAAACACAATGATTTATGACATGGTGCAAGATGCGAGGACTTGGAAGCACTATTTGATGGGAAAGGAGATATTAATCCACACATATCACTAGTCTTTACAATACTTTTAGGCCTAGAGTAAGTTATGACAAACCAACCATTACAAGTAGATGGGGTTTTTAAAGTAGTTTCATTTGGTCATCAAGTATAAGAAGGGAAACACAAACAACTTTTCTGACATGTTGTCAAGGACATCCACATAAAATATTACAACTTTGGGGACTCTTATGCACATGGAGCCATTCACCCATGATGCACATAGAGAGGCATATTCAGAAGATGAGGAATTTAAGGTGTATCAACAGTTGCAGAGTTAGATTCATGTGCACAATGGTGACAACATCGTTGACTACCTTCTTCAAGATAGGTTACTATGCAGGCTGGATAAGCTATGTGTTCCTAAAGGTGAATGACTTCAGCTGATTAGAGAGGTTGACATCTCCAAGGTTGGAGGGAACTTTGGTGTAAGGAAGATCGTGGCTAACTTGCAAAGGTCATTAGGGGAATTTTGAGGTCTAAAATGGGCCTCCCAAGAAAAATGTACAAGAAAAATAAAATTTATAAGAACCAATAGGATTCAGATGATTATGTCAACCATGGGGGATGATTCACCATTTTTGGACTAAAAAAGTAAAAATATTAAAAAAAATAAAATAATAAAACTTCTTTTTCAACTCATATTTTCAACTTATCTCCCTAATGTTTTACTCAAATTTCGAGTGGGAGTACTCATTGGATGCAAAATTTAATTCCTCATCTAAGGAGTATCCATGTTGCATGCTTTCGATGGACCCTGCTACATGAAAAATGAGAAATACATGAAAAAACGTGTTTCCAATAACATTTTTCGTGCATTTCTCATTTTTCGTGTAGCAGAGTCCATCGAAAGTATGCAACATGAGTACTCCTTGGATGAGAAATCAAATTCTACATCCCACAAGTGCTTTCGTTTAAAATTTGAATAAACCCATAGCAAGATAAGTTGAAAATATGAGTTGAAAAAATAGCTTTTCCTTTTTTCGCTCTAAAATTTGATGATGTAATCAAATCTTATTGTATTATTTCCATTATTATTTTATATTTTCCTTATGAGGCCCATTTTAGACCTCAAAATTCCCCTAATGATTTGTAAATTCTGTCCAAGATGCATGAGAAGGTAGATAGGTTCATAAGAGGATGTCGGCTTTGTTGTAGTAGCAAGCCTAACAATACCATACAGGGTCTATATCATCCCTTACGTATACCCACTCATCATTTGGAAAGAATTTCCATGGACTTTGTGGAAGGTTTATTGACAACTAGGAAGAAACATGACAACATGTTCGTGGTAGTTGACATGTTTAGTAAGATGTGTGTTTTGATGCCTTTAAAAAGACCATTAGCGGACAATAAGAAACAAACGTGTTCTTTGGACAGGTCTAGGTGCATTTTGGGATACCAAGGAGCATCATTTCAGAAATGGACACAAAATTTCTCAATGCATTTTGGACTACATTGTGGGATAAGACGGACACAAATTTGAATATATCTACAACATTCCATCCACAAACAGATTGGCAAATAGAAGTAGTCAATAGGACTTTGGTGTAGCTTCTAAGAGGATACAACCAAAAGAAAGTAAATACCTTCGATGAAAATTTGGTATATATATATATATAACATTCTTACAACAGAGAAGTCAACACTTCTACAAGGTATTCCCCATTTGAAACTTGTTTTGGATATTTTCCACCTTCATATTTGGATATTTCATATGGGAAGCAAGGAGGAGTGAGGGAATATCTTACATGATATGCTTTGAGGGCTGAAAATTTTGTAGATAAGGTAAGAGAAATCCATCTACAGGTATAGGAAACACTACAACAGTTGCAAGAGAAGTATAAGGCTAGACATGATCCAGGAGGATGTCCACAAATGTAGAAGTTTACTTTGTGCACCTTGAAGAAATTTTATGATATGTGACACAGTTTGGAATAATATTAATGCATTATCTCATTTAGAATTGTAAAGTGGGTAATGTTGTAAGTGAGTGAAAAATGACTCAAGAAATATTCACTTATTTTCCATTTGAGAAATTATTTTTGTGTGAGAATTCAGGTCACAACTTATTTGCTATTTCTCAATGAGAAGTTGAGATCTCTTGGCATGGATGAGATCCTTGAAGTTTGATTTTAACATTTTTTTGTCTTGATTAATTTTTAGATCCTAGAATCATGGATTTTTTTTTCCTTGAATGTCTTAAGATCCTACTATTGTGGATTTGAGGAGTTATGTCTTTTTGTTGGGGGAAAACTATATAAACTCATGATGTGAGATTTTTTTTTTTTTTTTTGGGGGGGGCGGGGGGGAGATTTTTTCGAAGAGGTTTAGTGTGAGATTTTGGAGGAGCTTTGTAAGAGCTTGAAGCCTTGTTCAGAGAGAAAATGTAGCCCTTATGGTGCTGAGAAAATGTCTTTTATGTGAGTGCCTTTGGCCCATTTATGAGAAGCCAAACCTTTAGGGAGAATGATCCACATATTTGTCAGATGTTTCATCCCATTGTAAGAAGGAGAATGCTTGAGAATTAATAAATCGACTCATAGTTCCAAATGAATCTAGAGATGTAGCCCTTTCCCCCCCAAGGTGAACTCCATTATCATATTGGTGTTATGACTATTCATGGTTGTTTTTGCTGTTTGTTTCTTTGTTATGTAGCTCTCTTTGAATAATGTTGATGTGATGGTAAATCATTATTTAAAGAATATGTCTCTCATGTTTGCATGCAAATCATGTCAGTAAAATTTCATGCAATTATTATTTTGCTTAAGTGTTATAAAAAATTACTCAAATCAAGTGGTATCAGAGTGGTTTGACTATTTTTCCAAGATTGTGGATATCATCATGGGTAGAGACTTGAAGCAAGAAAAATTGAAGAGTTGGAGGAGATCAACCATTGCATTCAAACTCATAATGCAAAGCTTCAAAGGCTTCTCCAAGATGCAGAAGAAGAAAAGAGAAAGTTGAGGCTTATTTTGGAGCAGGCCATGGAGGAACAAATGGGAAGTTGTTTCACCAACAAAGGAGAGCTGGCCAAAGCCGATGATCAAGCATCACCAATGGGATCGAAGGTAGCAGAAGCTTCAAATCCATTTATAAAACCATCCAAGAAAGGAGAAAAGTCCAAATATTCTTCTTGGGGCTGCAACAAGGAGAGGTCTACAAGGTATGATCCACACAGGTATGCCAAGGTTCCTTTCTATTATCAGCAAATTAAAAATGAAAAGAAGAATATATTGTATAAGAAACCTTGTAAATTTCATCGGTTAAATAATCATTGTACTACAAGATGTTGGAAAATATTATCTTTGAACAAATAGATCCAATCAACAAAGAAAAAGGGTAATTATTTCTCTGATAAGAAAGAGAGTAACATAAATAATTTTTGCGCTCATTTCCAAACAAGTCATCACCGGATTGGTAAGTGTTGGAAAGTTCATCCACACATTCATCCCAACCAAAGCAAGAGAACCTTGCAAGTATCTGCAACGAGAAAAATATGTTCGACACAAGATTAAATAAATAAGGTGGTCGCAATAGTTGTGATGGACCATGTTTTGTTATGAAATCAACTCGAAAAATAGAAGAAAAGTGAGATCAATGCCTTATAAATCATCCACTTCGAGGGGGAAACCTCCAATACATTACATAAATGAACAATTCTTGGATGATACAAATGACCAAAACCTCCTTCTATATATAGGAGTCCATGGGGCCACAATATAACCCTAGCCGACCTAACAATTATAATGTAAGGGCACAATAATAACAATATTAGGGTTACAAGGGTACAACAATAACAATAAGGGGGCTAGACTAATAATAATAAAGGACTAAAACAATTATATAGGGACCTAGAATGCCCCTCTACTTCAAAAAAGTGTTGTCCTCAATCCTTGAGTAGCTTTGGGTGCTTCTGTATAAAATTATCATCCTCCCATGTAGAATCTTGAGTGGGCAAGTTCTTCCACTTGATGAGATACTCTAAAATTGATTGATTTCGTAGCTTCAGGTTCCAATATGATTTTTCCTTCCTCATGAAGTTCTAGAAATATTGTTTGAACTGGAAGATTTTCAGCTATAGCCTTCTTTAAGCATGAAATATGGAAAACTAGATGCACTCGTGAAGAAGTAGGAAGCTCCAATTTGTATGCCATAGTACCAATATTTTGCAACATCTTGTAAGGACCATATTACTTTGGCAATAATTTATTATCCTTCTTAGCTTGTTTGAGGGACATATGTTTGTATGGTTGTAGTCATAAAAGTACCCAATCTCCTACATCAACACTTCTCTTGTTGCGATGTTGATTTGCCTGTTGTTTCATTCGATTTTATGCCAAATTTAGGTTATCATTTAAGAGTTACAGAACTTCTTGTTGATGCTCGATGTGATATTCCACTGCTTGAACCTTAGAATTTTATCTTAAATATGATGTGATGGATGGTGGATGATATCCATAAAGTGCCATAAATGGGGTCATTTTTTGCTGTAGTATGGAAGAAAGTGTTATACCACCATTCAGCGAGAGGTAACCACTTCACCCATTGTACTTGTTTATCAGATACAAAACAACTAAGATATCCTTCGAAACATTTATTCACTATCTCAGTTTGACCATCGGATTGAGGATGATAAGATGAGCTATGGGCTAATTGAGTACCCAAACAATAAAATAACTCTATCCAAAAATTTCCAGTAAAAAGGGGATCTTTGTCGCTCACAATAATCTTTGGGTTTCCATGTAGGTTTTGAATTATTCCAAAAATGTTGTAGCAACTGTACTTGCTTTAAATGGATGAGATAATGCACAAAAGTGTGAATAGTTGGTAAGTCTATCAACTACCACCATGATAACACTCTTTCCTTCGGACTTAGGTAAACTTGTGATAAAATCCATTGAAATCTCCTCCCAATGTTGACATGGAATTGACAAAGGTTGTAGAAGACCCGAGGTCTTAATTGTCTCAACTTAATTTTGCTGGAAAACCAAACATTCCGCCACAAACTTTTGAATATCAGATTTAAGGCCATCCCAAAAAAATTCTATCTTCCCCCTGTGGTAAGTTTCTAAAAATCCTGAGTGTCCTCCTAAAGGAGAAGCGTGCAATTCCAAAAGAATCTTTTGTTTTAGTTGAGAATTATTACAAAGATATAAGTGATATTTGTACCATAAGGAATCATTTTTCCAACTAAATGTATCAGATGTACTAGGATCTTGCTGCAACTTTTGAATGAGTGTCCACACTTCTTCGTCCTTCTTCCATTCAACCCTTGCTTTAGTTATCCAGTCTGGTTGGATAATAGAAATGGCACAAAGCAATGCTTCCACCTCTTCATTCTTTCTTGAGAGTGCATCTGCAGAAACATTTAGCTTCCCTTTTTTGTAGATTATTTCAAAGTCATAACCCAACATCTTTGTGACCCATCTTTTTTGCTCTTCTTAAGATAGTCTATGTTACAAAAAGTGTTTAAGACTATCATGGTTAGTTTTTACCTTGCAGTGTCTTCCCATTAGGTAAGCTCACCATTTCTTTAGTGCATGTAGTATTGCTAACATTTCCTTCTCATAAATAGCTTTCTATAGATACTTTACTTTGATTGGACAAATTTAAAAAGCAATGGGTCTTCCTTTTTTGCATTAAAACAACGCCAATTCCATTTCCTAAGGCATCACATTCCACAATAAATGTTTTTGTGAAGTTTGGCGTAGCTAAGACTGGTGCTAGGCACATTGCCTCTTAAGATGTTCAAAGGCCTTAGTTGCCTCAGGAGTCCATGAAAATTCATCTTTCTTCAATAATGTTGTTAGAGGTGCTGTTATTCTCTCATAATTATTAACAAACTTGTGATAATAACCTGTTAACCCGAGAAATCCTCGCAACTGCTTTATGGTTGTGCGGATTTTCCTTTCCATAATGGCTTTAATTTTGTTAGGGTCTACCTTAACAACCTTGTGAGATACAATATGACCCAGATATTCCACCTCTTGTACTCCAAAGAAACATTTGCATGTTTTTGCATATAATTGTTTCTCCTGCAATAGTTTGAGCACCCTGTCAGCATGTTGAACATGATCCTCCCAAGACCTATTGTAGATTATTATATCATAAAAAAATACTAGCACACATTTTCTAAGGAAGGCTTTGAAAATGAATTCATCAACCCTTGAAATGTAGAAGGTGCATTGGTAAGGCCAAAAGGCATGACCAAAAATTCATGATAACCCTCATGAGTTCAAAATGCTATTTTCAGAATATCTTCAGTCTTCATTATAATTTGATGATATCCTGAACAAAGATCCAACTTGGTAAAATAAATTGCTCCATGCAATTCATCCAATAATTAATCAATCACAGGAATGGGAAATTTTTCTTTAATGGTGAGCTTATTGAGCTCCCTATAATTTGGACACATGCACCATGATCCATCCTTCTTGTGCACCAATACTACTGGAGCAAAGAAGGAACTTTGACAAGGTTGAATTATACCAGCCTCAAACATTTCTACAATCATACACTCAATTTTGATCTTTTGGACATAAGGACATCTATAAGGCCTGATGTTTGGAGGAACACTTCCTGGAATCAAATGAATAGCATCATCATGATCATGAATAGGTGGGAGTCCTTTGGGAGTTTCAAACACCTTGGAATGATTGTCCAAGAATTTTTGGAGATCTGTAGAAATAGATTATTTTGATGTTGGAACTTCTAGTGAGCATAATTTTGCAATTACGCCTCATTGTTATTTCTTCAGAAGCTTCTTCATGACATTAGATCTTATTATCTTTCCCGGCTTCCATGCCATACCCCATAATTCAACTTCTTTTCCTTTCGAAAAAAATTCAAGAAAAGTTCTTCAAAATTAAAAGTTATTGTCCCCAAAGATTGTAACCATTGTACTCCTAGTACAACATCAACACCTCCCATTGGAATGGAAAGCATTGGACAATTCAATACATATTCCCCGATGGTTAGCTTGATATTATGGAATTTTCTAGAGGAGTTTATAGTTCCTCCATTTGCAACCATCACTTGATATTCTGGTGTTGGGTATAAGAAACAATTCAATTCCTTGGCTACCTTACAATGAACAAAATTATGGCTACTGCCTGAATCAATCAACACTATTACCTTTTTCTTCTTGATATGTCCTTCTATATTGAGAGTTTGAGGAGTGGTAATTCCTACCAATGCATTACACGATATGGTCAGACTCATTTCTTCCTCTTCAAAGGTTGGTTCCTAGTGTATATTCTCTTCTTTTGAAGGTTCTTGTTCATTTTCTTCTTCCTCTTCATAATATATGTAAAATAATTTCTTCTCAGAACACTTATGAAATTTTTCGTATTTGCTATCACAACTATAGAAAATCCATTTTCTCTTTTTTCTTCCAATTTTTATGGTGTCAACCTTCTAGGTTGTGGAATTATAGGAGTAGCAACACTTCCATATTTATATATGTGAGTGGTAGGCTTCATTTTCGCCTTAATTTTACATTCAAATTTTCTTGCCAACCTAAATTCCTTTTCCAATGAATCAGGTTCCCAAACATGAAATTCATGTTGGATGTTATCCTTTAATGTCCCTATGAAGACATCAATTCAGTGTTCCTCTAGAATATCAGTTACCCTTATATTCAATTTTTGGAAGTCCTCAATGTGTGCACCACTAAACCCTTTTGCTTGAGATTTATCAATTGGCTAAAGAAGGTGATGATTTTTGTATCCTCATGATGTGCTATCATTTCCTCCGTAAAATTTGACAAAGTGACATTTTTTTTATGGAAGCAAAGCGAGCTATACCATACAAATGTATTTTGTTCTAAATGTAAAGTGGAAATGCATACCTTTTGTGTGTTTCGCACATTATTGAGATCAAAATATTGCTCCATCTGTAGTATCCATGTTATGGTATGCTTGCCATAAAAATTCCTCATATCCATATTTGGAATATGGTGGTTCTTCCATCCAACATTAGAGTTTATGAAATCAAGATTAACATTTATTTTTTTCTCATCATTAGTTTCCACTACTACCTTTTTGGCATTAGGAAACATTTCTTTTATCAACTTTGTCAAACCCTCCATGTGTGCAATTAGATCATTCTTCATGTTTTCCATGTTGTCTTTCATGTTTTCCATGTTGTCTCTCATGTCATCCATCTCAGCTTCCATGCTATTTTACATGCCATCCATCATAGCTTCCACACCTTTCTTCAAACCATCCATCTTAGCATCCACGTCTTTCTTCAAAAATTCCATTTCATTTTTTATCTCTTTGCTAGAGCGAAATTTGGTGCACTTACTCTTGTAGTTTTGATATGTCATGTTGCAATTCTTCATCTTCATGAGTCATGGTAGAGCCTTCTATAGGCTTAATGGGTGTTTATTTTAGGGGTAATTTTATAACTGAATATTGATATCTATTCTACAATATTCCCTTGGAATCAATTCAAACTGAATTTTCACAAAAGGCTTATGCAATTCGAAAAAAAAAATACACACCTTTTTATTGATTTTGATGAGATCGATATTGAAATTGAATTCTCTCTGTGATTTAGAATATTCAATATCTGAAATTATACCATGTAGTAGCACTCTAAATTTTCTTTAAATTTCCACAGGTCTCACCTGATTTGGATTCTTCAAGACAAAGTTATGCCCAATCTCCCACAATGACCTAATTATGGATTGGTTCAGTAAAGTGACCTTGTATGATGTGCCACGTGTCACTGTTTCCTCCTTCAGCTCCGAAATTGATACAGAGTACGCTAGAGTTCATGTAATTGTAGCCACTATTTACAGAATTCCAATCCAATGCTGAAAGTAGGAGTTATGATGATTTTCCCACGGTCACCTATTTGAGATGAAATTCGGGAGCCTGAAAAATCCCTAACTTCCACAGACCCTATCTCCGAAAATGTTGTGAATCAAGCTTTGAAATTTTTCCACAATGGTCCTCAGGATCGCAGCTTCACTCTGTAGAAATTTCAGCTTTTGAAACCTCATATAAAACAAGTTATAGTGAAAATTCCACGATGGCCTCTTTAGGTTAAATTCAGGAGCCTGGAAAAATCCATAACTTGCACAGATCATATCTTCGAAAATATTACGAACCAAGATCTAAAAATTTTCCATGATGTTCCTCAGGATTTTGGCCTCACTTTTTAAATATTTCAGCTTCTGAACCTTTGTATAAAAAAATTTATAGTGAAAATTCCACGATGGCATGTTTGGAGCAGCGAAACCCTAGAATCCAAAGCTCTGATACCAAATGTTATGAAACCAACTCCAAAAATAGAAGAAAAGAGAGATCAACTCCTTAGAAATTAGCCACTTCGAGGAAGAAACCTCCAATAAATTACATAAATGAACAATTCTTGGATGATGCAAATGACAAAAACCTCCTTCTATATATAGGAGTCCATGGGGCCCCATTATAATCCTAGTCAACCTAACCATAATAATGTAATGGCACAATAATAACAATAAGGGGGCTACACTAATAAAAATAATGGACTAAACTAATAATATAGGGATCTAACATGTTGGACCTATCAAGCATTCAAAGGAGAGTGCATTCGAGTTGTTCGATATAAATCAATGGGAGATATTCTAAAATGACTTTTCCTATCATGCGTGTTGTAACTCATTAATTTGTAAGATTCACAGGAACAAATGGTGGAGGACAACATCAAACTACTTTGGATTCAAGGACCTAGCCTTCCTAGAATCAGAGAGGGCTCTCTCTATTTTTATGATTTAACTGGATAATTATAAGTGCTAATATTAATCTAGTTACAAAAATTATGAGGGTTGTTTGTTTTGATTGATTGTGTGGTTGGACAGATGGGGCTGAAGGGACTAATCCATTTAGCTATGGAGTCAAAAGGCTGGATTGGCACATCAACATTCAATAGCATCATAGGGCAAGCTAGTTGTGCTAGATGCATCTTTAGAGAAGTATGAATTACGAGGTGAAATAAATAGTAAGGTTCAGTAGTGACTAAAGAGAAGTTAAGAATTATCTAATCAAACTTCAATAGAAAACATTCAGATTGTAAATGAAGACAAAATTAAGGTGCTCCGATAGCAAATATTAATCTAAAATTTCTGATTTACAATTACGTGAATAGGTGCACAATAGGGAAAATAATGGAAACATTTAAACAAAGAAGTAGCACATCACCATTTTGACATAGCTCAAGAATCCTATAAATGACCTTTGATTATTGATGTCGAGCTCCAAAATAATAGTGCTCCAATATAATAGTTCTTAAAATGTAGGGGCTAACCATATCCAACCCTTGATAATAAAATTCTAGCAGTATTTTACTAAAGACTAAGTCGGTTGTCCTAGTCTACTTTGGAAAACTTCATTTATTAAAACAACTGAAAATTGAACATGTATGGCCATGCAAGGGCCGAACAAAGAAAATCTCTGACAAAACACCACTTGTGGAATTAACTTTGGTAACTCTTCAAGAATGAAAAACTCATGCGGCTCTCTGTAAATCAAAAGTAGGCTTGAAGGTGACATGTGTTGATCTTGAAGAGGAAACAAAGGATGCCTCTGACATCTGGCCCTGCTTTTCAAAAGATTTGTGTTGGGCAATTAAGTCTAGTGAAAGGATAGCTACTTTTCATCGAATAGAGACTGTGCTATTGTGCTTTTATACCTTTTACATTTCTACCATAATAACACAACAATTTAGCATGAACACCCTTTGTTGCCCGACTCGACCTGTGGTGTTCATTTGCTACCCGAATATTTCTTGTCATGTTTCAACCCTTTTTTCAAACAAAACAACATAAAAAATCATATACCTGGACCTGAAAATGTTTGGATTGTAGTTCTGAAGCTGCATCTCATCCATGCACCTAAACACATTTATAGTTTAAGTTATGAAGAATTTAATCGGTGATATGATGTGAAGTGGGAGGTGACGTGGAGGGAAGGTGGGACTAGACCATAGCCCACAGATCGTAACTCTTAAGTTTTAGTTATAAGCGTGGAGGTAAACTTTAAAAGATGCGATGTGCAAAGTGTGAGGAGAAGGTAAGTGACGTGGCTGGGGAAAGTGGGACTGACTGCATCACAAATCACATATCTTATCTTTTTGTTACAAGAAGCGGGGTTAAAATATAAAACTTGTGAAGTGCGGCAAGAGGGACCCATCTACATTTCAATTGCAAGCCAGAAAGTTTCTGCGGTAAGGTAGAGTTTATGATATTTCATATGATATGTGTTTCAATGTATTTAAAAAGGCTGTGAAGTGGGGGGTGGAGCTGTTGTGGTGGGGCCAATCACCACATCACAAATTAAACCAAATACATTGTGGGCACTTCAAAGGTAAGCTAAAAAATATGTGATGCAATATATTATCTTTGCTGATATGCGATGGATGGCGGGGAGAAAGGGTGATGTGCAGGGATGGCCCACTTTAATCGAAATCGGGGAAATTGAGAAAGAGGAAGGTAAAAAAATGATATAAAAATAAAAGGTAAAGGCAAAGACTAAAGTGGAAAGGCAGAAAAAATGGTAAGGTTTAATGATTTTTTAAGGAGATTGAAATGGAAAGGAGGTGTGGTAGATGAAAATGTGAATGGGTCGCACTTCATCGCATCAGTAAAAAAAAGAGATTTGGCATAAGTCTTAATAGGTAAGGTTAAAATCCTGCGGGTTGCGAAGTGCAGTCAACAGGTAAGGCTTATTTGCATGCCACGGTTGAATGGGTCCCACTTCATCGCAAATCGCGCGTCACTAACTTTAACCTTTACCCTTGTGCCCATCCAGAAAAAATTGCGATGAGAAATTACGAGTGAATCTCTATCATTGATCATTGCTTAGATCCAACGGTTGTCACAACTCCCTTATTATGGTTTTTTGACCTTGTTTCTTTGGTTCCCCAAGTTCATTTCTTAGTTGTTCATAGAATACTTGCCCTACATTCACGACTTTCCTTTACTTGTTTTTCTGCCTTAACTACTTCTCTCCTGCCTTTGATTCTTTATTTGGAAAATATTCTGAGTATTGACATCTATGTATAGTATGAAAATTTTGTAAAGAGAAAGTACATAGTCACCTTGTGATACTATAAATTATAGGGTTCTAATAGTGTCTCTAGCTGGGGATGGTAGCTCCTTTGAGAGGTGTCAAGAACACCGCAGACTAGTAGCTCGATCCATTGGGATGATCCCAACCCTGCAACTTGATCTGCAACAACTTGTGTAGCTGAAACCTTCAAGCTAAAGTCAACACTCTCTGCAAACTCAAATCTGGCACATACTTGATGTGAAAACTAGAAAGCAATCTAAAACTAAAATTTGAAATATGCTCAGAGTGTTGAGCTTTATTTGCACACTTCCTACCCTAATCCTACTTGGAGATGATATATACACAAAGTGAACTCCTTTATCCAATGAAACCAATCAAGTAAATCACTACATGATTGATTCTTGTTCATTTTTTTCAGTATGCTAAAAAAACAAAAGGGCCACTCCCATTTTACTTTCCTTTGAACAACAATGCTCAAAGTTTTACTTAAAATCTACAACAAACCATTCCTGGCATAACATAATCCTTCTTTAGATGATTCTAAGAAACCAGCAAAAGGATCTTGTAACAACACCTGACCCTGAGGATTTAAATAACAAGCTTCATTTAGGGTTGCTCCTTGTCCCACTATGTCATGCTTCGGATCCTTCTCAAAGAGAATCTCTAAAAATTCTTCATGGTCATCTGACATGTCATCCTCATTATATACCACTATGCTGTCCTCAAGCAAACCTAATATGTCTTGACTTAGTTAGCTGAATTCTATTTGAAGGCCATCATTTTGGTGAATAGGAGCACTTTCTAGCCATACGCCTTCCTGAGAAGGTAGAAGAGCATCAGTATCAATCTGTTCTTCTGTTTCTTCATGAATAAATGCCTTAGTACATAAATCAACAGTAGAACAAATAGAAATAATCTCTGCATTAAATAAAAATTTAGAGGTTGGCTGCATGCTTAGAATCTAATTTATTTCTTTTTCATTTAAAGGAGGAGGGAGTCTTTGTTTTATTTGGATTGCACAACAATTGTTTTCTTTCTCTTGTGAAGACCAATCATGAGGATGAATGTTTTCTTTAGTCTCACACAAAAGAGTAAATGAATTATCATTTGTCCCCTTAGAGAGATCTTGTGGATCTTCTTTCATTTCTTGATGGCTTTCATTTTCAACTAACCTCTCTTGGTTATCATGACAATTAACTTGAGAATTAAATTCATGCATTTCTTATAAGAGATACTCAAGATGCCAATTTCCTAGATCTTCATCAATATTTACAAGGTATTGTATGAGATCCTCAAACTGATCACAACAATTTTCAGCTAATGATAACGATGGATAATATTCTTTATAATGCTCATAAAACACCCTATGTAAATATCTTAAAGAAAAAAAACTACCAAGATTCAAACCTTCATAACATTACCTCGCTTTCCCTTCTAATGTTGCCATGAAAACCTTCATGAGGCAATCCTCGTGCCATTCGACCTTAAACTTCCATGAATATATATGAAATTTAATGAGATGTAAGAAAGCATCATCTACATTCTCATCTTGAAAAATATGAAGATTTTTTTGCCAATTTATCTGAGGCATTTTATGTGGGAATCTAGGAATGTGATCTCTGTTCATTGGAGCATACCTGCGTTGTATTCATGGATCCATCTTGTCAATCAGTGAGAGAGTGGGGTCAATGTATATTCACAACCAATCTGGATTCTTCTACCAATGGAGTCTTTAGGTCAACTGAAAACTGTGGAGTCGCCAGGTGGATGATTTAAACTTTCTTGTGTCTCGATGTTGTCCACCATCAACAACTAGATACCAATCTTGGAACATAATTCAACCATACAATATTTTGACTGGGCTTTATGAGTTTTGATGAAATATTAAGCTTTCTCCATAACTCCCTTCCCTAGTACGGTCTCCATTATGGTGTCACTCCATAATTTGTAAGGTTGGCAAGAACAAATGACAGAGGAGAGCATTAAACCACTTTGGAGTCAAGGACCTAGCCTTCCTAGACTTAGAGAGGGTTCTATATGTTCTTATGATTTAACGTGTTGATCACAAGTGCTGATATTAGGCTAGTTACATAAATTATGAGGGTTGTTAGTTTTGATTGATTGTGTGGTTGGACAGATAGGGCTACAGGGACTAATCCATTGGACTATGGAGTCAAAAGTCTAGATTAGCAGATCAAAATTCAAGAGAATCACAGGAAAATCTAACTGTGTTAGATGGATCTTTAGAGAAGTATGAATTATGAGGTGAAATAAATAGTAAGGTTCAATAGTGACTAAAGATAAGTTAAGAATTATTTACTCACACTTCAGTAGAAAACATTCAAATTGTAAATGCAGACAAAATTAAGGTGCTTCAACAACAAATCTTAATCTAAAATTTATGATTTACAATTAGATGAACATATGCACAATAGGGAAAACAATGGAAACATTTGAACAGAGAAGTAGCACATCACCATTTTGACATAGCTCAAGAATCCTATAAACGGTCTTTGATTATTGATGTCCAACTCCAAAATAACAATTCTCCAATATAGTAGTTGTTACAATGCAGGGGCTAACCATATCCAACCCTTGATAATGAAAATTCTAGCAGTATTTAACTAAATAATAAGTCAGTTGCCCTAATATACTTTGGAAAACTTTATTTATTACAAAAAACTAAAAATTAAACAGGTATGGCCATGCAAGTGCCGAACAAAGAAAATCTCTGCCAAAACACCGCCAATGGAATTATTTTTGGTAACTCTTCAAGAATGAAAAACTCAAGTGGCTCTTCGTAAATAAAAATTAGGCTTGAAGTTGGCATGTGCTATTCCCGAAGAGGCAACGAATGATGGCTCTGACATCTGGCCCTACTTTTCAAAAGATTGGCATTGGGCAATTAAGTCTAGTGTAGGGCTAGCCACTTTTCATCGATTAGAGACTATGTTGATGTGCTTTTCTTCCTTTTTCATTTCTACCATCATAATATAACAATTCAGCATGAATGTCCTTCACTACTCGACTCGACCTGTGGTGTTTATTTTCTACTCAAATCCTTCTTGTTGTGTTTCAACCCTTTTTACAAACAAAACAACGTAAAAACTCATATACCAGGACTTGAAAATGTTTGTATTATAGTTCTGAAGCTACATCGCATCCACACACCTTGCAATATTTATAGTTTAAGTTATGAAGAATGTAATTAGCTATGCGACGTGAAGTGTGAGGTGCCGTAGAGGGAAGGTGGGATTGAACTGCAACCCGCAGATCGCAACTCTCAAGTTTTAGTTATAAGCGCAGAGGAAAAATATAAAATACTTGAAGTGCTAAGTGTCCAGAAAAGGTAAGTGACGTGGTAGGGGAAAGTGGGACCAATAGCATCACAAATCGTACATCTTATATTTTTTTTACAAGCAGTGGGGGTTAAAATCTGAAACTTGCGAAGTGCAGGGATATGGACCCGCCTACATTGCAATCACAAGTCAGAAAGATTCCCCAGTAAGGTAGAGTTTATGATGTTTCATATGATATGTGTTTCAATGTATTTCTAACGGTTGTGAAGTGGGGGGTAGAGCTGCTATGGTGGGGCCAGCTGCCACATCGCAAATTAAACCAAATACATTGCGGGCACTTCAAAGGTAAGTTAACAAATATGCGATGCAATATATTATCTTTGACGATATGCGATGGATGGTGGGGAGAAAAGGTGACATGGAGGAATGGACCACTTTAATCACAATTGGGGAAATCAGGAAAGCGGAAGGTAAAGAAATGATATAACGATGAAAGGTAAAGGTAAAGGCTAAAGTGGAAAGGTGGAAAAAAAGGTAAGGTTCAATGATTTTTTAAGGGGATTGAAATGGAAAGGAGGTGTGGCGGGTGAAGAGGTGAATGGGTACCACTTCATCGCATCGGTGAAAAAACCATATTTGGAATAATTCTTAAGAGGTAAGGTTAAAAAATTTTGGTCTGCGAAGTGAGGGCGACAGGTAAGGCTTATTTGTGTGCCACGGGTGAACGGATCCCACTTCATCACAAATCGTCTATCACTGACTTTAACCTTTACCCTTGCTCCCATCCTAAAAAACTTGCGATCTATGATTATGATTGAATCTCTATTGTTGATTGTTAATTAGATCGAATGGTCCTCACTGCTCTGTTAGTATGGTTCTCTGACCTTGTTTCATTGGTTGTACACGTTCATTTCTTAGTTGTTCATAGAATAATTGCCCCATGTTCACAACTTACCTTTGCTTGTTTTTTCTGCGTTAAATACTTCTCTGTTGCCTTGGATTCTTTCTTTTGAAAATATTTTGAATATTGACATCTATGTATAATATGAAAAATTTGTAAAGAGAAAGAACATAGTCACCTTGTGATACTATAAATTACAGGGTTCTAACAATGCCTCCGGAACTTATTGTTAAATTTGGTTCTATATATCTATATCTATATATATATATATATATATATATATATATATATATATATATATATATAGGATTAACAAAAAAAATACAATACAAATACAATATTTGCAAATACACATGCCAATTTAAAAATAAATTTCAAGAGAAGAAACAGATTATTTGCTTGGGTGGAGTGTTTTCTTTAATGGTTTAGTCATTGGAGAGTTGTCACCTTTTTACCCAGCCGGAATGCATTGCATATGTTTGGCTTGAAGAAGAAAACAAATGAGGGAGTACAATAGGGAAAAATATTTTGCATTTTGTTACAACTTCAATTAAGTTTCAAACCCTCGAAGTAATTTTGTTGAGGTAGATCAAATTTTTTTGGCATATGGGAGCTCATCGATCGATTTTAGCTGCAAGTTGAATACACTTTTTTTTTGTGCTCTAGACATTGTATTTTTTCCGGATTTTTAAATGGTCTAGAAAAATGAGTTTGAGTATGTTTGTGCAATGTTGGCTCCAATTTCCATAAATATCACTTCCTTAAAGTCTATGGTGCCAGTAATTGTGGCTATTGCAACCAGTCTAATAGAAAAATGGACTGAGTGAGTCGATTCTGATGAGAACAAAGATATTCTCTTCTTGATATTGATGGCAGCCAAGAAGGAAAAAAAGGGAGGAAACATGACCTCCAGTTTTTATCCTATTGACCTTTGACTCACATATTAGTTTCATGGAATCCAAAATTATTGCAAAATGGATCTTAGAATTCTGTTGTCTCTAGGAGTGACGTAATAGGTTGAGATTATTGTCATATTTGGTAGGATTTATTCCCATGATCAGTGCACAGATTCTATTCCATATTTTTTCCAAGGTTGTTGTGATCATCTGTAGATTTTGTGGGATCATTTCTGCCCAGATTTATGTTGCGTTGATATCTATTGGGGAATCTAATGTGTTGATTGGTGAGTATAGTGCTCCATCAACTATAGGATATGTAATGTAATTTGTTGGAGGACGTGTTTCCACTAGCTCCATTCTTGAAGAGTAATGAAGGAGCATGGATTAATGCTCAGTTTGTTCATTTCAATAGAGGTGTGGTTGATTAATAAAAGTGGATTTTGATGGATCGTGCTCACCGTATTTTTATTTCACAAGAGTTAGTATTTTATTGGATAAGGTATGACTTTTGGATTTAAAATTCGATATCAGAGAGCCTTCGAGGTTCTCCTCTTGTTCGATATGGAGGAGAAAACATTTTGGCCCCTCCACATCATGGTAAAAAACACAGGGATTTTGAACCACAATTTTCCCACTATCGCACAGACTTTCGATGAATACTAGGACCTGAATTTGCAGATGTTCTACAGGGGAGTTGAATGCATTGGCATATGAAATTATGGTGATTTAAATTATGATAATAACCTGCAATATGAAAACGAGGATTTGAAGTAAAGACAATGGTTTGCCATGCTCCAGAATAGTATTTTGGTGAGGAACATTTGTGGTTCAACACTCTCTAAGGATTTACTGCTACCACTATGCATCATGGAATGCGACCTATGGTTGCACCAAAGCATGAGTAGCGTGGAATAATGGATGAAATGGATGTTGGTTCTATGAAGGAGTATATATCAATTATTTTCCAGGACCCAAGATTTGTTCTGCAACACTGGAATTGTATGGTCGAATGAACGTCGGGAGTCACCCCTCATAAACGAATCTAAGTGGGGGCATTGAGCCAGTCCGTGCCATCCCATGGATATTTTCTTGGACACAAACACAATTTCATAGTCCTTTTTGGTGCAACATTCAATAATGTTGTGGACAAGGATATAATAAATCTCCATATGCTGCAACAAATGAAACCAAATTTGCAGTGCTTGAGTCTGAGTTGACATGGATGCAATAGAGAATTTCAAATATGCATATTGTGGCTTCAAAATTCTGATTCTGACAGAAAAAGGTGAAGGAAAAGGGGAATGCGCCTTTCAGGAAATTTTATATGCAGCTAGTACAAAGAGCTATAGGTTCAGATTGATACTTTTGGAGGACCAAAAGTTTTATTTTTGGGGAGGATTGATCCAAGAGGATATCCAAAAATGCAGAAGTTTACTTTGTGCACCATGAAGAAATTTTATGATTGGTGACAAATTTTGGAATAAGATTAATGCATTATTTCATTTTGAATTGTATAGTGGATAATGTTGTAAGTGAGTGAAAAATGACTCACAAAACATTCACTTATTTTCCATTTGAGAAATAATTTTTTTGTGAGAATTCACCTCATAACTAATTTTCTATTTCTCCATGAGAATTTGAGATCTCTTTAGCATCGTTGAGATCCTTGAAGTTTGGATTTTACCATTTTTTTTCCTTGAGTAATTTTTAGATCCTAGAATCATGGATCTTGTTTTCCTTAAATGTATTAAGATCCTACTATTTTGGATCTAAGTATTTATGTATTTTTGTTGGGGGAAAACTATATAAACTCATGATGTGATATTTTTTTTTTTTTTGGGGGGGGGGGGGGAGGTGGGGAGACTTCTTCAGAGATTTTTGGTGTGAGATTTTGGAGGAGATTTTTAAGAGCTTGAAGCCTTGTTCTGAGAGAAAATCTAGCCCTTATGGTGTTAAGGAAATGCCTTTTATGTGAGTGCCTTTGGCCCATTTGTGAGAAGCCAACTCTTTAGGGAGCATGATCCACATATTTGTGAGATGTTTCAGTCCATTGTAAGAAGGCGAATGCCTTAGAATTAATAAAGTGATTCATAGTTCCAAACGAATCCAAAGACGTAGCCCTTTTCCCCTAGGGCGAACTTCATTATCATATCGGTGTTATGATTATTCATGTTTGTTTGTGTTTATTATTTCTTTGGTATTCATCTTTCTTTGAATAATGTCAATGTGACGGTAAATCATTATTTAAAGAATGTGTCTCTCATGTCTGCATGAAAATCATGTCACTAAAAGATCTTGCAATGAGTATTTTGTTTAAGTGTTAGAAAAAATTACTCCAATCAAGGTATGATTAGCACAAAATAAAAAATTTGTTCAAGCTGGGAGATAGAGTATGGCTACTATTTCATAAGGAGAGTTTTTAGGGGTCTGGTATCAAAATCAAGTTTCTTAGATATGGTCCCTTTGATATACTAGAAAAGTGGGTGAAAATTTCTATCATCTTCGTTTACCCCCATATATGCGCATTTACTTAGTTGTGAATGTGGAGAATTTGAAACCCTATGAGCCTTCCATGCTAGATCAAGAAGAGGATCAGGATTTACCTTCTGTGGAGGATTTGGCACTAGATTCTTAGGCATAGTTGAAAAAAGACACAATTTTGCAGAAGAGGTCCAGAACTACAAGACAAGGGCAACATGACATTTGGTATATTAGGTTGAAGGGACAACTTTTAGGAAAAGCTAAATGGTACACTAGAGGGAATGTGGAGGAAAAATTTCCTCCCCTCATTTAGTAAAATATTTTGGGGAAAAAAAGCCTCCCGAAATGGGGAGGCATTATTCAGATTGGATCGTTATTTTTTTTTTCATCCATCTCAATGCATTAAGAGTGGAAAAAGTGGAGGAATCAACTTATGGAATCATTTTACTGAAAGGACCCATTTTTGCGAAATGAGGTCTGGAACCTTATGGGGGTGCTTTGCGGCATCAAATGATGTTTTTGTGGGTAAAAAAATTCTCCTTACTTCCACACCTTTTCATGTTGTTATGCACACAAATATCTTTCCAACGGTATAAGAAGCACGTCAATAAGAGTTTGTATGAAAAATTTATGCCACTTAGAAGTTAACCTTCTCGTTTTCACACCTATAGTAAAGGATGATGTCACATTAGCCCCTATTATTCATGGAAAATGGGCTAGCCATGTGTTTTTAATGTTAAATACTCTATAATATTCTATATTTTAATTTTAGTTAATATTTTATGTAGTCAAACTTAACCACTAGTAGGCTATCAGGTTGTGTTATAACCGAGCCACTAAGAGGAAGAGGAATTCCATTTTTTCGAGAGAATTTTGTTCCATAGTTGAGAAAATATAGCTAAGAGAGATAGGTGATAGAGAAAACAGAGACGATATGTGCACTGTAGCAACCCAAGAGCCACAAGGATTAATTTTGTACATGCAGCCTTATTTTCTACATAAAGAAAGAGAGAGAAGCGACCTCACCTTCCAGCTGAGTTTTCTCCAGAAAGGGTTTCCCAGAGCATATATTATGTCATGTGTGTGTGTGTGAGTGTATTTTTTCATTATCTACTTATATGCATAATTTCCATTTGCATGCACTAATTATAGTTAAAGTTATAGATCTAGAAGTTTAATAGTACTATAATAGTGTAAAAATGTAGGATTTTAATATATTATTATCAGATCTATTGTCATGAATTGTCTAGTGGAATATACACTACATTTTCTGGATCAATTTTCTTGCCTCCACCCAAATATTGATGGATCCCTAGAGAAAACCATCTCCACCCCTAACCCTTGGTATTTTCCTGAGACCACCTCGTCCGAATCCAAAACCTTCTAACAATCCAAAGCTCAACCAAGGATGAATTCCATCACACCATGACTATCCAGAAATTGTAAGGAAAGGATAAAACCACTTCCAAATCAAGAAACACCCATACCAATGGTAACAAATGAAAATAATATACACATTCATGTACCATGCATGCCAAAAATAGCTAGGAAATCACACATGCAACTTGCTACCTGCAAGTATTCTCGTTGAAGCCACTTGATTCAACTCGTCCTTGCTTTCCTGTACTTTCTTGTCCTTCCTTTGCTTGATTATTTCTTTCACATCTTGGTGCTCTTCTCCTCTTTCAAGCCAATCCCAAAACTCAACTGATAAAGGCCCCAAAGTGATGCTCTGATGCCTTTTTATTATTGGTGCCTCTATTGTCTTCATTTCCCCTCTATTTTCCTTCAATTTCCTCCTCAAATGAAACCTATGACGTTTCAGCTTAAATTTCTCCTAATTTCCTTTATTTTCATAAATAAGATTCCAATAATTCATTTTTGAATTTTCGAAGGCTTTTCCATTTCCTTTGCAAATTTCCCCTTAGCCATAATAAAAAATAAGTGATGCCCACTAGGATGCTTTTCCCAACATTCAGCTTGGAATATGTGTCCCATGACCTTCGTCTTATTTGAATTTATGAACTTTATTACATGATATTTTACATCGAGGTTGTTACAAACCCCTCACCCTTAGGAGAACACCGTCCTCAGTGTTCCATGACACCTAAAAGCAACAATATCGTTGAAACAAAAGCATACTTTCCATGGAGCTTTATAACTTAGCTCAATGAAATATTTGTAGTGAAAAACCTGCTAAAAATGAAAACCAACATGGCAACCATGCCACTTATTGGAGCTTTATAAAACAACTCATTGTGGTATATACAATGAAATCATACATAAATATATACATACACCAAAACTCCTTTTCCTCAACCAAAAAATAATGAAAGATACATTCCCACATATGATAAACCATCTTCTATGTAGCTTCATCGGGCCCAAAGTGCTTTCACTACACTTTAACTTTCTTGATTTCTCTGTTCCGGAGCATGAGCTATTTCCACTGTAATATGCACTCAGGTTTCAGATGGAATTATACTTTTGGCTCCACTTGCAATACAAACCAATCAATAACATGATCAAGATATTTCAAATGTATTTTAAGCAATGAAACATAGAAAAAATCATGGACTTTCATTTTCATAGGAAGTGCACATTTGTGGGCCACTGGTCCAATCCTCTAAAGGATCTTGAAGGGCCCATAATATGAAGGTGCCAACTTGGAACATGATCCAATCCTCAAGGGGATCTTCATTTGATTTATGCACAAGTACACATGCTCCCCAACTTGAAACTCCTTAAATTTCCTATGCTAATATGAATAACTCTTTTTCATATCCTGTGGTGCCCTTAGATTCTTCTTTATAACCTGCATTTCCTATTCCATCTCTACCAACATGTCCAGTACAATAAGTACCCCATTCACTGAATCACTCTAGGTAATGGGAGTATTACAACTCCGTCCATAGTGTTCCTCAAATAGACTCATCCTCGGTGACTTTTTTTAACCATTGTTGTAAGAAAAATCAACCAGTGGAAGATACTCCTCCCATATCCTCTTTTGATGCATTACATACATCCTCAACATATCCTCTATTATCCTATTGACCCTCTATGGTTTTCCATCTTTCCTTAGATGATAAGTTGTACTAAAGGAAAACTATGTACTGAAACTTGCAAATAATTCCTTCCAAAACCTAGAAGTGAACTTGGCATCTCTATCTGACATAATATTCTTAGAAATGCCATGAAACCTCACTCTCTCCCTGATCAATACATTTTCTACCTAACTAGATGAATAATTAGTATTCACTGGGATGAAGCGAGCTACCTTTCTCAACTTGTCAACCAAAACCATGATTGAATCATGCTGCGTCGATGTCCTCTACAAACCTCTAATGAAATCCATGGAAAACAAATTATGTTTCCACCTTAGAATTAGAAGAGTTCATAACAAAATAGTTGGGTTCTTACACTTAGATTTCACCTCCTGATAGTCTAATCATCTTCCAAGAAACTCCAACACTTCCTTCTTCAAGTTTGACCAATAGTATAACATCTTCACAACTATTAATGTCTTATGATATCTTGGGTGACCTGAATATGGCTTAACATGAAACCCCATAAAGATAATATTCTTTAGCTCACAGTGATTTGGCACATAGATCATGTCCCTATATATCACTAAGTTATCTACCTTGAAATGATAGTCCACATCTTTTTCATTTGTACCCTCCTATAAATTGTTCCTAAGCTCCCTATACATGTCATCATGTTGTCTTATGTGTAAGATCTAATCCTGTAAATATGTCCCGTACGATATCATAGCTGCAACATGGTTCACCTACACTCTCCTATTGAGAGCATTTGCAACCATGTTCTCCTTTCCTTTAATGTATTTGAGCTCAAAATCAAACTCACTAAGCATAGCCAACCATCTAGCTTGCTTGGAATTCAAGTTAGGTTGATCAAATAGATATCCCAGTCCACTATGGTCAGTCATAAATATAAACCTCCTACCAAGAAGATAATGACTCCACATATTCAAGGCAGGAATGATCGCTTCCAACTCAAGATCCTGAGTCACATAGTTCTTCTCGTGCTCATTCAATTTACTTGACTCATATCACATCACCTATCCCTCCTACATGAGGACTCCACCAAGTCCTCTCTTGTAAGAATTTGTGCACACCATTAACTCTTTATCTGGGTCTACAATATTTAGAGTTGGATAATTTGTAATAAACTTCTTCAACTGCTCAAAATTGTTGCATTGTAATATTCCAAAATGGGGAAACTTAGCATTATATGCACAAAAAATGAATTTTTTAGAAGTATAAGCATTAACAGAAAAATAAATCCCATGGATCCATTAGATTTGACATTATATCAACTATAACTGAGAGGAAATTAGAAACAAATGACTTTTTCCTAGTTAAACAAGCCTCCCATGCTCAAAACAACCCCAAAAACACTGAAACCCCAACATTTATCGTAACACAAATTACTACATAAAGTGATAGCAAATTTTATAGAGGGTTTGTGCTCAATAATATAGAGACAAATCAGATCTTCTATTATATTAATCAATGAGGCATAAAAACATAGATCTAGTCTCTTTTACATAGATCCTAGATGACCCGGCAAGGGTTTCTTGACAAACATGATATACATGAAATATTTGCTGCAGATATATGGTGGAATAAAACTATATAGCTTAATATCTACGTAAAAAAGGATGAAAATGCAAATAAATGGCTGTAGACTCTCCTACTAGATTTTCGGGAAAAAGGCTGATCCTCCTCCTCGGAAACTAGCTCACAAAACAAGGGATTAAACCCCTCCACTGCAATACCTTAAGAAATAACGTAGTTTATCCAAGGGAATATGTTGTTGCTGAAGGTGACCACTTGGCCTAACACTGGATAGTGGAAAATGTGGCACAGGATGGTCTTCTCAGATTTCTTAGACAAGATCTCCAAGCAAGAGTGGGGAATTCCCGCATGAGAAAACCCTTGCACTAAACAACGCAAAAAAAAAAGAAGCTAAAAAACCAAATGATGCAAGAAGTATAAATAGACTAATCATATAAAATACAATCTTCAATCATAAACTATATGGCTGCCATTCCCTCCATTATATAGTTGATGAGCTTCCTCACCAAGGGTCCCACCCAATTATGAGGTTGCTTCCATGCAAAGGCTCCTCTACCAAAATTACATTGTCCTCATTATTCCTACTCGTATTTTTAGAATTTTGTTAGATTTATTCAACCTTGACTTTATCTTCATGCATTTTCTCCTTTCACACCCAAGGTGTCTTCATTTTAACTAGCTAGATTGATCTTCATTCACATTGAGTTGTCTCTATTTGTGATCCACTCCTCATATAATAATGATATTGAATTGGTCAAACTTCGCTTTTTCTACACATTTTAGATCCTGTTCACACATGACGATGCTTGATCTAGTTATTAAAATGATCCCTTTTCACATTATGAGGGATTTTATGCCTACTTAAGCAAGTTATGAGCCTCCTTGCCCATTTATCCACTAACTAGATATTAAGAGAAAAATTAATATTCCTATTAGCCACATGGTAATTTAGGAATATTACAGTCTTACCCTTCCAAATGTTGCTTGTCCTCAAGCAATTGCAAGGGTGCTACAAAATCTCCCCTCCTCCTCTTGGGGCCTCCATGTCCAATAGTTTCCACCATTGCTTAATATTTGCTGCAACAATTCTGCCTCCCAATGGCTCCTCCCAAGTGTGTAAGTTGGCCTTTGGTGAATAAACCAAATGTCTCTCATCATGAAATAATGGAAGGTCTATATGGAAACCTTCTTGCTGATCAATGGCCTCCTTAAGATAGAAGTGATGACAATCATGGGGAATTCCATCATCTATGAAGGACTCCCATCTCCATGTTATCATCCAAATAAAATGAATCACCTCCCAGCTTGGTAATTCATAGAAAAGCTCCTCCCAATTTCTCATGAGAGGCATGTCCCAAGTGTTCCCAAAAATCTTATGGCCCATCTCATAAAGAAAAAAGTGATCTGCTATAGTGGCCATATAGTCTCCCATGCTCCCCTTGAAACATGTGGTGCAAAATATGTGGGAAATTTCTTTCCCCAAGGACACATCCAACCAATGTGTCTCTCCTCCAATCATGTCCCCAACAAAAATAAGAACATATTCAGCATATGGAATCATAATTAGAGTCATGCTCGCTTCCATATGTAGTAAAGGAGAAGGACAATGGTCCCTCATGTGTAACCAGTGCAGTTTCACTCCCAACTGCCATAGAATATGATATATCAAGTGTTTTTCCCCACACTTGTTTGATGTCCCATTCTTCTTACATGTTTGGAGAAGGTGTAAGATGGTTGGTGTTAATGAAGCACACCATGAAGAATACAATATCTCCCCAAAATATTTTAGGGAATGGTCAACATCTCCATTGCTCATGGCCCCAAGTAGCCCATGAAGCCCATAAGAAAAGGTGCCCCCTTTTGAAGAAAAGCCCTGTACATGAGTGTTAAAAAAATTCAAGCATATAATAGATAAATTGTGATGTTCATAGATACAAGTCTTACCATATACTTGATTCAATCAGCAAGGTAGCTCGTAGACGAGCTCCTTCTTACACCCAGTGAATAAGGAGGTAGTAATGATAACTCTTCCCAGGAGCTATGTTCCTCCTCAACTAAAAAATAATCCATGCCCTTCCTCATATGAGAGTGCATCTCCTCTTTGAAGTCTTCCAACATGAATCCATCCAAGATGGTATGGTATGCTTTAATGAATCCAGTGGGTTTAGAAAGAAAGATCTCATAGGCTGCATTATGTAGTTTCTCTTTGAGCTTGTAGTTTCTAGTTAAATAGATTTGATCATGAGAATAAATGACTCCATCAACTACCTTATGTTGCCTCCCTTGCAGCTGATCTTACTCAAGAAAATATTGAAGTTCATGGAATTCAACCTTCTTTTGAAATGTTTCTTTCTTCCAAAACTTCCACAGTTTTTCCCATGCATAGAAGAGTGTTAATACCCTCTTGTCATATTCAGAAACCTTCATTATATATAGAAGTATATTTTTCTGCTCCAAGGCTATGGAGTGGCCTTTTGACACCATGCTCATATTAATACAAATTTATAAATTCTTATTTGCCAGTGCAAATAGTTGAGTGGAAGATAGCAAATTCAATTTCAGAAAATTGCTCAGCTCTCCTTGGAACCCATCAATGGTTCTCAGTGATGTGGTAGATCCTCTCAACGCTCCTTCCTTAGCCAAATATGTCACTTTTTCACATAGTTGACAGAACACTTTAGTCTTCCTCCAATCAGGGGGTCTCCCTGGTGGAATGCCTCCATGCAAAGAGACATCAAGGCATAGAGCAGGATGTATATGTATGTGGATAGATTTGTCCTTGCCTTCATTGCACAAATCCTCCTACCTCCTTTGTGTATCAGCCTTCTGAAATAAAGAGGGGCATATACTCCTCATCATATGATGCTTGCCCTCCCCTTTATCTTCTTCTTTCTTCAAAATCTCATCATTTGATAATGATGGAACAAGCTGCACATGGATTGTGCCATGATCTCTATGTGTGAGATTCTTTGGAACTCCTTCCGAGAGTGCAAGAGTTTCTCTCCTTAGAGCAAGTGATCCATCTTCCTCTTAATGAGGTCCTAGATGTGCTCTTGATATGACTGCATTTTTATCCCCAACTTTCTCTTCCTCCTCATCAATAGTTGAAAATGCCTCATCATCAATAAGAGACCTGAGATCCTGGTATTTTTTTGAAGGAGGAACCTCCATGTCTTCCTCTTGAGAAGAAAGCTCTTCATTCAATGGGGACTTTGCCCTTGGTAATATATCATACAAGTTTTCATCCCTTCCAATGGTTTCCTGAAATGGAGTTGGGTTTATGGATCCTTCCATCCCATGCAAAGGTTTTGTTTGTTTTGGTTTGATTTTCTTCATCAAAGATGTTTCATGTGATTTTTCATCAAATATTTCCAATACTCTTCTAATGAAATTTGCATAAGTAGATGTATTTGCATGATTTAATGAGAAGGACTCAAAAAAACACCAAGCATATGCCTTACCTTCAAAATGAAGCATTGCTACTTTGATGGCTCCATCTTCAGAAACTTGATGTTGTTGCACATAGGTGTCTAGCTCCTTCACCCAAGCCCTAGCTGGACATTTAGGTGATCCATCAAAAGTAGATAGAAAAAATCTACCCACACGATGTTGCTTTCCCTTTGTGCTCCTTTCTTCTTTTATCTTGCAAAACTCTTGGAAGCTTATGTGATTTTTGAACCTCTTAGTTTGAGATTCATATTCTTGCAAATAATCACCAAGAGACTCCTTCTTTGGCACATGTCCTTTATCCATCTTCTTTGTCATGAAAAAATGGTTGGAAAATCATTGTAAATATGATGATGTGGTTGAATCGTCACACCCATAATATGAGGAACTAGATTTTTCTTCATGTATAGATCTTGTTGAGGGATCTCCAGGTTTTTCCCTCCTCATTTCTTTGATGTCATTGCTTATACCCTGCAGAGTTTAAAGAAGAAGTTTTGAGAACCACTTTCCTCTAGAAAATAAGGGTTTTCTTTGATCTCTCTTGCATATCTTCTCCTTCCAATGATGAGACTCCATAATGGTTGAAGAGCACAGGCTGATCCAAGATTAGGGCTATTATACCATTGTAATATTCCCAAATGGGGAAACTCAGCATTATATGCACGGAAAACACTTTTTAAAAAAATATAAGAATTAACAGAAAAATGAAACCAATGGATCCATTATATTTGACATTATAGCAACTAGATCTGAGAGGAAATTAGAAACAAATGACTTTTTCCTAGTTAAACAGGCCTCCCATGATCAAAACAACCCCAAAAACATTGAAACCCCAAAATTTACTGCAACACAAATTACTGCATAAAGTGAAAGTGTGGTTTATAGAGGGTTTATGCTTAGTAATATAGATACAAATCAGATATTCTATTATATTAATCGCTGAAGCATAAAAACAAATATCTAGTCTCTTTTACATAGATCCTAGATGACCCGGCAAGGGTTTCTTGACAAACATGATATACATGAACTATTTTCTGCAGAAGTATGAATGAATCACAATGTATAGCTGAAGATATACATAAAAATGGCTGAACATGCAAAGAAATGGCTGTAGACTCTCCTACTAGCTTTTCGGGAAAAAGGTTGATCCTCCTCTTGGGAAACTAGCTCAAAAAACAAGGATTAAACCCCTCCACTGCAATACCTTAAGAAATGACACAATTTATCAAAGGTACTATGCTGTTTCTGAAGGTGACTGCTTTTCCTAAGACCAGATAGTGGAAAATGTAGCATAGGATGCTCTTCTCACATTTGTTAAACAAGATCTCCAAGCAAGAGTGGGGAATTCCCGCATGAGAAAACCCTTGCACTAAACAGTGCATAAAACTTAACTAAATAGCCAAAGGATGAAAGAAGTCTAAAAATACCAATCATACAAAATATAATCTTCAATCATAAGCTATATTTCTGCCATTCCCTCCATTATATAGTTGATGAGCTTCCTCACTAAGGGTCCCACCCAATTATGAGGTTGCTTCCATGCAAAGGCTCCTATACCAAAATTATGTTGTCCTCATTAGTCCTGCTCATATTTTTACAATTTTTTTTATTTATTCAAACTTGACTTGATCTTCATGCATTGTCTCCTTTCACACCCAAGGTGACTTCATTTTAACTAGCTAGATTGATCTTCATTCACATTGAGCTGTCTTTATTTATGATCCACTCCTCAAATAATAATGATGTTGACTTTGTCAAACTTGAATTTTTCTACACATTTTAGATCCTGTTCACACATGAGGATGCTTTATCTAGTTATTAACATGATCCTTTTTAACATTATGAGGGATTTTATGCCTACTTAAGCAACTTATGAGCCTCCTTGCTCATTTATTCATCTAACTAGATACTAAGGGGAAAATTAATATTATTATTAGCTGCATGGTAATTTTGGAATATTATATGAACATTCCTCTACCTATTCAAATTTCTTTCCTTTCCTTTTCAATTATGTAATAGGATATGAAATTTGAGAGAATTTCTTGGCGAACCTCCTCGAATAACCTCCTAACCCCATGAATGATATAACTTCATCCACATTTCTAGGAGTTTACCATTCCATAATAACTCTTATCTTTTCTTAATCTACTACTATCCCAAATTCATGTACATTTATCTGTAATAAACTAAATTTACTAAGTTTTGCATACAACTGATGCCCTCTTGGCAATATCAACAATGTTGCAAAGTGTTTTTCATGCTATTCCTCATTCTTAGAATAGATCAATATATCATCAATGAATACAATCACAAAATTGTCTATATAAGGACTCAACACATTGTTCTTCAAACACATGAAAGTAGCTTGAGAATTAGTCAAATAGAAAGGAACCACAAAAAACTCATAATGGCCATACCTGGTCTAGAAAGAAGTCTTGTAGATATCCTCTTCTTTGATGTGTACTATATAGTATCCTGATCTCAAATCAATCTTCAAGAACATTGTTGGTCCCTTCAAGTAATCAAAAAAATCATCAATCCTCGACAACATGTACCTATTCTTGGTTGTCACCTTATTTAGTTGCCTAAAATTAATGCACAACCTGAGAGTACCATCCTTCTTATTCATGAACAATATCAATGCACCCCAAGGTGATACACTTGTTATTTTATCCCTTATAAGGAATTTCCTTCAACTTCAACTTCAATTCCACCAATTCAATGGTGCTCATCCTATAAGGTACCTTTGATGATGGTCCTTCCCTTGGTACCAACTCAATAGAAAGGTCCACTTCCCTGTGGGGAGAAAAATTTGAAATATTTTCTAGAAACACATCCTGAAACTGCTGCAAGATAGGGTACCTCTTGAGAAATTCCATGTCCTCAACATCCTTACCCTTTTTACTAGAAATATGAACAAAAAACATTATACACCCCTTCCTATGATAGTTCTTTGCCTGCATAGTTGTGATCATTCTCACTGGTGTAAGATTCTTCTTTCCCTGCAATATTCTCTTTCCCCATTATCATCTAGGAACTCAATAGCCTTGGCATAACAATATAATTTGGTCCTATGGAGGTAAAACCAAACCATACTTAAAATAATACCATATTATCCCAATGTAATCAAATTTAGATGTGTTAATGTAAGCATAACATTTAGCTACAATGCACAAGATCTTACCCAATGATGGACTCTCTTCTTAATACTTGTAGCCAAGAACACCAAATAAGACTTTGCATGCACTTATTTTTTGATACCACACTTATCCACTAGGTCAGGATTAACATAACTATAACGGGATCCAGGGTTAATCAAAATAGAAAAAACTTGATCACAGATCTTACCTTCCATCTCAATAACAGATGCCTGGTGATATGCATGCTTGTTATCCACGGCTGCATATATTCGAGGAATGTTATGGAAAAAATCCCTAAGTATATGTGTCTCCTGAGGATTGTAGATCTGAGGCCTGCCACCCTAGTACAATGAACAATACTTCTTACGATGATCTTTGCCACAAATTTGGTACTGCAACATGTTGAGAATTTTGTAGGGAGGTGTTTAATTCATTTCTCTTACTTGATAAATGTTTGTGTTACACTTTTTATTCTTCTATTACTTAGATATAATATTCATTAGCTTATTAGTTTCTTCATCAAGTCAATTATCAAAACACAAGAGACAAAATTTTGGCTCTTCAAGCTAGGGCCCAAACCTCTCCCTCTTGGAGAGGAAAACCCGAAAATAATTCTTCTTCTAGGTATTCAATTGATAAGCACCATAACCATGACATAGACCCTTGACACCAGTATGACTCCAAAATCCTTGTCACTTCTCTTCTCGGATTCTCTAAATGATCCTTCCTTTTGCACAACTCTACACCAGTACTAAGAAACTCATTTCCTATCTCTAAACAATGAAATTCTCCTGTGTCTTTCCTTGGTATAATATTAGCTTCCTAGAGAAATTTTTATAAGCCTCCTATTTATGCACCCTTGATATACTAAACAAAGATCTTTATCTTGTGGTAGTATCCGTACTTCTACACTATGTATCCTTCAGTCCTTGTCTCAGATACTAGAGTTGTATTATCTTAGAAATGAACCATGTATAGCCTTTCTCTTGCACTTCTTGAAATATGTTTTCCGTCACTGAGTAGTATATCTTCATTGCACCACTGAAAGACCTTCCTTTCTCACTTTCTATATTTATGTTTTGTACTATGATTTCCCTCGGTGTATGTGATAAATATAAGATAATCCAAGATATATTAGTCCTTCTCCTTTTCGTTATCTTATCCCCATGTCTTCATACCAAAGGTAGAATCGTTTATCCACAACTTTTTCAGACCCAATCTAAAATCTCTTGGTGATAAAGTGAGGCTAGAGTCCCTATATATATATCGAATGTCTTTACTTTGGGCTGACATAACCAAATTTAAATAGGTCGACTTGTCAAGGAGTATTTCCAACACTTTTGAGAAAAATTATTGGAGTAGCATGACAAGGGTTTGGTACATTTTCATTAACAAAATTTCCTTTACAAGTGTAAATTTACTTCATGTACATGACTCTAAATTATATATTTAAGACAAGATGACAAAACACCTAAAGACATCAAGAAGAAGTATTTGACCTATAATAAAAACTTCCTTGCTCATGAAACCTGTTGAGCCTCAAGACTGTCTTTATTTTTGGCATCTATCTCACCACTTTTCCTTCCTTTTTGACATAATTCACAAACCCAATCATTGTTAATTGATACATTTTCAGTCTGAGAAGGCATTTGAATGATCTCACTTTTATATTCTAATTTTTCTTATTATTTGAATGAATTTTTTATTTAGCTACAAAATTCATGCAATTATGTAGCTAATATTTGTTTCTGCAGTACCAATATTGTTTGAGATGTTCTGAAGATGAAGGAGAGGAGAGAAGCATATGGGTAGTTTTGAAATGATCCATATATGGATTTTTTCATACTCACCTATCCAAAATCGAGAGAAATAATGCCTGAAATCACGTTCAAAGGATTATTCAAATATAAGGCCAAGACAAGAAAACAAGAAGTTGAAAGCTTCACGATTTTCTCTCCACATAGCAAATCATGAAAGCTGTGAAGACTATAGTCCTGTTTAGAATTATACTTCTAAGTTTCATCAATATATTTAGGTGAGATCATCTCAAACAGTTGAATTTAGTTTTTTATAAATATCGGGTTGGTCTGAATAGGAGATAAGATTAAATTTTGTAATATTGCTACACATCGAAACTCTGTTTTTATTAATGAAAGGAGAAGGCGAGGTCAATACATTGATGCGTAATTAGTCACAAGTAATTCTTCAAGACGTTCTATTGCATTGGTCCCCTGCATAGAAAATGTTTCGTAGCAAAAATTTTCGTTTCTTTCTAGTTTGATTTTCCATTACTGCATATATTAATTACTGATTTTTTCATTATTTAAATGCTAAGTTTTCATAAGATGAATTATGTGTCTTTCACATAGTTTAATGCTTCAATTGTTTCTGTTTCCTGAAATATATTGATGTTATAATCTTGTTAACATATGGAATGAATCTCTCTTTTGCATTAGTCTACACAGTAATTAGATATCTCTGAACATACAAGCATTTTACCTTTTCTTAGTAGTAAGAATACTCTTTTTTTTTTCTTAGTTCAATTAGCCTTTCAATTTACACGACATAGTCATTTAGATTGGATATTGATAGGTGTAATATTTCTATTTCATATAATTTAGAATAGAATTCTTTTTTTCAATAGTAAATAGAATTAGAATTATTTTAATATTCTATTTTTCATAGGATTAATTTAGATAGCTTTCATTTGATAAATAGAGTGAAGTTTTTAATACATATTTTGATAGGACTTAAATATAGCTTGGATTGATTCTTTGTTCAATATTTAGAAAAGATTTAAGTAGAAATTTTATTTCTTTAATCCAATAGGTTTAGAAGTATTTTAGATATACATTTTAAAGATAATTGCCAACATAGAATAATCTAACATAGTTAAAGTTAATCATTGTTTCTTTTTATGAAATATAGATTTGTTTTAGATCAGTTTTCTTTCTTAATTTTACATTTCATTTTCTTCCTTCTTGTAACTTTCATTTTCTAGTTATTAAAATATTTTCTTTAGAGTAATTTATAGATCAAATTATTTCTTAGATTAATATTAAACATTTCCTTTTCTTCCTTATTAAGTTTATTTTTCAAGCATTAAAATTCTTCTAGATTCAGTTCATTTATTTCTTTTAGATTTCATTGATATAAAATCTCTAAAAATACAAAAAGATTGAATTTTCTTTTCTATTTATGTTAAAATCAATTGTTCTTCTTTCTCAGTTCTCATCATAGTAGTTAAGATTAGATTTCATTCCTGTGATCAGTTATTAGTTTTCCTATTTCATTCAAACATTTAAGATAAATCATAAAACACCCAAAAAAAAAATATAAAATCTACACAACAAAGTAAGAAGGATAAGCCTCTATCATATATAGTGCACCTGTACTTCCCAAGTTTACTAACTCCGGTTGATAATTTATGATAGAAATTTAAAACTTTAAATTGACTAAACATTTTGGTGCCATTTTGGGGGAAGTGTAGTTGGGAGCTTTATTTCTTAAATCTAAAAAAAAAATTCTAAAAAAAACAAAATCAAAAGCATTATATGCATAGAGAAAGAGATTCTAGGGGTAGATTTGTAGCTAAAGGTAGAATTTTGATCCGAACAACACCAATCACCCCACGAAGACCTCGTAGTGCAACACCACCATCTCAAAATCATATTTGGAAATTCAACGTAGAGACTCTCCAACTTCATCAACTGAAGAAATCATAGAAGAAGAAGATACTAGATCTCCAATAGAAGGAGTAGTCTTTTTAACCGCCACATGAGAGCAAATATTAGCTCAAGAGGTATAAATCCGTAGTGAAGTGGAGGAATAAGTATTCTTGAACATACCATTAAGAGAGGAGCCAAAAGAAGAACAAATAACTCCAAGAATAGAACCCTATATTAGTTCTGAGGAATCTATAATGGTTGGAGAAGGAGAAGGAGAAGTACACAATTTGAATGGAGATAACTTAAGAATTGGAGGAGGAAGAAGAGGTGGAGGAAATATAGGTGGACGAGATGGAGGAGGAGGTAGAGGAAGAGGAAGAGCAGAAGAGAATAGAGATGAAAATAGAGAAGACCCTGTTGGATGTCCTATCTATGATGAGGGTACAACTACCACAATGAAGAATATCTCACCTTCCATCCTTCCCAATTTTCATGGACTGAGAAATGAAGATCCTGAAACATTTCTATTTGAATTTGAAGTTTTATGTAGGTCTTATGACTACTCATAAGATTATCAAAAATTGAAATTGTTTCCTGCAACACTTAAGGGTGCAACATTAAAAGGGTTCATGGGTTTAATAACACATTCTATTAGGATATGGGAGGAGATGAAGAGTGCATTCTTGAAAAAATACCAGCATTATTGCATACCTCATAGTCAGAAAGATGAATTTCTTAAGATGATGCAAAGAGAGCATGAAAACTTAGAGGACTAAATTGAGAGATTCAGTTACAAATTAAAAAGAGCTAAAATGGAAAACTTGGATCAATATGCTTTAAACGCTCTCCCGTTGAAATCCATTAGAGATGAATGGATAGATATTCTTAATATGATGGGAAAATGAGACATTTATCAATTACCATTACCTGATATCCTTGAATTATGCATACATATCTCAAGAGATAAATCAAGAATTGGAAAAAATACAAGAGATCTTGTTCTCTCTAGAGTGAATAAATCTACATCTGGAACACTAAGTAGGGAATAAATAGGAAATTTTCTTGATGAATTCAAAACAGATATTATATGGAGTCTTAGTGAACAAATAGAAACCTTAAAATTACAAAACAAGCGAAAAGCTAAAAGTGATGCCGTATCTATCTTCTGTCCTAAGTACATAAATTAACATGCCTTAAGAGAATGTCCTCTTGATTTGAAAGTCATAGATAGATGTGTCATATGTATAAAAAATCATGAATCAAATAGATATCCTTATATACCAGGTCCTGAATTTGTATTCCAAGAAGAAATATCCTCACATCCAGTAGATCCTCTTTGTTTTGTCTCTAGAACACCATGGAAAGGGCCACAAAATCAAGGTTTTAATACTCAGATGTAAAATCAACCCCCATAGAATAATTTGAATTCATCAATTCCATGGCAGCAACCTTGGTCTCAACCTCAACCTTGGGCACAAGGAATCTAAAATCCTTATGGAAGATATTCTCAATATCACCAACATTCACAATCTTATCTGAACTATCATCCACAAAATTTTCCTCAACCTAGTCAACAACCTCAATTGCCAAATAACAATCCACAACTTCCATTACCATTTCCACCAAGGCCAAACCAACTACCTGCTCAGCCACTCACAAACCCAAATAATAAAAATGCACAACCTATTATAACATAGAGGGACATAATTTTCAAAATTATATGATAAATCCACTATATATTAACGATTGTCAACTTAGATTTGGTAGGATACTAGAAAATAAAAAACCCTCTGTTGTTATTCAAGAAAACGTTGATCACTTTGATGAGTAAGTTTCTCTTCATCCAAATGAAAATCTTTAAAACATAAATAATCATTCTAGAGAAGGGACATCTCTTCATTAGAATCAAAATTTTCAAAATCAAACAAAAAAATATCCAATAAAGTTAAATCCTATCATAGAGAAACCTTCAGTATCTATATCTAAACCTTGTTTTCCTGAAAGATTACAAATTGATAGCGGGGTAGATTTTTTTTTTTTTTTTTTCCTAACTATGATATATTAAATGAACTGAAAATTTCCTGTATCAAAATTCCTTTGTTACAAGCCATTAAGGAAATTCCAATCCTTGCAAAAATAATAAAAGAGTTGAGTATAAGGAAATCCGGAAGAAAAAAAAACAAGTGAAAAGAATCCAATTAGTGGGAAAAATTGCATATATCATGATGGGAAAAAAAACATACAAAAATATTTTGGTTGAGGAATTCCCGTTTTTAAAACACACATCAATGGTATTGAGATTCCAAATACATTGATTGACTTAAGAGAAGTTTTAAACATCATGAGTAAACAAACCATGGAATAACTAAAGCTTCCAAACCTTTAGTATACACCAACATTACTGCAATTAGCATATATATTAGTAATCAAGCCAGATGGTGTATTAGAAGAGATTTATGAATCCTTGGAATCTTGGGAATATCCAGTCGAATTTATGAGCTTGACTCCCAAGAACAAGTCAGGAGGACTTCCATTGACATTAGGAAGAACTTGGTTAGCTACAACTGATGCTTTCATCAATTGTAGATATGGTGATATGTTTATTTTTGATGGAAATTCAACAAATAAATTCACTCTATATCCTCCAGTAAAAAAATTATAGAATTAGAAGATGAAAAATGGATGGATGATGACAATGGTATACAACCTATTTTTACTATTTCCCACATAAGTGAAGAAAATCAAATTCTAAATTCAATAGAAAATTATGAATCATATTCATAATGTGAGAATAGTCAAAATTGTCAAAAACAATGTAATATTGAATACTTATCATCTAGAAAAATGTATTTATATTATATGGAAGAATTTGGTAAATATTTAATTGAAATATTTCCAGGTAAAACTTTAAACATAACTAAAAACCTAGAATAATTTCAAAAAAAGGAGTTAATCAAAATATTGCAAAAAAATTCTTTTGCATATGCATGGGAGTAAACTGATATGAAAAGAATTAATCCTGAGACTTGCATACATCATATCTATATTGAGAAAAACTCTAGACCAATCAGGCAACCTCAAAGAAGAATGAATCCAAATCTTAGGGAAATTTTAAAGGAAGAACTGCAGAAAGTACTAAATCTAAAATTTATTTATCCAATAGTCGACAGTCAATGGGTTTCACCTTTAGTAATTGTCCCTAAGAATAATGGAAAATGGAGAGTGTCTATTGACTATAGGGAGTTGAATAAAGCTAATTTAAAATATCATTTTCCATTAGCTTTCATAGATCAAGTTTTGGATACATTAGCAGGAAAGAAATATTTTTCATTTTTGGACGGGTTCAGTATGTACAATCAAATTCAAGTAGCACCTGAAGACCAAGACAAAACCATATTTACCTGTCCATGGGGAACTTATGCTTACAAAGTACTTCCTTTTGGATTGTGCAATTCACCTACAAAATTCCAAAGAGAAGTATTAGGAACTTTCTCTGATTTAATACATGATTGTGTGGAAGTGTACATGGATGACTTCACAGTTTATGGAAACTATTTTGAAGAGCAGGCATAGCTCATCTTATCATCCTCAATCTGATGGTCAAACTGAGATAGTAAATAAATGTTTGGAAGGATATCTTCGTTGTTTTGTATCCGATAAACAAACACAATGGGTCAAGTGGTTACCTCTCGCTGAATGGTGGTATAACACTTCCTTCCATACCGCAGCAAAAATGACCCCATTTATGGCACTTTATGGATATCATCCACCATCCATCACATCATCTTTAAGAGAAAATTCAAAGGTTCAAGCAGTGGAAGATCACATCGAGCATCAACAAGAAGTTCTCCAACTCTTAAAGGATAACCCGAATTTGGCACAAAATCGAATGAAACAACAGGCAGATCAACATCGCAGCGAGAGAAGTTTTGATGTAGGAGATTGGGTATTTTTACGGCTACAACCATATAAATAAATGTCCCTCAAGCAAGCTAAGAAGGATAATAAATTATCGCCAAAGTACTATGGTCCTTACAAGGTGTTGCAAAAGATTGGTACTATGGCATACAAATTGGAGCTTCCTACTTCTTCGCGAGTACATCCACTTTTCCATGTTTCATGCTTAAAGAAGGTTATAGGAGAAAATCTTCCAGTTCAAACAATATTGCCAGAACTTGATGAGGAAGGAAAAATCATATTGGAACCAGAAGCGGTCATGGAAACAAGAACTCGACAACTACGGAATCGATCAATTTCAGAGTATCTCATCAAGTGGAAGAATTTATACACCGAAGATTCTACATGGGAGGATGAAAAATTTATACAGAAGCACCCAGAGCTACTCAAGCGTTGAGGACAACGCTTTTTTGAAGGAGAGGGGCATGTTAGGTCCCTATATTACTAGTATAGTACCTTATTGTTGTTAGTGTAACCCCTTTATTGTTATTATTGTACCCTTGTAACCCCCATTCTGTTGTTATTGTGCCCCTAAATTATTATTGTTAGGTCGGCTAGGATTACATTGTGGCCCACCGGGATTACATTATGGCCCCATGGACTCCTATATATAGAAAGGAGGTTTTGTAAATTGAATCATCCAAGAATTGTTCATTCATGTAATGTATTGGAGGTTGCCCCCTCGAAGTGGCTCATTTCTAAGGCGTGAATATCTCTTTTCTTCTCTCTTTGGAGCTGGTTACACAACAAATGGGGAAACATGTTCCTACAGATGAAATTCCCTTACAACCACAGGTACTCATTGAAGCCTTTGAAAAATGGGCTCTGGATTTTGTTGGACCAATCAATCCACCATCAAGACAAAAGAGGTATATTCTTGTATGCACTGATTATGTCACTAAATGGGTAGAGTCTAAAGCACTTTCTTTTGCTAATGAAAATTTTATAGTTTCATTACTTTTTGAGGATATTTTAACTCATTTTGGTGTCCCAAGGGAAATTGTGACAGATCAGGGAACTCAGTTTACATCTAGAATGGTGCAAAAGATTGTGGAAGAATATAAAATCAAGCATAGAAAGTCTACTCCATACCATCCACAGGAAAATGGAAAAGTGGAGTCCACCAATAAAGTGATTAAAGAAATCCTCACAAAGACTATACATCTACATAGAAAGGATTGGGCAGATAGGCTTCTTGGAGCTTTATGGGCTTACCGGACGACATGGAGGAATACAACATAAAACACTCCCTATGAACTTGTTTATGGGAAGCAAGTCGTGTTTCCAATAGAGTTCCAAATCATAACCTTCAAAACAGCAGTCAAATTGGCACTTGACTTGTCAGAAGCTCAAAAGCATAGAATGGAACAACTCAATGAGCTTGATGAAATAAGGAAAAATCCAGTTCAAAAGACCAGCCCAGTTCAGCAACAAAGATCCAGATGGCATGATAAGTACATAAAAGAAAGAAAATTTTAGGCAGGAGATTTGGCACTTTTATTTGACTCAAAGTTCAAGGACTTCCAACAGAAATTTCAAACTCATTGGTTTGGGCCTTATGAGATTGAAAGAGTCTTTGATAATGGATCAGTCAGGATAAGGAATATTGACGAAGAAAAGGTTCCTCTTCTTATAAATGGACATCAACTAAGGGTCTATCATAAACCACCGACAAAGGAGAAATTTGTCAAAAAATTTCAAGAAAATGCTGATATGAAGTTCGTGAAGAAGAATCTTTCTTCTTCCCCGACTTAGTCTTCTTTTTGTTTTTCATATCTAAAGAGAGAGAGAGAGAGAAATAAATTATATATATATATATATTGTATAAGTATGAAAACCAATCACTGATTGGCATCCTTATACAAAAAATGCAAGGTGAAAATCAGAGTTTATTTCTCACATCTTATATTTTCTTTACTCCCATTCTAAAAATCCTAAATTCTTTGCATTTCCCTTTATTTTCGGAAAAATAAATATTAGTTATAGAATTGTTGCATTTTTGCAGCTATTGTGACATTTTGCAGCTCTTACACATCTCTGCGGCACAAATGAACAAAAAATTTTGACAAAAGCAACTGAAGACAAGATTGAAGATCATACTGAAGAATGTACTCAAGAACATCTGAGGAATCAAGATAAAGAAGAAACAATAAGGTTAGTTATATCCAAGGTATGATACAAATTTGTTAAAATAATAAGGTTCAAAACATTGATATATATAAATTAGATGATCATATATTGCGAACTCAAAAATGTCATCATTAAAAATGATTGTGACGAATCAAAATCAAAATCTCATGATTCACCACCAAGATCACATCATAATCCCCTCAACGATCAATTTTATCTCATTCATTAATAATTCAACGGTCATGTCTCATACTGAAACATCACTTATACCGAAGCATCACTTGCGTTCCTAAACCCTCGCTCACCCACTTCACTTGTTACCTACATGTCTCCACTATTTCATGACATAGCTCCTCCACGTTTCCAAGCTCAGATTAAAACCCTCAATTTATCCAGTCAGGTAGAGACAGTCTTGAAGGAAAAACTCTCGACAAGAAGATGGGTTTGATCGTGAGAATATAGGTAATAAAATCATGGAGGGATATCCGCAGCTAAAGGAGATACTGGAGAAGGCACAGTGACTTAATTTCATAGAGAAATTTTATGGGTTTCACAAGGAATTCACGAAATCTTTTGCAAGAGCCTTCGACGGAGTTGAGGTCAAAATAGGTGACATAAAATTTGTAGTCACAGAATACTTGGTGGCAGAGGCAATCGTGTAGGTTTTAACCCTGTACAGAAATTATCTATGAACGAATCTTTAAAACAGAAAATAAACAATAGCGAGAGCATAAAACATAAAACAGATAAACACAGATATTTTCCCCTTGATCCCAAATCGGGACGGCCAGCTTGATTTTTCATTATTTTCCTTTTAGTGTTACAACACATATATATACATGCCGAAGCATACATAAACCCAATTAATTAACCCTGGATTAGAACATAACCTTAGCTCCCTTGACTGGATCTACAAAATACTAGGGGCCGAAAACCATCATACCCAAAAACCATGTGCAAACCCATGCACAAAACCATGGGCGGGTCCGCCCACCAGAAAATAAGGACCAAAAAAAAAATTCGGGGCGCTACCCTGGACCCTAACAAGGGGGGCTACCACCCCCCCTATGACCTGGTATCACCCCCCCTGTTACCCCCCCATGCATGACTAGTCGTGGAAAGAATATAACACAAACCCAACATTCTCCCACTTGTTGTTTTCTTTCCGTAGGGGGCCACAGGAGAGCTGAGTCATTAGCCCAGCTTTGCAACACCCATTGTTGCTCTACAACAAGATAACTTCTGATTGCTCACAGACTTTGTCAATGCATCTGCAACATTCTTCAAAGTGTCGACCTTTACTAGCAACACCCTTTTAGCTTCAACCATATATCTCACAAAGTGATATTGAACATCAATGTGCTTTGTCTTTGAATGATAAGTAGGGTTCTTAGCCAAGAAAATTGCACTTTTCCTATCACAATCTATCTTTATAGCTTGCTGCACCAACCCCATACTTTAACACAATCTCTGCAACCAAACTGCTTCCTTGCTTGCATGAGTGGATGCCATGTATTCTGCCTCTGTAGTTGAAAGAGCCACTACAGATTGTCTTTTACTCATCCAACTGACTGCACCTCCAAATAGGCTAAACACATACCCACTTGTAGATCTTCTTTGGTCCATATCTCCAGCCCAGTCTGCATCAAAAAAACCATGAATGTCCAACATTCTTTCCAATCCTGGTCTTCCCTGGTAGCACAAGCCATAATCACTAGTGCCACGTAAATATCTGAAAACCCGCTTCACTGCTGTCCAATGCTCCTTCCCCGGGTTTGACATAAACCTGCTCAATACTCCCACTGCATGTGCAATGTCTGGTCTAGTACAGACCATTGCATACATCAGGCTACCCACTGCACTTGCATATGGAACACGGGACATATACTCCTCCTCTTCTTGTGTCTTGGGACACTGTTCAGCAGACAGCTTTACACCTACAGGAATAGGAACATTCACCGGTTTACTATCCTGCATATTGAACCTCTGCAATATAGTCTCGACATACTTCCTCTGGTTTAACCATAGCTTCCTCTTTGCCCGATCTCTCTTAATTTCCATGCCCAAAATATAGTTTGCAGCACCAAGATCCTTCATGTCGAATTTGGAGAACAGTTGGGTCTTCAAATCTTGGATAATTTCTTTGTCATTTCCAATCAACAACATATCATCCACATACAAGACCAAATAAATAACTCGGTCACCAATTAATTTAAAATAAACACAGTGATCCTCCTTGCTTCTGGTGAAGCCAAGTCCCCGTATATAGGTATCAAATTTCTGATACCACATCCTTGGTGACTGTTTTAACCCATACAGAGACTTCTTTAACCTACATACTAGTTCTTTCTTACCCTTCACCATAAAGCCTTCAGGTTGCTTCATGTAGATCTCCTCTTCTAGATCCCCGTGAAGAAATGTTGTCTTCACATCCATCTGTTCTATCTCAAAATCAAATGCAGCAGCAACAGATAAAAGTAATCTAATAGAAGTAACTTTGGCAACAGGAGAAAAAATATCACCAAAATCAATTTCCGACACCTGGGAATAACCTTTTGCTACCAACCGAGCTTTGTATTTCTCCACCTTGCCTTCTACATTCATCTTCTTTTTAAACACCCATTTGCTCCCGATGGGCTTCCTTCCAGCCGGCAACTCCACCATATCCCATGCCTCATTTTTGTGCAAGGATGCCATTTCATCAACCATGGCCTCCTTCCAGAGTTTTCCATCCTCTGAATCTACTGCCTCCCTGACAGTTCTGGGTTCATCATCAGTTATAGTTAAGGAAAAACTTGAACAGAAAGCAGATGGACTATACCTTTCTGGTTGCCTTCTTTCCCGAACTGATCTTCTCAAAGATGGAGTTTGTGGCTCTTCATCTTCTGAGTCTTCTTCTGTTGTAGAGTCTGATTCATCCTCCTTTAGCTCAAACTCTATCTTCTCAGGTTCCTTTGGTAGGAATTCATGTTTAACAACATCTTTCACTTCTCTAAATACCACATCTCGGCTGTACACAACCTTCCTTGTTTCTGGGTTCCAAAGCTTGTAACACTTTAAACCATCCTTATACCCAATAAAGATGCACCTTTCAAATTTATTATCCAACTTGGTCCTTTTCTGCTTTGGAACATGTACATATGCATCACATCCAAATACCCTTAGATGTGAAAGAGAGGGTTTCTTACCAGTCCATACCTCATGTGGAGTCTTATCCTCCAACGCTGATGAAGGTGATATATTAACTAAGTAACATGCAGTCTCCACTGCCTATGCCCATAATTCTTGTCCTAACCTGGTACCACTAAGCATGCTTCTTGCCTTTTCCATCAGCGTTCTATTCATTCTTTCTGCAACTCCATTTTTCTGAGGTGTGTATGGAGTAGTCTTCTACCATGCTATAACACACTTCTTACATAACTCTTCAAATTCCTTCTTGCAGAACTCCCCACCATTATTTGTCCTCAACACCTTTATCTTCTTCTCTGTTTGGTTTTCCACCAAAGCCTTAAATTCTACAAATATATCAAATACTTCAGATTTCTTCCTCAAGAAATATATCCATGTATTCCTTGAGAATTAATCTATGAATGAAACATAGTACACAGACTTACCCAGTGATGGAACTGACACAGGTCCAAACACATCATTGTGCACAAGCTTTAATATCTTGTTCGCCCTCTTAGCACCAAAAGGAAAACTCACCCGATTCTTCTTCCCATACACACAATGTTCACAGAAATCAAAATCCAGAGAGTTATTGGACATACCTTCTACCATACCATTTCCATGCAGTATCTAAAGGCCCTTCTCTCCAATATGTCCAAGCCTTTGATGCCATAGCATGGCCTTTTCTCTAGAGACCACTAGGATTTCCGCTCCACTTTTGGGAACCACAGAACTGTTGCACCCATCAATAACAGTGTTGCCCTGAAGCTTGTACAGAGTTCCAATCCAAACTCCCCGCATTAATACTAGTGCTCCCTGAACCATCTTACAGACATCTTTCTCAAACACTGTTTTTACACTTGCATCATCCATCTTTCTTACAGAAATCAGATTTCTGGCTAATGTAGGAATGTGCAGAACATCAGGAAGTGTTCTAATCCTTCCACCTTTACAAACTTTCCAGAAGATTTAGATCTCCCTTTAGATTTAGATCTCCCACTCGAAACCTTATTCTTGTTTCTATTTCGGGACCTTCCTTGTATAGATAAGGCATCTCCATTCTGGCCCTCCATATTTCTTCGTCTCATTTCCTCCGATAGCAAGGCTGAGACAATATCATCAAAATTCAAGGTAGTTGTATTGCTACCTATTGCAATAACCAGACTGTCCCATGAGTTTGGTAGAGAACACAACAAACTGATCCACTTATCTTCATCTGAGATTTTAATATCAACAGATGACAACTGACTTACCATAGTATTGAAGGCGTTCAGATGCTCTGTCACTGAGTCTCCATCCTTCATCCTCAGGTTATACAGCTTTTTCCGCAGGAACAATTTATTCACCAGAGACTTAGATTGGTACAAATTCCCTAGCTTGTCCCACAAGGTCTTCACCGTAGCTTCCCCAGATACATTCAACAATAGTGAATCTGAGACACATAACCGTATTGTGCTCTTTGCCTTCCAATCCAGTTTCTTCCAGTCTTCATCTGACATTTTCGTTGGTTTAGTACCCGGATCTACCGTGATCCACTGATCTTTATCCACCAGCAGATCCTCCATCTTGAGCTTCCACAACTCAAAACTCTAACCATTAAATTTCTCAATCTCTATCTTCCCACTGCTCACCATCTTCTTTCACTGCAAGAATCGATCCCTTAGATCTCCCACTGAACAGGGTCTACCTCAGGCCCGAGCAAAAAACCTCTCAGCAGCAAAGGCGTCCCCTTGAATCCGAAACCTGGCTTTGATACCAAATGTAGGTTTTAACCCTGTATAGAAATTATCTACGAATGAATCTTTAAAATATAAAATAAACAATAGCGAGAGCATAAAACATAAAACAGATAAACACATAGATTTTCCCCTCGATCCCAAATCGGGACGACCAGCTTGATTTTTCATTATTTTCCTTTTAGTGTTACAACACATATATATACATGCCGAAGCATACATAAACCCCAATTGATTAACCCTGGATTAGAGCATAACCATATTTCCCTTGACCGGATCTACAAAATACTAGGGGCCGAAAACCATCATGCCCCAAAACCATGTGCAAACCCATGCACAAAACCATGGGTGGGTCCGCCAACCAGAAAATAAGGACCAAAAAAATTTTCTGGGGCATTTCCCCAGACCCTGATAGGGGGGGATACTACCCCCCTGTTACCCCCCCACGCATAACTAGTCGTGGAAAGAATATAACACAAACCCAACAAATTGGACATCCAAAGACAGCTGAAAGGTGGTTCAAAAATAGAGGAATCGAAAGTCTTCTTGAAAAACCTAGGTATAGACACAAGTATTTTTAGGAAAGGATTCCCAGCACAGCCCTTAAGAGTAAATGCAGGAACATGCTTTTGATAATTCATAAATTTATTACATGTGAAGGAATATTTGATTACATGTTTTTCTATCATGCTAGGTTACTGATGAATTTTCTAGAAGATAAAGAGATAAAGCTTCCATATTTTTTGTTTAATAGTCTAAGGAAGATGGCAGGAATGGTTCAAAAGAGGGTTCAGTTTATAGATAACACAATGCATCATCATGCATTAACAAAAATCCCCAATGAATTTCATTTAAAGAGAATAGGAGATACTTGGGATGATATCCTAACTAGAAATAATTTTCAAGAAAAAGAAGAAAAGCAGCCTAGTGATAACAAAGGGAAAAGAGGCAGATAGAAAAAAACTAGAAATCTTTTTGAAGATGAACAGCCACCTCAACCACAATCAGAAGATGAAACTCCTATTGCACAATTTTTTTGAAAGGCTAAGAAAAAAAATCAGTAAAAAGAGAGGGGTTAGCATGAAATAAAAAGGAAAAGTCATACACACAGAAAAATCATAAACTCAAAACATTCCACAACCAGTAAGAAGAAGCTCAAGACTTTACAAAGTAGCCAAAAATCCACTCCATGAAGTTACAGAACCTATTGATCTAGAAGAAATTCTTGAGGTACCATCACCTATCATTTCTTCTCCCATACAGGATCCAAGTAGAATAACTCCAGATATTGACCCTGTCTAGCAAGAGATATATGATTACATTGAATCTTTGGAAAGAAGAAATGTAGAAAAGACATCAATTCATGATGAACAACCTTCTAGTCCACAAGAACCTCTACTGAATACTTTAAAGCAAGATATTTTTGAGCTAGATATACTAAATAGGCATATAAAGAAGGAAAATGAAGCTCTGAAGATTCAGAATCAAATTGATAAAACCATCAATGACAACACTCTTCTACATCTGGGGTTATGGTTCAAAAAGGAAAAGAAATTGAAAAAGAGGAACAAATACTTGAACAGACAGATCACAAATTTGAAGTACAAAATTCTGATGAAGAAACCGAGAGTAGCAGTGACTTCAAAAAAGGGAAAGAAGATGAAATTGGATGTCCTAGCAAAAGTGTCAGAACATATGCAGGAATAAGGTGAAGACTCACAATTTTGAAATTGCATGAGGACATGCAATGGTCTCTTAGTGGGGGTATGTTGAGCCTCAAGAATGTCTTTATTTTTTACATATATCTCGCCACTTTTCCTTCCTTTTTGACATAATTCACAAACTCAATCAGTGATAATTGATACATTTTCAGTCTGAGAAGGCATTTAAATGATCTCTCTTTTATATTCTAATGTTTCTTATTATTTGAATGAATTTTATATTTAGCTACAAAATTCATGCAATTCTGTAGCTAATCTTCGTTTCTGCATCTACCGACATTGTTTGACAGGTTCTGAAGATGAAGGAGAGGAGCGAAGCATATGGGTAGTTTTGAAATTATCCATACATGGATTTTTTCCTACTCACCTATCCAAAATCGAGAGAAATAACGCCTAAATCACAGTCAAAGGATTCGTCAAACAGAGGGCCAAGACCAGCAGATGAGAAGTTGGAAGCTTCATGATTTTCTCTCCACGTAACAAATCATGAAAGTTGTGAAGACCACAGTACTGTTTAGAATTCTACTTCTAATTTTCGTTAATATTTTTAGGTGAGATCATCTCAAAACAGTTGAATTTAACTTGTTATAAATACGAGGTTTTTTTGAACCGAAGATAAGTTTAATTTTTGTAATACTTCTACACAGTGAAACCCTATTTTTATTAATGCATGGAGAAGGTGAGTTCGAGACAATTGATGCGTAATTATTCACAAGTAATTATTCAATTCGTTCTATTGCAATGGGCCTCTGCACAAAAAAGGTTTCGTAGCATAAATTTATGTTTCTTTCTAGTTTAATTTTCCATTACCGCATAGATTAATTGTTGAGTTTTTCATTAGTTAAATGTTATGTTTTCATAATATGAATGATGTGTCTTCCGCATAGTTTAATGCTTCAAGTGTTTCGATTTCCTGAAATATATTCATGTCATAATCTTGTTAACATATGTAATTAATATATGTTTTGCATTTTTTTTACACATTAATCATATATCTCAGATCATGCAAGCATTTTACCTTTGCGCAGTAGGAAGAATACTATGTTTTCGTTCTATAGATCATTTAGTCTTTCGATTTACACATCATATTCATTTAGATTTGATATTGATAAGTTTAATACTTCCATTTCATATAATTTATAATAGAATGCTTTGTTTCAATAGTGAATAGAATTAGAGCTAGTGTGATACTCTGCTTTTCAAAGAATTAATTTAGATAGTTTTCATTTGATAAGTAGAAATAAGTTTTTAATACATATTTTGATAGGACTTAATCATAGCTTGTATTGATACTTTGCTCAGGTTTAGAAGATATTTAAGTAGATATTTTCATTCTTTAATCCAATAGGTTTAGAAGTATTTTAGATATACATTTTAAAGATAATTGTCGGCATAGAATATAGCCTAACATAGTTAAAGTTAATCATGGTTTTATTTCTTAATTTTACATTTCCTTTTCTTCCTTCTTGTAGCTTTCATTTTCTAGTTATTAGAATATTTTCTTTAGAGTAATTTATAGATCAATTTCCTTCTTAGATTAATATTAAACATTTCATTTTCTTCCTTCTTAAGTTTATTTTTCAAGCATTGAAATTCTTCTAGATTCAATTACTTTCTTTCTTTTAGATTTCATTCATATAAAATATCTAAAAATACAAAAAGATTGAAGTTTCTTTTCTATTTCTCTTAAAATAAATTGTTCATCTTTTCCAAAATAGAAATCTCATCATAAGCTTTGATAATTAAGTTAAGATTTCATTTCTTAGATCGGTTCTTAGTTTTCCTATTTCATTCAAACAGTTAAGACAAAACACAAAAGCCCCCAAAACAACATATACAATATGCACAATGAAGTAAAAAATATAGGCTTCTAGAATATATAGTGCACCTGCACTTCACAATATTACTAACTCTGGTCGATAATCTATGATAGCAATTTAAGACATTAAATTGACTAAACAGTCCTTCGTATGATGATGTCAACATGACTTCATCATGCCACATGGTAGCCTGTGAGGGGTGTTGGGTGTGGAGCCTGATTATCTTCTTTATTTAGATGTATCGTCGCATTGGACCCATGTTTAATCGCTGCTAAGGGGGTCCAGGGGGGGTAGGTGATAGAGATAACAAGAGGAGCTCTACAGGGTATGTATTTACTGTAGGTGGAATAATTGTTAGTTGGGTTTCAAAAATGAAAAGTGTTGTTGGAATTTCAACAAAAGAAGTTGAGTATGTTGTTGCTACAGAGGCTAGTAAAGAAATGATTTGGTTATAAAGGTTTATGGATGAATTGGGTAAGAATGTAATATTCCCAAATGGGAAAAGCAGCAATATATCACATAAACATGGAAGGTAGCAGTGAATACATCAATACACCAATATGTGAGACAAATGTACAGCCATCTTATTAAACATATCAGCAAACAATAGGAAAAATATCTTGAGGATCAAGTCACTCAAGCAATACCATACAAGCCTCTAATAATCAAATATGCTATCACGTGAAAAATAGCTGCTATACAAATGCCTTGAGCTAAGACAGTGCAGTTTTAGGGCATAAAATGCTACATAAAGATAGATCAATATAGATCTGCTATTATATAGCTCAAACAATGCTAGGAGTGAAGATATACACTCCTAAACACCTTTCCAAGAGAAGCCGGGAAGGGTTTCCGAAAATACCCAAAAATACAAAATCTTAGAATGCAGCCCTAGGGCTGAACTACAGTTGCAAACTGAATACTAGAAGGAGGTGGCTGAAATGATAAATAAATGAATAGAACTCCTCTAACAAATTCTCCAAGTGCAAGGTTTATCCTAACATTGAAGATCTCACCCTCCAAAGCAAGCACTGAAACCTCCACAGCAAATGCTCACTAAAATAATGCAGTCGAAGAGGGAATTTGCACTGTAGATGATGGTAATATGTTGGCCTAGTGCCAATATGTGAAATAAATCATAATAACCTCCTTTTCTAATCTCCCAATGAGAAGAATGCTTCCTTCCCTGAAAAACTAGCTTAGAAAGTGGGTTTCTCAACCCTCCACTGCAACAACCTGCAACACAACAAAAATCTGAGCGGAAACTCCATTGTAGTTGAAGACAGAAGCTTGGCCAGAATTCCAGATGTGTGGGAATGATAGTACAATACTCTTCCAAGAGGCTACCTCAAGGGAAGAGGTGGGATCCCTGCTTAGAAACACCCTGTGCTAAACAGCACTGCAAGCTCAACTAAACAGCTGAAGGATGCAAGAAGTCATACAGGCCACAAATCAATAATCAATAACATAACCCACTATGTCTGCCTTTCCCTCCTTATAAAAAATGTGAGCCTTCTCACCTTGGGTCCCACTCATTAGGTTTTCCACTATCATGTAATCTTCCTTCCATTCAGACTGCACTGTCTCTTATTGATGATCCACTCCCTCCATACTAGCGATGTTGACTAGGTCAAACTTGACCTTGTCCACATGCATTAGCCCCTATTCACACATGATGGTGCTTTATCCAGCTATGAATATGATCCATTTTCACATTAAGAGGGATTTTATGCCTACTAAAGATATTTATGGGCCTCCCTACCCATTTATTCATCTAACTAAATGACATGAGAAAAATTAATATTCCAATTAGTTGTGTGCTAATTTAGGAATATTGCAGTCCTCCCCTCCCAAATGTTGTTTGCCCTCAAGAAACTGCAAGGATAGAACTGAAGAGTCTCCTCTCCTCCTCATGAATCATCCTCATATGATAAACTCCTCCAAGGAACAATATGTTGTCTCATTGATAAATCTACAAGTTTCTCCTCCTAAGTATGCAAGTTAGCTTTTGGTGACCATCCCAAATAGCTATCATCATGAAGAAGTAAAATACCCATGGAGGCAAAAATGTGTTGTCTAGAGGCCTTCTTGAGTCATGGAATCTGAAATATATTGGGAACTATCATTCCCATGTGAAGCCTCCATCCCGAAGCTATCATCCATACAAAATGAGTCACCCTCCAACATGGCAACTCATAAAAGATTTCCTCCACCTTAAGTTCCTGAAGAATAGGTGGGTTGTATAGCTGAACATGATGGATCAAATTTTCCATCCCACATTTTATCTCTCTCCACTTATGATAAGTGTAGAGTTTTTTTTGAATTTGGGCTGCAATGATGTTGCCTTCATGAAGCAAAAAAGCAGTTGCATCTTCAAAGATCCACACTTTGGTTCTTGCCTATACCATCCCATATAAAATGAATATGATATTATCATCATATGGAATCCAAATGAGAGAGTTAATGAAGTTTTTACATAGTTCTGGAAGGTACCAACAGTCTCCCAAGTAATTACAACGCATTTTTTCCAACTGCAGTTTCAAAACATGATGTGGCAAGTTGTCTCCAATCAATTTGCTAGTTGTGCATGTCATCTCATCTACTAGTAAATAGTAAATGGTATTGTATATCAACTGAGCATACAGGAAATAGTACAACACTTGCCCAAAGCCATACAAGAAATGGCTATCTCCATCATAGATGTTGGTCCCAAAATTATCATGAAGCCCAATTAGAGGCTTTCCCTCTTGTGGAGCAATGCATTGTATAGAAATGACAAGAGAATGAAAATATTTTGTTAGATAATCAATAAGTGCAAAAACACAAATCTTACCATGTACTGAGAGTAAGCTAATAATAAGATCCATGAATGATCCCTCCATAGTGGTATGACATACCCCCATGAATAGGAATGAACTATGTGTTGCATGACTATCTTTCTTCTTATGCTTGGAAATCCAAGTCAATAAGATCATATCATGGTAATAGATGTCTCCATCCACTACTCTTTCACTCTCATCTCCTACTTTTCCATCAAGTGCATCATATGTGAAGTGATCTTTGGAAAACTCCATCAACAAACCCAAGCTCCCAAGTGACAGTGTTGTTGGCCTTTGTAATAAGGCTCTTGTCATCTCATAGCTCCATTCTTTGACATGTCCAATGTAAAATTCATCTACCATAATGCTGCTATATATGTGATATTCCTTCCAAAGTGGAAGTACCTCCTGATCCTCCAAGGCTAAGGAGTAGCCCCTTTGCAACCTGACAATGCCATCACCTACTCCTGCCAAGAGCTTCCAAAGCAACAATAACTCTTGTTATCTCCCCACCCCATCACCATATAAACTATGGAGCAACAACATGATGGTTGACATGAAAGATATCACATCACCCCAATACACCCAAACTCCTTGTTGCTATATGATGCAAGTTCCATGCCAAGTTCCATCCACCAACACACCCTTTGAAGAAGGATATGTCACATGATGACCAAACTCTTTCAAGAGTAGCCAACGCAGCCATGCCTCCTGCTACCCTGTGTCATAGATATGTAAGTGGCTCACCATCCACACCCATTCATCCAAATGTGGGTGTCTCCTACCATGCTCCACTTTGGTACTCCTCCAATGGATAATACCATCCTCCCAAATCAGATTTCTATCTTTCCATTTCATGGGATGTTGAAATGCAATCTCTTGGAGATCTCCATATGAAGACCACTCATAAATGACAAAGTTGAATCCATAAGGATCCAATTATGCTAAAGGCAAAGCCATCTCATCAAGTTGGGTAGTGCTCAACAAGAAGGATCCATCATAGTAATGGGAGATAAGATGTATCTCATCAACCATCTACCTATCCTCTACTACACATGTGGAGTGTTGATTGGAATGCTCCAATAATGGCTGGGCCCCCAACTCATCACTGATACTCAAGGAAAGCGCTACTGATCTTCATGATGGTGCATCTACTATCTCAAGATCGTGTTCAATGTTGAGCACATAGTTCTTAATTGCATTTCCTAGGGCAATGCTCATCCTATCCTCCAAAAATCTACACTCCAACCCCAAGAGTTGTGTGTAGCTCAACAATGAGTAACCAGGATTATTATTTATCTCTTCCTTGATTCTATCAAGGCTCCTCAGCGCAGTGATAGTGTGCTGCTCCAAATCAGTAGTGTATCTTGACCCTAGGTCATGCAATGGCATCTTCCCACACTCCTCCATAAGATGTGTTGAAATAATATAAAGTGGAAATATTTTCATACCTTGGTTTTGCTTGGGAACATCTTGTATTTCTACAATGGTTCCTTCCTCTAGTGTGATGACTTCCCCAACTACTGATGATGATGTATGTTCTTCTATGGCGGCATCAGCGCTAGTACAAGTCTTCTCCTCATGCATCTCCAGAATAGTGCATGGGACTCTAAATGGAAAGAGATCAAGACCACTTTGCAAAGGTGAAAGTGTTCTTTCCCTTGATGCAAGTGCTCCTGCAGCAAGTGGTGGTGAAGGCCTCTTCTCCTCTGAATTCTTCTTGTCAAACTTTTTGATCAACCTTTGAGTAAAATCTGCATATGCAGTCACTCTTACATGACTCAAATGGTTGAACCACCAAATATTTGCTTCACCCTCAAGGTGCAGTGCTGCATTCTCAATAGCTTCTTTCTCTACTACTAGATGTAGCAGGAAAAATGCATCCAACTTCATTCCCCAAGATTTTTCTATGCGTGTGGGTGACCCATCAAAATTAGACAATAGAAATATATTGCTGCAAGGTCTCCTTTCTTCTTGGAGCTGAATGAACTGTAGGAGAGTTAGATTCTCCTTGAAAGCTCTAGGTTGAAATTTATATTCTGCACGATACTCACTTAGAATCTCATGATCCAAGTGTCCTCCATCTCCATGCCTTTTGTCTTCTTCCTCAAAAGAAAAGGGCATAGTGTATTTCTTTGGAGCTCTATGCAACATTGGTTTTTTCTTCTGCTGATAGGAAGTACATGGACCTTCCTCTTCTTGAAACCCTTTAAAGATCCCATTGCATCTCTCATCTTTCATCTACTTGACCTCCTTGGGGAGGTTCTTCATAGATCTGAAAAGTGATGAGACAAAGCTCATTCCTTCCATCATTTTAGATCTCGTTTTCTTCTCTTCTTCTTCTTATATCATATTGGCTGAAACTCACAGGTTGAGCCATGATTATGCTCTGATACCACTGTAATATTCCCAAATGGGAAAAACAGCAATATATAACATAAAAATGGAAGGTAGTAGTGAAGACATCAATACACAAAAATGTGAGACAAATGTACAGCCATCTTATTAAACATATTAGCAAAAAATAGGCAAAATATCTTAAGGATTAAGTCACTCAAGAAATACCATACAAGCCTCTAATAAGCAAATATGCAATCACTTGAAAAATAACTGCTATACAAATTCCTTGAGCTAAAACAACACATTTTTAGGGAATAAACTATTGCATAAAGATAGATCAATATAGGTCTGTTTTTATATAGCTCAAACAATTCTATGAGTGAAGATATAGACTCCTAAACACCTTTCCAAGAGAACCCAGGAAGGGTTTCCGGAAATACCCAAAAGTACAAAATGTCGGAATGCAACCCTAGGGCTGAACTACAGCTGCAAAACTAAATATTGGAAGGAGGTGGCTGAAATGATAAATAAATGAATAGAACTGCTCCAACAAAGTCTCAAATTGCAAGGTTGATCCTAACACTGAAGATCTTACCCTCCAAAGCAAGCACTTAAACCTATATTGCAAATGCTCACTAAAATAACGCGGTTATAAAGGGAATATGCACTGTATATGATGGGAATAGGTTGGCCTAGTGCCAATATGTGAAATAAATCATAATAACCTCCTTTTTTTATCTCCTAATGAGAAGAATTCTTCCTTCCCTAAAAAACTAGCTCATAAAGTGGGTTTCTCAACCCTCCAGTGCAACACCCTGTAACACAACACAAATCCGAGAAGAAACTATGTTGTAGCTAAAGACTAAAGCTTGGCCAGAATTCCAGATGTGTGGGAATGATAGTACAATACTCTTCCAAGAGGCTACCTCAAGGGAAGAGGTGGGATCCCTGCTCAGAAACACCCTGTGCTAAACAGCACTGCAAGCTCAACTAAACAGCTGAAGGATGCAAGAAGTCATACAGGCCACAAATCAATAATCAATAACATAACCCACTATATCTGCCTTTCCCTCCTTATAAAAAATGTGAGCCTTCTCACCTTGGGTCCCACTAATTAGGTTTTCCACTATCATAGAGTCTTCCTTCCATTCACACTACACTGTCTCTTATTAATGATCCAATCCCTCCATACCAGTGTTGTTGACTTGGTCAAACTTGACCTTGTCCACATGCATTAGCCCCTGTTCACACATGATGGTGCTTTATCCAGCTATTTATATGATCTCTTTTCACGTTAAGAGGGATTTTATGCCTACTAAAGAGATTTATGGGCCTCCCTACCCATTTATTCATCTTACTAAATGACAAGAGAAAAAATAATATTCCAATTAGTTGTGTGCTAATTTAGGAAAATTACAAAGAAGCAGGAGATGGGAAGGTTATACAGTGACAACCAGAGTTCCATTCATCTTGTAAATAAATCATCATTTCATTCCAGGACTAAACACATACAACTCAAGTACCATTTCATATGATCAGTGTTGGAAGATGGACAGTTGAAGCTGGAAAAGATACACACTAGTCAGAATCCTGTAGATATTTTAACAAAAGTTGTAACCAAGGAAAAACTGAGATTCTTCTCAATTTCAATTGGTCTTCAAGTATGATGATGAAGATGAGAAATATCCAGGTCCAAAGTGAAGTATTTTTCCAGCAAATGAAGCAGCAGTGGAGTTGCTACAATCAGTCTCCAAGTGGGAGATTGTTGGGTGTGGAGCCTAATTATCTTCTTTATTTAGATGTATCACTGCATTGGACCCATTTTCTTAATGGGGCAAAAACGCTAACCATCATTTAATCCCTGCCAAGGGGGTCCAGGGGGGCGGCGATGACATTTTGGAGCGCCCCACAAACGAAGGGGTTTCGAAGCGACGCGAAGCTAAAAAAAAGATGTAAAATTGCCTCATAAAATATTGTAATTTTGTAGTCAATCTAGGTCGTTCATTAGGCGGATGATCTGACGATAGAAGTTATGTTTAATTTAGGGTTTTTTTCCCTAGAAGGCATCCCCTCGTTTTCATATGAGGGTATTATATTACGGTTGTGCATGGTATGTGTATTATGAGTGAGAAACAGAAATGGGTAGCATGAATCAATATTCGTAGTCAGAAGTTGTAGTCCTCAGACAGATCTTTCTAACGATGTATCATGTGCGTCAAATAAAGATAGTATGCCAAAGTTACGACCCTAAGAAGTTGAAACACCAATTTACCCAAACGGGGCCCATATTTTTGGCGGTTCATCTCCTAGGGTTAGGTTTTTGGACGTTTAGAGTTTTCCATTATTTCTCAATAATAAATAGGTCCTGGAGCCTCATTTTAACATAGTTCATAGGCTTGTAGCCACCACATCTCTTCTCAGAGATAAGCTACCAGTGCCCTAGCTAGTTTATTTCCATTTTTTCTATAAGAAAATTTCAGTTCTTTGATATTAATGAAATGAAGTTTTATTTCTGCTACATCTTTGTATTTATGGTTATATGTGTATTTTTTTGCGTTCCTGCATAAATCCGGATCAATATCAAACTCTCATAATGCCATCATGAATGATACTAATACTTTGTTAGTCATCTCCTTTGACATCAATGACACTTGTTTCCATCAATTACAACATTATGTGAAATAATATCTTCCTTTTTCATTGATGGGTACAACCCCAGACATTGATGCTCATTTATGTTGTCAAGCCAAGCCTATATATGTATCAAACTCCCCTTATCATAGTGTTGAGGACTCTCACTTCCTTTCCATCCTTTCTTTTCCCAATACCTGCATTCTCTCCTCCAATATTCATGTACCTCTGCTTAAGGTTTTTCAATGCCTATATTAATGTCTACATTCTCTCCCCCTTTGAAATCAATGAAAAAATTTCATGGTTATATATGAAAACCTCGATACTCAAGTGTGAACCTGATCCTATCGATTCTTCATGTCTGCCATTTTTATCTGTATCTTCTAAGTATTTGTAAAAACTTCACAAGCATGTTTTCAATGCTTCTTAAATTGTTCCTATTCATGTATGATCCTGTGGACTTGAAAAAATATCCCTTGAGAGCATACTATGTTCCTGATACTACTTATAGAATCATGCTACCATTTTGTGAACCTAAAAAAGTATCCCCTTGAGATCATGTGCTTTCTTGTGGACTTGGTTAAAGTATCCCCTTGATACCATGTTTTCAATGTTGCTCCAATTGTTCTTGCACTTTCCTATGGATTTGAGAAAGTATCCCCTGAGGCCATACTTTCCTTACTTGTATTCCACTGCATTTGGTATACATTCCTATTACCTATCCTTAATTTACATATGAGATATCAAGTCATATTGGCCAATGGAATATTTCCCTATCATTTTTCACATATTGCTCTCATATCATAGTACCAACTGCATAAAGTTTCTTCTTAAAGTTCTAATTCAAAAAATAATAGTATTGAAGAAACTTTCACCAAAGGATTATATCTGAGGGATCAAATCAAACCTTGGTGCTTCCTGCCTTCTTTTCCATCTTGCAGAATTAATCCTTGGATTGATGGGAAATTCCTCATGCCATCTAAATTTGATTCAAAAATCTTGTGTTGTATGCCCTTCATTGTGACATATGTAGCATTAAATATTGGTATTCAACCTTTGGGAAATGGTTTGGGTATTATTTTTATTTTCTATATAAGCCTCCATCTAGGAACCTTCTCATATCCTCTATACCTAACTATATCATAGGTTCTGCAATCCTATGGTTTGTAACCAAATTTTGTACATGAGAAAAAAATAACCGAAGAACTTATTTTGATACCTAAAAGTATAGAGTGATCTTGATATTCTGAAGTTTTTACTTAGAGGAGCTCATTAATTTGTTGATTCCCAACACCTGCTTTAGTACCGCTTGTGGATCCTTTATGAGGATTCATTGTCATGGGATATTTCATTCCTTCATTATAGCTTTCTTCCTTTTAGGTATTTTGTTGCTTCCTGGAATTATGCTAAGAGTCATTGAAATTGGCATGCTTATCCTAATTCATCATTTGATTTTTATCTTCAACGGATCACTTGTTTTTGGATGCAATAAATGTTTGATCAAGCCTCTTGGGATGATATTCATTTGATGTGTTTAGGGGACCATTCTTGGATTCCTCACAACCTTATTAATAACCAATACCTATTTTAATGAGAGGATACCTTTGCATGCTAAGAATGTGACGTAGAGAATCAATCCCTTTGTGAAACTTTGATTTAAGCTACTCCAATTCTTATCTTAAGAAATTGACTCCCTCCTCTAGTCTTTCACAGATTTGGTCCTTCTCATTTAGTTGTTCATAAAAAAATTCATTTACCCTTTTAGCTTCTTCTAGTTTGACTTTGAGAGCAATATCGGTGTCTTCATTTATGTTTTTCTTGAAGTTTTTGAATTGGTTGACCTTCCTTCTTTTTGAGGATCCTTATTTCCTTCAATACACTTTTAAGTTATCCTTCATAATATATTTATACTTCATGTTCTTTAGTTTTAGTGATAAATAATATTTCACTTCTTTCTTCATCAATCACGCTTTCATTGTCACTTTGTTCTTTTGAATATAAATTCTTCTTCTTTTTCATTTGCTTCTTATTTTGGTACTTGGACTTGAATTTTAACTCATCATCATTATCATTTATATTAGAATATGAACACTTATATGCATAATGACCTAGTTTTTGTTGGGTGTGTGTTATATTGTTTCCATGACTAGCCCCACGCACCAGGGGGGTCAGAGGGGGGGCACAATCCCCCTTGTCGGGGGGTTTGCACGGGGTCGGTAGCCCCTCTGCATAGGGTTCGGGGCAGCGCCCTGGGAAAAATTTTTTTGACCCTATATTAGGTGGGTGGACCTACCTATGGTTTTGTGCATGGGATTAGCACATGGTTTTGGGCATGATGGTTTTTTTTCGATGGTACTTTGAAGATCCAATCAAGGGAACTCTGCTTATGTTCTAATAGGGTTAATGGATTGGGGTTTATGAATGCTTCGGCATCTATATATATGTATTGCAAAATTGAAAGGAACTTAATAAAAAATCAATTTGGTAGCCTTGGTTTAGGGATCCAAGGGAAAATATCTATGTATATATGTTTTATGTTTTATGTTTTATGCTCTCGCTATTGTTTATTTTCTATTTTAAGAGTTCATTTGTAGATAATTTTTGTACAGGGTTAAAAAATACATTTGGTATGAGAGTTTTTTCGGCTTCAAGGGGATGCCTTTACTGCTGAGGGGTTTTTTGATAGAGCCTTTGGTAGACCCTGTTCAGTGGGAGTTCTTCAGGATCGATTATTGTGGTAAAATAAGATGGAAAACAGTGGAAAGATAGATATCGGGAAATTTAATGGTTCAATTTTTGAGTTGTGGAAGCTCAAGATGGAGGATTTGCTGGTGGATAAAGATCAGTGGATCATGTTAGATCTAGGTACTAAACCAACGAAAATATCATATGAAGACTGGGAAAAGTTGGATTAGAAATCAAAGAGAAGAATATGGTTGTGTATCTCGGATTCGGTATTGTTGAATGTATCTGGGGAAGCTATGGTGAAGGCTTTGCGGGACAAGTTAGGGAATTTGTACCAATCTAAGTCTTTGGTGAGCAAATTGTTCCTATGAAAAAATATTTATAACCTGAGGATGAAGGATGGAGACTCGATGAAAGATCATTTGAACGCCTTCAATACTGTGGTAAGTCAGTTGTTATCTGTTTATACTAAAATCTCAAATGAAGATAAGTGCATCAATTTTTTGTGTTCTCTACCATATTCGTGGCATAGTATTTTTGTTGCAATAGGTAGCAATACAACTACCTTGAAATTTGATGAAATTGTCTCATCCTTGTTTTCGGAGGAAATGAGATGGAAAAATATGGAGGGCCAGAATGGGTATGCCTTGTCTATACAAGGACGGTCCCAGAATGGAAACAAAAATAAGTTCTCAAGTGGGAGATCCAGAGGGATATCTAAATCTCTAGGAAATCATGTAAAGGTGTGTTGGAAATGTGGAAAGGAATGGAACTTCAAAAAGGACTGTAGATCTAAAACTCCTGAGAAAGGTAATGGATCTGGTGATACTCCTTCTGCAAAGGTGAAAACCACCTCAGATGAAGGTCGGCATGTGTACATGGCTTCTTCTTCAAATACACATGTAGATCATGAGGCATGGTTGATTGACTCAGGTGAATCCTTTCACTTCAATCCCCATAGGGAGTGGTATTGCGAGTATGAGAAGTATGATGCTAGTGATGTCTTCTTAGGGGAAAATAGGAAGGCCAGAATTGTAGGACATAGAAAATTCAAGTTGAAGTTGCAAGGTGGAAGGATTAGAACACTTCATAGTGTTTTTCATATTCCTGCATTGTCCAGAAATATGATTTATGTAAGCAAGATGGATGATGCAGGTGTAAAAACAGTGTTCGAGAAAGATACCTACAAGATGGTTCGAGGAGTACTGGTTTTGATGCAAAGAGTTTAGATTGGAACTCTATACAAGCTTCAGGGTAGCACTGTTATTGATGGGTGCAACATTTATGTGGTTCCTAAAAGTGGAGCAGAAATCCTAGTGGTCTCTGGAGAAAATACCATGTTATGGCATCAAAGGCATGGAAATATTGGAGAGAAGGGCATTTGAATACTGCATGGTAATGTTATGGTAGAAGGTATGTCTAATTTCTCTTTGGATTTCGATTTCTGTGAACTTTTTTATATGGGAAGAAAAATCGAGTGAGTTTCCCTTCTGGTGCTAAGAGGTAGAACAATATATTAGAGCTTGTGCACAGTGATGTGTTTGGACCTGTGCCAGTTCCATCACTAGGTAATTCTGTGTATTATGTGTCATTTATATATGACTTCTCAAGGAATACATGGATATATTTCTTGAGGAATAAATATGAATTCTTTGACAGATTTAAAGAATTTAAGGCTCTGGTAAAAAACCAGAAAGAGAAGAAGATAAAGGTACTAAGGACAGAAAATGGTGGAGAGTTATGCAACAATGAATTTGAAGAGTTCTCTAAGAAGTGTTGTATAGCACGGTAGGAGGCTACTCCATACACACCTCAGCAAAAGGGAGCTTCAAAAAGAATGAATAGGATGTTGATGGAAAAGGAAAGAAGCATGCTCAGTGGTGTCTGGTTAAGACAGAAATCCTGGGCAGAGGCAGTGGAGACTACATGTTACATGGTTAAAATATCACCTTCATCAATGTTGGAGGATAAGACTCCACATAAGGTATGGACTGGTAAGAAACCCTCTCTTTCACATCTGAGGTTATTTGGATGTGATGCATATTTACATGTTCCAAAGGAGAAAAGAACCAACTTGGATAGTAAATCTAGAAGTTGTGTCTTTATTGGGTATAAGGATGGTTTAAAAGGTTATAAGCTTTGGAACCATAAACAAGGAAGGTTGTGAGCAATCGAGATGTGGTGTTTAGAGAGGTGAAATATGTTATTGAACATGAATTCCTACCAAAGGAACTCAAAAAGATAGAGTTTTAGCTAAAGGAGTATGAATCAGACTCTACAACAGAACTAGATTCAAAAGAAGAAGAGCCATAAACTCCAGCTTTGAGAAGATTAGTTCGAGAAAGGAGGTAATCATAAAGGTATAGCCCATCTTCTTTCTGTTCAATTTTTTATTTATCTATCACTGACGATGATCCTATAACTGTCATAGAGGAAGTGGATTCAGAGGATGGAAAACTCTGGAAGGAGGCCATGGTTGATGAAATGGCATCCTTACTGAAAAATGAGGCATGGGATCTAGTGGAGTTGTCGGCTGGAAGGAAAACCATTGGAAGAAAATGGTTGTTTAAGAAGAATATGAATGTAGAAGGGAAGGTGGAGAAATACAAAGATCGATTGGTAGCAAAAGGTTATTCCAAGGTGTTAGGAATTGATTTTGGTGACATTTTTTCTCTTGTTGCCAAGGTAACTTCTAATAGATTACTTTTATCTGTTGTTGTTGCATTTTATTTTGAGGTGGAACAGATGGATGTGAAGACAACATTTCTTTACGGGGATCTGGAAGAGGAGATATATATGAAGCAACCTAAAGGCTTTGGGATGGAGGGTAAGAAAGAACCGGTATGCAGGTTAAAAAATTATATGTATGGGTTAAAGCAGTCACCAAGGATGTGGTATCATAAATTTGATACATATATATGAGGACTTGGCTTCACTAGAAGCAAAGTGGATCAGTGTGTGTATTTTAAATTAATTGGTGACCATTTTATTTATTTGGTCTTGTATGCGGATGATATGTTGCTGGTTGTAAATGACAAATAAATTATCTGGGATGTTATGAATCCAACTCCAAAAATAGAAGAAAAGAGAGATCAACGTCTTAGAAATAAGCCACTTCTAGGGGGAAACCTCCTTTACATTACATAAATGAACAATTCTTGGATGATACAAACGATAAAAACTCCTTTCTATATATAGGAGTCTATGGGGTCTAATATAATCCTAGCTGACCTAAAAATAATAATGTAAGGGCACAATAATAACAATATGGGGCCTACAGGGGTACAATAATAACAATAAGGAGGATACACTAACAATAATAAGGGGATACACTAGTATTATAGGGACCTAACATGCCCCTCTCCTTCAAATAAGTGTTGCCCTCAACACTTGATTATTTCTTGATGCTTCTGTATAAAATTCTCATCCTCCCATGTGGAATCTTCAACGGGTAAGTTATTCCACTTGTTGAGATACTCTAAAATTGATCAATTTGGTAGGTTGTCGAGTTCTTGTTTCTGTGACTGCTTCAAAAATTCTTTCGATGCGATGTTGATCTTCCTATTGTTTCATCTGATTTTTCACCAAAGTTAGGTTATCCTTTGAGAGTTGGAGGACTTGTCGTTGATGCTTGATTTAATCTTCCACTATTTTATCATCCATATTAGCTTTCATTTGATCCTTCAAACCGTCCAAATTAGCCTCCATTTTTTTCTTTTAAACAATCTATGTCATCTTTGATTTCTCTTTGTTAGATCGAAATTTTTTGCACTTGGAACCGTAATTTTGATATCTCATAATGCAATTATTCATCTTCATGCATCAAAGTAGAGATTTCTGAGGGCTTAATGGGTGTGGAATTATTTTTGGGAGGAATTATAGAACCCAATACTGATAAAAATTCTTCAATATACTCCTGGAATCACTTCAAACTTCTTTTTCAAACAAACGTTATGCAATTTTAAAAAACAAATACACCTTTTTCTTTATTTTTAGGAGGTCGATATTAAACCTGAATTATCTTTGTGATTTCGATTCTTCAACATCTGAAATTCGGTCCTATAGTAGCCCTCTAAATCTTCTTTCGAATGCCACAGGTCTGACCCGATTTGGATGCGTCAAGGCAAAGTTATGCCCAATCTCCCACAATGCCCTAATTATGGACTAGTTCAGTAGAGCGAACTTGTACGGTGTGCCACATCTCCCTGTTCCTCCTTCGGCTCTGAAATTTATACACATGAAACTACAGTCCATGTACTTTCATCCACATCTTACAGAATTCCAATACAATGCTCTGAGAGAGATTTATGGTTAATTTCCCAAGGTCACCTCTTTTAGATGAAATTAAGGAGCCTACAAAGACCCTAAATTCAACAGATCATATATCCTAAAATATTGTGAACCAAGACCTGAAATATTTACATGACATTCCTTAGGATTTCGGCTTCACGTGGTAAAAAATTTAGCTTATGAAAATTCGTATAAAAACATTTACAGCAAAAATTCAACAATGACTGATTTGGAGTAGCAAAACCCTAGAATCCAAGGCTCTGATACCAAATGTTATGAATCCAGCTCCAAAAATAGAAGAAAAGAGAGATCAACACCTTAGAAATAATCCAATTCGAGGGGGAAACCTCCTTTACATTACATAAGTGAACAATTTATGGATGATACAAACGAAAAAACCTCCTTTATATATATAGGAGTCCATGGGGTCTAATATAACCCTAGCTGGCCCAACAATAATAATGTAAGGGCACAATAATAACAATATGGGGGCTACAGGGTGTGGAGTACTAAAAAGGTATGCTCTTGATGAATATTTCAATGGCTTTTTAATAGAATTTGTGAACCTTTTGTATCATGAATTTGGAAAGTAATAAGGAACTATAACAAAACATGTGAGAATTGATGTGCATAACTTAGCCACTGATAATGATTATTTTCTATACAGGAAAAGGAGAAAACGAAGAGTTGCCGCTCCAAAGGAAAAGACAAAGTGGAGATAACTGCTGTCTCTCTGGACGAGAACCGAACGCAAACATAGGGAAACAGATCAAAGCAAATCGGCTCGGGAAAGAAGGAGAGGACACCAGCTCAGCGCGAAAGAAAAGACAGGATGAAGAATTAACAGTTTGGCGAATCCCTCAGGATCGAAGATCCTGAGGGATCGCTGCTTTATTTATCTAGTTGCTTGGACATCTCCGCCATCGTTTTTATATAAAGACAGCACTGTTAGCTTGATAGATAATAGATAGACAAGAGAGAGATAGGATACGTTTTATGTAATCTTCTGTAAGACACCATCTTTGGTTATTAAGTTTTGTTGAAGACTGGTTCGATGTGTTTTTTATCGATGCATTAATGAAAGCTTGGTGATTATTCCATCTTCGCGTTTGCATTAACTTAAAGCGGTGTATCCTTGGAGGCTAAGGGCCCGGCCCCGAAGGACACTTGCTTCTGTACCATTACAGCTTCACTTCTGTGTGGTTTTTTTATTATTGGTATTTGATGAATTGATATGCTTTACAAGTTCATATTATATGCTCTGTTCAAGTTTGAATCGTTGAAGTTTCTACAGATAGAATTGTATGTTGACTCTGTATCAAGTTATTTATCCTTTCAAGAGTTAATCGCTCATTCTTACTGTTATATTACAGAGCTGTTATACTAAAACGTTCGTGTGGTGTGTGTTCCTAATTTATCAGTACTGTTCTATAATTCATTCGTTGTTATTGCTGTTCCATTAGTGTGATCTGTGTAAATCGCCTTTAGAGTGACAGAATGTTCTTGATTGCAAAGAGTGTATAGATTGAGTTTGGTTATAACCCGCGGGACTTAGTTATTCAATTGCTGTTCCATTTTAGAGTTGTTGTTCCATTTCAGAATAGTGGTTCAATCCTTTATTCGCTTTGATGTTTCATTTACTTGCAGTTGTTGGTTTGTTGTGAGAGATGATCTAAGGCTGTAGTGAGCAGTAGCAGTCACTGTCTAGCTCCCAGGCTCGTGATCTATGCTCTAGTTCCTTTTCCATCAGTTTCTGAAGGGATGGGTTATCATTGCCGAACCCTTGACTGATAAACAGTTGAGTTTTCTGAGTGTGTGGTTTATTCTTTGAAGTAATTTAGTTACCAGCAAGCATCCGTTTACTCTTGTATTACTTAAGCACTGTACTACTAGCATTACTCTGACAAATGAGCCTCGGATTGAGTCACTCTTTGTAATGACAAAACGCTCTCGGGTTGACATATTAATGTGAGGTAATTAGAGGTGAAAAAGACCCTTCTTATAGCTCTACACAGGGGTACAAAAAAAACAATAAGGTGGATACACTTGTTTGTGCTCAACCTAGTGTGCCTAAATTGAGTTCACTAATTTTCAACCAGGGTTGGTAAACTGTTGAAGTGTGGTGCACTATATGTGCCTAGGTATTTGTTTCTCACTACGTTGTGTTTAGTGTTTTCTGATGTTTTTCGTTTTATTGTTTTATGTTTGAAAAGGGAAAGAACTAAATGCTAGTGAAAAGAAGTTGTTAGCCTAAACTATGGATGGAAAATAACAAATGCACATACTAAAACAGAGCAAAGCCTAAACTATGGCTGGCAAAAAACAAATGCAAAGCTTGATAATGACTTCATTGCAAGGAAATAAATCACAACATGAGCTTGAACTTATCCAATTCATTCATTAAAGATGCGTTGGAAGAACTTGAGAAATGGACAAGTTAAGTATAAATGAAGTTCTCCTAATTAAACAATCAAACAATCAACTTACAATGTTACAACATCTCATCCATGGTTTAAAGGTTTATTGGAATATATTTGGAAAAGAACATTTGTAGCATAAGAAGATTTCTACTCTAAACTAGCTTCTAATTATGTTCTGCAACTCAATTTAACACCACTAGGCCTCACTCAAAAGTTATAGATTTCCTTTTTAGAATAGTCTTTGAGAAAAGGGTTGTTTGTGAAATGGTAAAAAGGTTGCAAAATACTCTAGGTCTTAGACTGATACTAGCTTTTGTCCAAATGATTATGTATTAATATGAGTTTGGAAAAAAATAAGTTTTGTAAATAATGAAGACCGTGGTATTTAAATTTAACAACTAATACAATTTAAAATGCAATGGATAGCAACTAAACTTGGAATGTTAATACAGTGAGCTAAGACTAAACTAGAGTGTTACTAGTCTACTTGAAGTGCAGTGAACAATGTTAAACTAAAAAGCCATTATCAAACTTGAAATGAAATGACAGAGCTGAACTAAATGCATTCTACCTCCGAAGTGTTGCAACTAAATTAACATGCAACTATCCTAAGGAATTCTACAGCCCATCTTGTTCAATATGAATGATATTTTGGAAGAGTTTGTGAAAACGAGTATGGTTGTATTATTCAATGCAATTGAACATAAACATAAAACTGAAAGAAAATACAACTAGAATCTAAGACACCACAGTTGTTTCTTATTCGTTGTTAATGATGTTTTGGAAGAGTTTGTAAGAGTAAGACCGGCTGTGACACTTAGTGTAAACAAGCAACTAAAACCTACAATACCACAGCTATGCCTTATTCATCGTAATGATATTTTGGAAGAGTTTATTAGAGTAAGTCTAACTGTGATAATTAACAAAAGGAAATGCAACTAAAACCTACAATACCACAGCTATGCCTTATTCATAGTAATGATATTTTGGAAGAGTTTATTAGAGTAAGTCTAGCTATGATAATTAATGTAAACAAATATTAACATAAACTTCAAAAACTTTCATAAGCTAGAAATGAAAACAAGACTAAAATACTTATCTAAAACGTATAAACAAGGCTGCTCAGGATGTAGGGGCCCTCTACCACTAGAGTAGCACGAAATCTACTTCAAGATTGATTCAACGCTTTCAGGGAAATGATGCTTCTTTCATTAAAGAGAAATTACTTCAAAACAGAGTGTTTTCGGACTTCTGAAATCTAGCAATCAACCATAAAATCTAACCTTGTCCCTCAGTTTCCCGAGCATATTTATAACAAAATTACATAACCGTATCTGAGATAACATAGGAATAATTGTCTTTCCTAATTAGAATCGAACTAGAACTCTGAAGGTGGTCTTCGTAATATGGTTAAGGACATCTTGACTGTCCTTATCCTGTTAGGAGTCTACCTCCTAATTTAAGTTCCCACGTGCATAACCGCCTACAGGATTCCGTTCAAACTTCGTGGAGAGCGACAAATGATAAGGAGATGATGTGGAATACAACCATATGTGCTTTTCTCTGAAATGACACCTGGAACCTGTGTAGACATGAAGATGGCTGTAGAATTGGCAACTAGCTATAGAATGTCTGCATTCTGCAACTAGATTTAGTTCAAAAAGTAATACAATGAAAAAATCATAAAAACATAGCAAGTTAGTCATGATATTCATTCTCAAAGAAATTTTAACTAATTCTATTGATCAATTGAGCCTGAGATTAACAATGGACAAAAGAAATGGAGTGGAATGTGGTGGAAGAAAGAACATTCTTGGAGCTCAACATACCCCCACTGCTAGATTCTTGCATGTCCTCATGCAACTATTCCATGAACTCTGAGACCTCTACAAGAACATCAAACCCTCTTCTTCTGCTTTGCCTGGTAGTTAAAGGCCTTTTGGGCTTCCTGATGATTAACATGAACCTTAAATTGGTAAGTGCCCTGATTAACTTTTTGTTTCTCTTTTTCAATTTTTCATTGGCCTTTTCCACTTTTCCCATTTGTAGAGACAAGGTTGAATTCATATCAGTTTTCAATTTAACTTTCTCCCTCAAAATATCATTTTCAGTCCTGATATGTCTATTAAGTACTTCTAGCTCGTACTTATCTCTTCTTAGCACATCTATTTCGGACTCTGGTGGACTAGGGGTTTTGTCCCTACTTTCTGAAGCTCTTCTCTCCAATGACTCAACATAGTTGTAAATTTCTTGTTGTGCAGGGCCTATTTCAGGAGTTTCTTCATCAAAATCCTGCTCAGTAGGTGTTTCTTCGTCTTCTATGTTTATGACTCCAGTTTGTTTAACTTTTGTTTTCTTTAGTATCCCCCTCAGTATGTGGCTCCTCCTCGGTTGAGATGGCCCTTCTCCTTTCCCTCTAGCAAATTTTCTTATGATCCTCTCTTTCTTAAGATGTTTCTTAATCTGAACTAATTTTTCAGAAATCATTTCTTCACTGATTTCTTGTATTGTTTTACCAGTTTCAGTTTTGGAGGATTTCCATTTTCTGCTTCTTTTTGTAGGTTTATCTTCAGGTGGAGGTTCCTTTGGTTCTTCAAAGTGATTTCTCACCAAGAAGTCATCCCAAGTATCTCCTATTTTTGCTAAATGATGTTCAATTAAAATCTTGACTAAACCATGGTGGTATAAGGTTGTCTCTAGAAATTGAATTCTCTTTTGAACACTTGAAGCCATTTTTTTTAAACTTTGAAGCAAGAAAAAGGGAAAACTGAGTTCTTCTTCTAGGAAATGCATTATCAATCGAATATGGTAAACATAGAAAGTACCATATCTACCTTCACAAGTGATGAATTTTTGCAGGACAAGCAACATGTTCCTCCATTTGTTTTTTAATGCAGAGCTAGGGATACCCTTTTTAAAAACAGTAACATCCATACCTGGTGACTTGAGTATCTGCTTCCATGCTTCGTTATGAAATTCTCTATTCTTAAACCACCTTTCTCCTTGTCTAGGCAATCCTGTTGCTTCTGCAATAAAAACCTCTGTGACAGTAAATTTAATATCTCCAACTTCAACCTCGGCTCCATTAAAGGATCTTGCAAAAGTTTTAGTAACCTCTTTGTGGAAGCCACTGAATTTTTCAAGCAATTGCAACCATCCTGCTTGTTGTAAGATTTCTCTGATTTGGGGATAGCCTTCCAAGTATTTAGTGCCAACTGGTTCAGTTCTCACAATGAGGCCCATAACTTCTTCTTCAATCTTCAATTCACTAGTCTTCTGCTCTCGGTGGGAATGGCCGTTAACAAATTGTTTTTTCCCCACAAATGTTTCCTCTATTCACATTGACAATGGTTGTTACAGAGATGCCTCTGTCTCATAGACCGAAATGGTTAAAAGTTGGCTACGGGAAAGAATGATATGTAGTGGTTACGGAATGAATATAATGAGGTGAGGATGATGTATATGAGTTGAAAGATATCACAGAAGGAAATACCGTGGAGATATTTTGTAACAAATTAAAAAATCATAATTAAATGCTCAGTGACGTGACTAATCCAATCATTTCAGTACTTTAACCGTTTAGATTTTTAAATGATGATTGGATATGGGTTTTGAAATGGTGGAATAGAAGGAGTTTTATCCAAAGTTTTTTCGGGGAGGATTGTTTGGCATGCTCAAATAAATTATGATCATGCCTAATTTATCATGATCATAATATATAACTTTTTGAATAATATATAACTGAACTATACTAAAATTTTTCATGATATGTCACCATAACAATTTCATACCTTTGCCTTTGCTTTGACTTTTTTGTGATCTTCATATGCTTTGTTCTCCCCTGAAAATCATTAATTTTTTGAGTCCTCATAACCTTCTTGATTTTGCTTGTTCTTGGATATGCAGGATCATTTTGTTGCAGATCAAATGATTACTAGACAGTGCTTTCAGGTTCTCTGGCTGCAGAATCTCTGTCTGGCTGCAAAATGTCTGACTGGCTGCAGAATGTCTAATTGGCTGCAGAATGTACCTGTAGAGAACTTTGAATATGGTTTGAAGCTGGAATGATGAAAGGTTGTATGAAATGAATAGTGAAATATGGTAGGATGGAGTATGAATGAAATGAATAATGGAGTGGAATGGATCACAACTTATGAAATGGAGTGAAGTATGAGAAGTGGCCTGCAATTAATGATATGTATTATTTAATTGTAGAAAAACATCAAACTTTAAAAACCTGGAATGAAAATGAGGTGGAGCATGGAGTGAAGTGAATGAAGTGTGGATGAATGAATGAAATGGAAAATGAGATGGACCATAAGTGAAATGAATCTGCACTTATGATTTTGTAATAACTACTTGCAGAAAGAACAGATTTGAAAAGCTAGAGTGTCAGAAAGATTCTGATTTTCACTCCACCTTTTCTGTATAAACATGCCAATCAGTGATTGGTTTTCATGTTTATACTTTATTATTATTATTATTATTTTTTATTTTTATTTTTTTTTCAATATCTGACTTCAGAAAATTCACTTAAGTTGATGAAGAAGAAAAATTCTTCTTCATTAACTTCATATCACTGCTTTCCTAGAACTTCTTCACAAATTCTTCTCTTGAGAGTGGTTTGTGATACAGCTTCAATCTATGACCATTCATAAGAAAAGTGACCTATTCTTCATCTATTGTCCTGATTTTTATTGCTCCATTGTCAAAAATTCTTATAATTTCATATGGCCCAATCCAATGTGTTTGAAATTTACCTTGAAAATCCTTGAACTTTGAATCAAACAAGAGAGCCCAGTCACCTTCTTTGAACTTCTTCTCCTTGATGTACTTGTCATGCCATCTAGTCCTTTGCTGTTGGACTATACTTGTTTTCTGAACTGCATCTTGTCTGATCTCATCCAATTCATTAATCTGCTCCAATCTGTGTTTTTGTGCCTCTGATAGATCAAGTCCTAGCTAAACTGCCATTTTGAAAGTTTGAATCTCGAACTCTATGGGAAACAAAACTTGCTTTCCATAAACAAGTTCATAAGGAGTATGGCTTGTTGTTCTTCTCCATGTAGTTCTATAGGCCCACAAGGCTTCAGGAAGCCTATCTACCCAATATTTTCTATGTAAATGGACATTCTTTGTTAGGATTCCTTCAATAACCTTATTAGTAGATTCCACTTGACCATTTGCTTGTGGATGATAGGAAGTATATTTTCTGTGTCTGATTTTGTACCTCTCCTTGATGTGAATTGAGCTGCTTGATCTGTAACAATTTCCCTTGGGACACCAAAACGATTAAAAATGTCCTCAAAAAGAAAATTAACTACAGATGCTTCAGTAGCAAAAAGTAATGGCTTGGCCTCTACCCACTTGGTAACATAATCAGTGCAAACTAATATATATCTCTTTTGTCTTGATGGAGGACTAATAGGTCCTACAAAATCCAAAGCCCATTTTTCAAAAGGTTCAATATGTACCTGAGGTTGTAATGGCATCTCACTTGAAGGAGAAGGTTTCCCTACCCTTTGGCAAGTGTCACACCTTTTTACATACTCTTTAACATCTTTAAACAAGGATGGCCAATAATATCCTAAATGAAGGATCTTATAGGCTGTCCTTTTATCAACAAAGTGTCCGCCACAAGGTTCATCATGACATGCTTTGAGAATCTCAGGCATCTCATCTTCCCGAACACATCTCCTAATGATAAAATATGGACCAGTCTTGTACAACTCATTAGCAACCCATGAATATTTTGCACTGTCATGAATGATTTTTCTTTTGTCTCTTGCATTCATTATTGAAGGAAATTTTCCTGAAACTAAATAATTAGCAATGTCAGCAAACCAAGGAGTCTGAGTAGAAATTGCAAAAAGATATTCATCGGGAAATTGATCTTCAACTGAAGTGTCATCTTTGATGTTTTGGAGTCTAGATAGGAAATCGACTACTGTGTTTTGTTTTCCAGGCCTATCTAGAATGGTAATGTTGAATTCTTGTAAAAGAAATAACCATCTTATGACTCTGGCATTAGTAATTGATTTGTTCATTAAGTATCTAATTGCAGAATGATCTGTGTGAACAAAAGTTTCATAGCCTGTTATGTAGTGTCTGAATTTTTTTATGGCATGAACAACAGCTAAAAACTCTTTTTCAGTTACAGTATAGTTTAACTCTGCAGGGGTCAAATTTTTACTAGTATAGTAGATGGCATAAGGAATCAGGTCTTTTTGTCCCAATACTGCTCCTAGAGTTGTATCTGAGGCATCTGTTGAAATATGAAAAGGTAACTTCCAGTTAGGTCCCCTTAAAATAGGTGCTTCAGAAATTTTTGTTTTCAGGGTCTCAAAGGCTAACTGGCAATCAGAATTCCATTTGAATTCACAGTCTTTGGTAAGTAATTTGAAGAGTGGAGATGCTATCTTGGTGAAGTTTTCTATAAATCTTTGATAATATCCTGTAAATCCTAGAAAACTCCTAACATCTTTTTGACAACTTGGAATAGATAAGTTAGAGATGACTTCAACTTTTGACTCATCAACTCTAATCCCATCCCCTGAAATGTGATGTCCCAAAACAATTCCTTCAGTAAACATCATAAAACACTTTTCATGACTAAGTGAAAGATTTGATTCTTTACATCTTTTTAAGACTTTTTCCAAGTTTTCTATGGCTTCTTCAAATGTGTTTCCATAAACTGTGAAATAATCCATATACACCTCTACACAATCATGTATTAGATCTGAAAAAATTCCTAATACTGCCCTTTGAAATGTTGCAGGTGCATTGCATAATCCAAATGGAAATACTCGGTAAGCATAGGTACCCCAAGGACAGGTAAATGTGGTTTTGTCTTGATCCTCAAGTGCTACTTGAATTTTATTATAACCACTAAACCCATCTAGAAATGAGAAGTACTTTTTGCCAGCTAAGGTATCTAATACCTGATCTATGAAAGGTAGGGGAAAATGATCTTTAAGAGTAGCTTTGTTTAATTCTCGGTAGTCAATACATACCCTCCATTTACCATTTTTCTTTGGCACAATTACCAAAGGAGAAACCAACTGACTATCTGAAATAGGATAGATAAAGTTGACATTCAACAATTTCTGCAATTCTTCTTTAACAATCTCCCTAAGATTTGGATTCATCCGTCTTTGAGGTTGTATGATTGGTTTACAATTTTCCTCTATGTAGATGTGATGAGTGCAAGTCTTGGGGCTTATCCCTTTCATATCAGTGTGCTCCCATGCATATGCAGAAGAATGTCTCTATAAAATTTTGACTAGCTCTTCTTGTTGAGATTTTTCTAGGTTCTTGTTTATGTTTAAAGTTCTGCCTGGAAATATCTCACTTGTAGAGCTACCAAATTTATCCATAGAATGAAGAGACATCTGTCTTGATGATAAAAACTCAATGTTGGATTCTTCTTGAAATCGTTCATGTTTGCATTCTGAAGAGGATTCAAAGTTTTCTAAAGTATTCAGAATTTGACTATCTTCACTAATTTCTGAAATTGTGAAGAGAGGTTGTAAGTCTTCTTCATCCTCTATCCATTGAGTATCATCTAAATCTGTAATTGTCCTTGCTGGAGGATACAAAGTCAATTTCTTAGTTGAACTACCATCAGAGATGTACATATCACTAGATCTACAACTAATGAAAGCATCAGCTGTAGCTAACCAAGGTCTCCCTAATATAATAGGATGTCCTCCTAGACTATTCTTAGGAGTTAGGATCATAAAATCCAAAGGGTACTCCCAAGAATCTAGGGACACTGGAATGTCTTCTATTACCCCATCAGGTTTGATCACAGATCTATCTGCTAATTGTAATATTGTGGGTGTAAAGAGAAGATTAGGAAGTTTCAGTTTATCCATGATTTGTCTACTCATGATATTTATTGCTGCTCCTAAATCAATGAGTGTGTTCTGGATCTCAATTCCATTGATGTGAATTTTAACAACTGGATTCCCTGGGTCTAGATACTTTGGAATAGCAATCTTACCCATCATGATATCTGTTATTTTTCCTGCCAGTTGAATTTTCTTTGTCTCTCTTATTCTTTTTCTTGTTTTCTTCATACTCAACTCCTTTATTGTTTTTGCTAAAATTGGAATTTCCTTGATGGCTTGTAATAATGGAATTTTAATGCAAACATTTCTCAGCTCATCTAGGAAATCATAATTAGGCACCATAATTTGTTTTTCTACACCCCTATCAATTTGTAATCTTTCTGGAAAGGGAGGTGTAGGAGTGGATGTTGATGGCTGCTCTAATACAGGAGTTGAAATTATTGATTCTTTTTGTTTTGATTTTTCAATGTTTGGGTCCTGAAAAGATGTGTCTTCTTCAAGACTTTTATTTTCCCGTAGAGAATCTTCCTCAGATTTATCTTGTTCTTGTATGATCACAGAAGGTTTCCTCTTTTCAAGTATTCTTCCAGACCTAAGTTGAACATCACTAAGGTCTAGAGGAGTAATTAAATAAGTTGGAAACTGTTGGCCTTCTATCATATATGTATTCTGAGGATTTTTATTGTTGGGTTTTGTTATGGGTTGAGCAGGCAACTGATTTGATTTCTAAGGAAATGGTAAGGGAAGTGGTTTATTTTGATGTTGTGGATTTTGAGGATTTTGTTGAGGATTCTGTTGAAAATTTTGTTGAGGAGGGAAATGTGGATATGGTGGATAGGATGGTGGATATTGATAGTACTGAGAGTATCTTCCATAGGGATTTTGTGAACCTTGTGCCCAAGCTTGAGATTGATTTTGAAATTGGGGCCAAGGTTGCTGCCAATAATTCCAATTTAGTGGAGGTTGATTATACATTTGATCATGAAATCCTTGTGTTTGAGGTCCTTGCCAAGGTCTTCTAGAGACAAAATTAAGAGATTTTGTGGAATTTGTAGAAGTTTCCTCTTGAAAGACAGCTTTAAGACCAAGAAGTGAAGGACAACTCTTGGTCTCATGTTTTTCTGAACAAATTACACAAGTCTCTACAACTTTTGCATCCAAAGGACACTCTCTCAAGGGATGCTTCTTTCTACATTTGGGACAAAAGATTGCTAGGGCATCAGATTCGGCTTTTTGCTTATTTTGTAACTTAAGGGTGTCTATTTGTTCACTAAGACTCCCTAAGATATCAGATTTGAAATCATCAAGCATATGTCCTATTTCTGCCCTACTTACTGTCCCAGAAGCAGACTTACTTGCCCTTGCAAGAGCGGGGTCTCTTGGGCCTTTTACAGTTTTGGATTTCCCTCTTGAAAGGTTAATACATAACTCAGATATTTCAGGTAATGTGAGCTGAGATATACCCCCTTTTCCCATCATTTTGAGAATATCCAACCATTCATCCCTAATTGTCTTCAGCAAGAGAGCTTTTAAGGTGGCTTGATCTAAGTTCTCCATTTTTTCTCTTTTGATGTTGTAATGAAATCTCTCCAACAAATCTTCCAGGTTTTCATCCTCTTTTTGTATCATCTTGAACACTTCCTCCTTATGATTAACTAGCATACAATAATCCAAATACCTCTCTAGAAATTCTTGTTTCATGTCTTCCCATGTCCTAATAGAACTGTTGATCAAACTCATAAACCACTTCAATGCTGCTCCTTTCAATGTTGAAGGGAATAGTTTAAGTTTTTTAGTATCTTGTAAGTAGTCATAAGTTCTACACAGGACTTCAAATTCAAATAGGAAGGTTTCAGGATCTTTAGTTTTAATTCCATAGAAGTTTGGAAGGACAGAGGATGAAATGTTTTTCATAGTTGTATTGGTTGCTTCATCTACTATTGGAAACCCAAAAGAGCTTCCTATCTCTCTTCTACCTCTTCCTCTGCCTCCTTCACCTTCTGCACCTCTACCTCTACCTCTACCCCCTCCAAATAATGTGTGTTCTCCATTAAAGACTCCTCCTCCCCCTTCTTCTACCATATTTGATTCTTCTGTGGAAGTGGAAAAGTTTGTGTCTCCCGCAGGAGTCCTTGAATCTTCTTCTAAGACAGGTTCAGTAGATGAAGTGGAACGTCTTTCTAATGGAATATCTGATCTTAAGTCTTCTAGAAGTCTAGGATCAGTAAAGGATGAAATGTGGGTCTCAGTTGGAGGTGTGTTGGCTCTAGATCTTGATGAAACAAGTGGTGTTCTAGGAATCAAACTTCTGCTTCTACTTCTTATGAATCTACCCCTTGAGTCTCCCTCTCTACGCATATCATTGTTTTTGGGAGTTAAGAAACAAGGCTACCTAGTTACACTTCCCCGGCAACGGCGCCAAAATGTTTGTGCTCAACCTAGTGTGCCTAAATTGAGTTCATTAATTATCAACCAGGGTTGGTAAACTACTGAAGTGTGGTGCACTATATGTGCCTAGGTATTTGTTTCTCACTACGTTGTGTTTAATGTTTTCTGATGTTTTTGGTTTTATTGTTTTATGTTTGAAAAGGGAAAGAACTAAATGCTAGTGAAAAAAATTTGTTAGCCTAAACTATGGATGGAAAATAACAAATGCAAATACTAAAACAAAGAAAAGCCTAAACTATGGCTGGAAAACAACAAATGCAAAGCTTGATAATGACTTCATTGCAAGGAAATAAATCACAACATGAGCTTGAACTTATCCAATTCATTCATTAAATATGTGTTGGAAGAACTTGAGAAACAGACAAGTTAAGTATAAATGAAGTTCTCCTAGTTAAACAATCAAACAATCAACTTACAATGTTACAACATCGCATCCATGGTTTAAAGGTTTATTGGAATATATTTGGAAAAGAACATTTGTAGCATAATAAGATTTCTACTCTAAACTAGCTTCTAATTCTGTTCTGCAACTCAATTTAACACCACTAGGCCTCACTCAAAAATTATAGATTTCCTTTTTAGAATAGTCTTTGAGAAAAGGGTTGTTTGTGAAATGGTAAAAAGGTTGCAAAATACTCCAGGTCTTAGACTGATACTAGCTTCTGTCCAAATGATTATGTATTAATATGAGTTTGGAACAAAAGAAGTTTTGTAAATAATGAAGACCGTGGTATTTAAATTTAACAACTAATACAATTTAAAATGCAATGGATAGCAACTAAACTTGGAATGTTAATACAGTGAGCTAAGACTAAACTAGAGTGTTACTAGTCTACTTGAAGTACAGTGAATAGTGTTAAACTAAAAATCCATTATCAAACTTGAAATGAAATGACAGAGCTGAACTAAATGCATTCTACCTCCGGAGTGCTGTAACTAAATTAACATGCAACTATCCTAAGGAATTCTACAGCCCATCTTGTTCAATATGAATGATATTTTGGAAGAGTTTGTGAAAACGAGTATCGTTGTATTATTCAATGCAATTGAACATAAACATAAAACTGAAAGCAAATACAACTAGAATCTAAGACACCACAGTTGTTTCTTATTCGTCGTTAATGATGTTTTGGAAGAGTTTTTAAGAGTAAGACCGGCTGTGACACTTAGTGTAAACAAGCAACTAAAACCTACAATACCACAGCTATGCCTTATTCATCATAATGATATTTTGGAAGAGTTTATTAGAGTAAGTCTAACTGTGATAATTAACAAAAGGAAATGCAACTAAAACCTATAGTACCACGGCTATGCCTTATTCATCGTAATGACATTTTGGAAGAGTTTATTAGAGTAAGTCTACCTGTGATAATTAATGTAAACAAATATGAACATAAACTTCAAAAACTTACGTAAGCTAGAAATGAAAAGGAGACTAAAATACTTATCTAAAACGTATAAACAAGGCTGCTCAGGAGGCAGGGGCCCTCTACCACCAGAGTAGCACGAAATCTACTTCAAGATTGATTCAACGCTTTCAGGGAAATGATGCTTCTTTCATTAAAGAGAAATTACTTCAAAACAGAGTGTTTTCGGACTTCTGAAATCTAGCAATCAACCATAAAATCTAACCTTGTCCCTCGGTTTCCCGAGCATATTTATAACAAAATTACATAACCGTATCTGAGATAACATAGGAATAATTGTCTTTCCTAATTAGACTCGAACTAGAACTCTGAAGGTGGTCTTCGTAATATGGTTAAGGACATCTGGACTGTCCTTATCCTGTTAGGAGTCCACCTTCTAATTTAAGTTCCCATGTGCATAACCGCCTACAGGATTCCGTTCAAACTTCGTGGAGAGCAAAAAATGATAAGGAGATGATGTGTAATACGACCATATGTGATTTTCTCTGAAATGACACCTGGAAACTGTGTAAACATGAAGATGGCTGCAGAATTGGAAACTAGCTACAGAATGTCTGCATTGTGTAGCTAGATTTAGTTCAAAAAGTACTACAATGACAAAATCATAAAAACATAGCAAGTTAGTCATGATATTCATTCTCAAAGAATTTTTTAACTAATTCTATTGATCAATTGAGCCTGAGATTAACAATGGACAAAAGAAATGGAGTTGAATGTGGTGGAAGAAAGAACATTCTTGGAGCTCAACATACCCCCACTGCTAGATTCTTGCATGTCCTCATGCAACTATTCCATGAACTCCGAGACCTTTGCAAGAACATCCAACCCTCTTCTTCTACTTTTCCTGGTAGTTAAAGGCCTTCTGGGCTTCCTGATGATTAACTTGAACCTTAAATTGGTAAGTGCCCTAATTAACTTTTTGTTTCTCTTTTTCAATTTTTCATTGGCCTTTCCCACTTTGCCCATTTGTAGAGACAGGGTTGAATTCATATCAGTTTTCAATTTAACTTTCTCCCTCAAAATATCATTTTTAGTCCTGATATGTCTATTAATACTTCTAGCTCGTACTTATCTCTTCTTAGCACATCTATTTCTGACTCTGGTGGACTAGTTGTTATGTCCCTACTTTCTGAAGCTCTTCTCTCCAATGACTCAACATAGTTGTAAATTTCTTGCTGTGCAAGGTCTATTTCAGGAGTTTCTTCATCAAAATCCTGCTTAGTAGGTGTTTCTTCGTCTTCTATGTTTATGACTCCAGTTTTTTTAACTTTTGTTTTCTTTAGTATCCCCCTCAATCTGTGGCTCCTCCTTGGTTGAGATGGCCCTTCTCCTTTCCCTCTGGAAAATTTTCTTATGATCCTCTCTTTCTTAAGCTGCTTCTTAATCTGAACTAATTTTTTAGAAATCATTTCTTCACTGCTTTCTTATATTGTTTTACCAGTTTCAGTTTTGGAGGATTTCCATTTTCTGCTTCTTTTTGTAGGTTTATCTTCAGGTGGAGGTTCCTTTGGTTCTTCAAAGTGATTTCTCACCAAGAAGTCATCCCAAGTATCTCCTATTTTTGCTAAATGATGTTCAATTAAAATCTTGACTAAACCATGGTAGTATAAGGTTGTCTCCAGAAATTGAATTCTCTTTTGAACACTTGAAGCCATTTTCTTTAAACTTTGAAGCAAGAAAAAGGGCAAGTTGAGTTCTTCTTCTAGAAAATGCATTATCAATCGAATATGGTAAACATAGAAAGTACCATATCTACCTTCACAAGTGATGGATTTTTGCAGGATAAGAAACATGTTCCTCCATTTTTTCTTTAATGCAGAGCTAGGGATACCCTTTTTAAAAACGATGACATACATACCTGGTGACTTGAGTATCTACTTCCATGCTTCGTTATGAAATTATATGTTCTTAAACCACCTTTCTCCTTGTCTAGGAAATCCTGTTGCTTCTGCAATAAAAGCCTCCGTGACAGTGAATTTAATATCTCCAACCTCAACCTCGGCTCCATTAAATGATCTTGCAAAATTTTTAGTAACGTCTTTGTGGAAGCCATTGAATTTTTCAAGGAATTGCAACCATCCTGCTTGTTGTAATATTTCTCTGATTTGGGGATAGCCTTCCAAGTACTTAGTGCCAACTAGTTCAATTCTCACAATGAGGCCCATAACTCTTCTTCAATCTTCAATTCACTAGTCTTCTGTTCACGGTGAGAATGGTCGTTAACAAGTTGTTTTTTCTCCACAAATGTTTCCTCTGTTCATGGTGACAATGGTTGTTACAGAGATTCCTCTGTCTCACAGACCGAAATGGTTAAAAGTTGGCTATGGGAAAGAGTGATATGAAGTGGTTACGGAATGAATATAATGAGGTGAGGATGATGTATATGAGTTGAAAGATATCACAGAAGGAAAGACCACAGAGATATTTTGTAACGAATTCAAAAATCATCATGAAATGCTTAGTGATGTGACTAATCAAATCACTTTGGCACTTTAACCGTTTAGATTTTGAAATGATGATTGGATATGGGTTTTGAAATGGCAGAATAGAAGGAGTTTTATCCAAAGTTTTTGTGAGAGGTTTGTTAGGCATGATCAACAAAATTAATTAAAACAACTTTTTTTGAATAATATATAACTAAACTATGCTAAAAATTTTCATGATATGTCATTATAATCATTTCATACCTTTGCCTTTGCTTTGATTTTCTTGTGATCTTCATATGCTTTGTTCTCTCCTGAAAATCATTAATTTTTGAGTCTTCATAACCTTCTTGATTTTTCTTGTTCTTGGATATGCAAGATCATTTTGTTGCAGATCAAATGATTACTAGACAGTGCTTTCAGGGTCTCTGGCTGCAGAATGTCTGTCTGACTGCAGAATGTCTGATTAATTGCAGAATGTACCTGTAGAGAACTTGAAACATGAAATGGAATGGTTTGGAGCATGAGTGGAATTTTGTATGGAATGAGTGAGGATGGATAATAAAATATGGTGTAATGGGATATGAATGAAATGAGTAATGGAGTGGAATGGATCACATCTTATGAAATGGAGTGAAGTATGAGAAGTGGCCTACAATTCATGATATGTATTATTCAATTGCAGAAAAACATCAAACTTTAAAAATCTGGAATGAAAATGAGGCGGAGCATGGAGTGAAGTGAATGAAGTGTGGATGAATGAATGAAATGGGGTATGGATCAATGAATGAAATGGAAAATGAGATGTACCATAAGTGAAATGAATCTGCACTTATGATTTTGTAATAACTACTTGCAGAAAGAACAGATTTGAAAAGCTAGAGTGTCAGAAAGATTCTGATTTTCACTCCACCTTTTCTGTATAAACATGCCAATCAGTGATTGGTTTTCATGTTTATACTCTTTTTTTTTTTCTCAATAAAGTGACTTCAGAAAATTCACTTAAGTTGATGAAGAAGAAAAATTCTTCTTCATTAACTTTATATCACTGCTTCCCTGGAATTTCTTGACAAATTCTTCTCTTGAGAGTGGCTTATGATACAGCTTCAATCTATGACCATTCACAAGAAAAGTGACCTCTTCTTCATCTATTGTCCTAATTTTTATTGCTCCATTGTCAAAAATTCTTATAATTTCATATGGCCCAAGCCAATGTGTTTGAAATTTACCTTGAAAATCCTTGAACTTTGAATCAAACAAGAGAGCCCAGTCACCTTCTTTGAACTTCTTCTCCTTGATGTACTTGTCATGCCATCTAGTCCTTTTCTGTTGGAATATACTTGTTTTCTGAACTGCATCTTGTCTGATCTCATCCAATTCATTAATCTACTCCAATCCGTGTTTTTGTGCCTCTGATAGATCAAGTCCTAGCTGAACTGCCATTTTGAAAGTTTGAATCTCGAACTCTATGGGAAACAAAACTTGCTTTCCATAAACAAGTTCATAAGGAGTATGGCCTGTTGTGCTTCTCCATGTAGTTCTATAGGCCCACAAGGCTTCAGGAAGCCTATATACCCAATCTTTTCTATGTAAATGGACAGTCTTTATTAGGATTCCTTCAATAACCCTATTAGTAGATTCCACTTGACCATTTGCTTGTGGATGATAGGAAGTAGATTTTCTGTGTCTGATTTTGTACCTCTCCTTGATGTTAATTGAGCTCCTTGATCTGTAACAATTTCCCTTGGGACACCAAAACGAGTAAAAATATCCTCAAAAAGAAAATTAACTACAGATGCTTCAGTAGAAAAAAGTAATGGCTTGGCCTCTACCCACTTGGTAACATAATCAGTGCAAACTAATATATATCTCTTTTGTCTTGATGGAGGACTAATAGGTCCTACAAAATCCAAAGCCCATTTTTCAAAAGGTTCAATATGTACCTGAGGTTTTAATGGCATTTCACTTGAAGGAGAAGGTTTCCCTACCCTTTGGCAACTGTCACACCTTTTTACACACTCTTTAACATCTTTAAACCAGGATGGACAATAATATCCTAAATGAAGGATCTTATAGGTTGTCCTCTTATCAGCAAAGTGTCCGCCACAAGGTTCATCATGACATGCCTTGAGAATCTCAGGCATGTCATCTTCCCGAACACATCTCCTAATGATAAAATCTGGACCAGTTTTGTACAACTCATTAGCAACCCATGAATATTTTGCACTGTCATGAATGATTTTTCTTTTGTCTCTTGCATTCACTATTGAAGGAAATTTTCTTGAAACTAAATAATTAGCAATGTCAGCAAACCAAGGAGTCTGAGTAGAAATTGCAAAAAGATATTCATCAAGAAATTGATCTTCAACTGAAGTGTCATCTTTGATGTTTTGGAGTCTAGATAGGAAATCAGCTACTGTGTTTTGTTTTCCAGGCCTATCTAGAATGGTAATGTTGAATTCTTGTAAAAGCAATAACCATCTTATGACTCTGGCATTAGTAATTGATTTGTTCATTAAGTATCTAATTGCAGAATGATCTGTGTGAACAAAAGTTTCATAGCGTGTTATATAGTGTCTGAATTCTTTTATGGCATGAACAACAGCTAAAAACTCTTTTTCAGTTACAGTATAGTTTAACTCTGCAGGGGTCAAATTTTTACTGGTATAGTAGATGGCATAAGGAATCAGGTCTTTTTGTCCCAATACTGCTCCTAGAGTTGTATCTGAGGCATCTGTTGAAATATGAAAATTTAACTTCTAGTTAGGTCCCCTTAAAATAGGTGCTTCAGAAATTTTTGTTTTCAGGGTCTCAAAGGCTAACTGGCAATCAGGATTCCATTTGAATTCACAGTCTTTGGTAAGTAATTTGAAGAGTGGAGATGCTATCTTGGTGAAGTTTTCTATAAATCTTCGATAATATCCTATAAATCCTAGAAAACTCCTAACATCTTTTTGACAACTTGGAATAGATAAGTTAGAGATGACTTCAACTTTTGACTCATCAACTCTAATCCCATCCCCTGAAATGTGATGTCCCAAAACAATTCCTTCAGTAAACATCATAAAACACTTTTCATGACTAAGTGAAAGATTTGCTTCTTTAAATCTTTTTAATACTTTTTCCAAGTTTGCTAAGGCTTCTTCAAATGTGTTTCCATAAACTGTGAAATCATCCATATACACCTCTACACAATCATGTATTAGATCTGAAAAAATTCCTAATACTGCCCTTTGAAATGTTGCAGGTGCATTGCATAATCCAAATGGCAATACTCGGTAAGCATAGGTACCCCAAGGACAGGTAAATGTGGTTTTGTCTTGATCCTCAAGTGCTACTTGAATTTGATTATAACCACTAAACCCATCTAGAAATGAGAAGTACTTTTTTTCAGCTAAGGTATCTAACACCTGATCTATGAAAGGTAGGGGAAAATGATCTTTAAGAGTAGCTTTGTTTAATTCTCGGTAGTCAATACATACCCTCCATTTACCATTTTTCTTTGGCACAATTACCAAAGGATAAACCCACTGACTATCTGAAATAGGATAGATAAAGTTGACATTCAACAATTTCTGCAATTCTTCTTTAACAATCTCCCTAAGATTTGGATTCATCCGTCTTTGAGGTTGTACGATTGGTTTACAATTTTCCTCTATGTAGATGTGATGATTGCAAGTCTTGGGGGTTATCCCTTTCATATCAATGTACTCCCATGCATATGCAAAAGAATGTCTCTATAAAATTTTGACTAGCTCTTCTTGTTGAGATTTTTCTAGGTTCTTGTTTATGTTTAAAGTTCTGCCTGGAAATATCTCACTTGTAGAGCTGCCAAATTTATCCATAGAATGAAGAGACATCTGTCTTGATGATAAAAACTCAATTTTGGATTCTTCTTGAAATTGTTCATGTTTGCATTCCGAAGAGGATTCAAAATTTTCTAAAGTATTCAGAATTTGACTATCTTCACTAATTTCTGAAATTGTGAAGAGAGGTTGTAAGTCTTCTTCATCCTCTATCCATTGAGTATCATCTAAATCTGTAATTTTCCTTGCCGGAGGATACAAAGTGAATTTCTTAGTTGAACTACCATCAGAGATGTACATATCACCGGATCTACAACTAATGAAAGCATCAGCTGTAGCTAACCAAGGTCTCCCTAATATAATAGGATGTCCTCCTAGATTATTCTTAGGAGTTAGGATCATAAAATCCACAGGGTACTCCCAAGAATCTAGGGACACTGGAATGTCTTCTATTACCCCATCAGGTTTGATCACAGATCTGTCTACTAATTGTAATAATGTGGGTGTAAAGAGAAGATTAGGAAGTTTCAGTTTATCCATGATTTGTCTACTCATGATATTGATTGCTGCTCCTAAATCAATGAGTGTGCTCTGGATCTCAATTCCATTGATGTGAATTTTAACAACTGGATTCCCTGGGTCTAGATACTTTGGAATAGAAATCTTACCCATCATGATATCTGTTATTTTTCCTGCCAGTTGAATTTTCTTTGTCTCTCTTATTCTTTTTCTTGTTTTCTTCATACTCAAGCTTTATTGTTTTTGTTAAAATTTGAATTTCCTTGATGGCTTGTAATAATGGAATCTTAATGCAAACATTTCTCAGCTCATCTAGGAAATCATAATTAGGCACCATAATTTGTTTTTCTACACCTCTATCAATTTGTAATCTTTCTGGAAAGGGAGGTGTAGGAGTGGATGTTGATGGCTGCTCTAATACAGGAGTTGAAATTATTGATTCTTTTTGTTTTGATTTTTCAATGTTTGGGTCCTGAAAATATGTGTCTTCTTCAAGATTTTTATTTTCCCGTAGAGAATCTTCCTCAGAGTTATCTTGTTCTTGTATGATCACAGAAGGTTTCCTCTTTTCAAGTATTCTTCCAGACCTAAGTTGAACATCACTAAGGTCTAGAGGAGTAATTAAATAAGTTGGAAACTTGTTTCCTTCTATCATATATGTATTCTAAGGATTTGTATTGTTGGGGTTTGGTATGGGTTGAGCAGGCAACTGATTTGATTTCTGAGGAAATGGTAAGGGAAGTGGTTCATTTTGATGTTGTGGATTTTGAGGATTTTTTTGAGGATTCTGTTGAAAAAATTTTTGAGGAGGGAAATGTGGATATGGTGGATAGGATGGTGGATACTGATAGTACTGAGAGTATCTTCCATAGGGATTTTGTGAACCTTTTGCCCAACCTTGAGATTGATTTTGTAATTGGGGCCAAGGTTGCTACCAAGAATTCCAATTTAGTGGAGGTTGATTATACATTTGATCATGAAATCCTTGTGTTTGAGGTCCTTGCCAAGGTCTTCTAGAGACAAAATTAAGAGATTCTGTGGAATTTGTAGAAGTTTCCTCTTGAAAGACAGCTTTAAGACCAGGAAGTGAAGGACAACTCTTGGTCTCATGTTTTTCTGAACAAATTACACAAGTCTCTACAACTTTTGCATCCAAAGGACACTCTCTCAAGGCATGCTTCTTTCTACATTTGGGACAAAAGATTGCTAAGGCATCAGATTCAGCTTTTTGCTTGTTTTGTAATTTAAGGGTGTCTATTTGTTCACTAAGACTCCCTAAGATGTCAGATTTGAAATCATCAAGCATATGTCCTATTTCTGACCTACTTACTGTCCCAGAAGCAGACTTACTTGCCCTTGCAAGAGCAGGATCTCTTGGACCTTTTACAGTTTTAGATTTCCCTCTTGAAAGGTTAATACATAACTCAGATATTTCAGGTAATGTGAGCTGTGATATATCCCCTTTTCCCATCATGTTGAGGATATCCAACCATTCATCCCTAATTGTTTTCAACAAAAGAGCTTTTAAGGTGTCTTGATCTAGGTTTTCCATTTTTGCTCTTTTGATGTTGTAATGAAATCTCTCCAAAAAATCTTCCAAATTTTCATCTTCTTTTTGTAACATCTTAAACACTTCTTCCTTATGATTAACCGGCATACAATAATCCAAATACCTCTCTAGAAATGCTTGTTTCATGTCTTCCCATGTCCTAATAGAACTGTTGATCAAACTCATAAACCACTTCAATGCTGCTCCTTTCAATGTTGAAGGAAATAGTTTAAGTTTTTGAGCATCTTGTAAGTAGTCATAAGTTCTACACAAGACTTCAAATTCAAATAGGAAGGTTTCAGGATCTTCAGTTTTAAGTCCATAGAAGTTTGGAAGGACAGAGGGTGAAATATTTTTCATAGTTGTATTGGTTTCTTCATCTACTATAGGAAACCCAAAAGAGGTTTCCATCTCTCTTCTACCTCTACCTCTGCCTCCTTCACCTTCTGCACCTCTCCCTCCTTCTCCTCTACCTCTACCTCTACCCCCTCCAAATAATGTGTGTTCTCCTTTAAAGACTCCTCCTCCCCCTTCTTCTACCATAGTTGATTCTTCTGTGGAAGTGGAAAAGTTTGTGTCTCCGGCAGGAGTCCTTGAATCTTCTTCTAAGACAGCTTCAGTAGATGAAGTGGAAGGTCTTTCTAATGGAATATCTGATCTTAAGTCTTCTAGAAGTCTAGGATCAGTAAAGGATGGAATGTGGGTCTGAGTTGGAGGTGTGCTGGCTCTTGGTCTAGGTGAAACAAGTGGTGTTCTAGGAATCAAGCTTCTGCTTCTACTTCTTATGAATCTACCCCTTGAGTCTCTCTCTCTACGCATATCATTGTTTTTGGGAGTTAAGAAACAAGGCTACCTAGTTACACTTCCCCGGAAACGACGCCAAAATGTTTGTGCTCAACCTAGTGTACCTAAATTGAGTTCATTAATTGTCAACCAGGGTTGGTAAACCGCTGAAGTGTGGTGCACTATATGTGCCTAGGTATTTGTTTCTCACTACGTTGTGTTTATTTTTTTCTGATGTTTTTGGTTTTATTGTTTTATGTTTTGAAAATGGAAAGAACTAAATGCTGGTGAAAAGAAGTTTTTAGCCTAAACTATGGATGGAAAATAACAAATGAAAATACTAAAACAGAGCAAAGCCTAAACTATGGCTGGAAAAAAACAAATGCAAATATTGATAATGACTTCATTGCAAGGAAATAAATCACAACATGAGCTTGAACTTATCCAATTCATTCATTAAATATGTGTTGGAAGAACTTGAGAAATGGACAAGTTGAGTATAAATGAAGTTCTCCTAATTAAACAATCAAACAGTCAACTTACAATGTTACAACATCTCATCCATGGTTTAAAGGTATATTGGAATATATTTGGAAAAGAACATTTGTAGCATAATAAGATTTCTACTCTAAACAAGCTTCTAATTCTGTTCTGCAACTCAATTTAACACCACTAGGCCTCACTCAAAAGTTATAGATTTCCTTTTTAGAATAGTCTTTGAGAAAAGGCTTGTTTGTGAAATGGTAAAAATGTTGCAAAATACTCCAGGTCTTAGACTGATACTAGCTTCTCTCCAAATGATTATGTATTAATATGAGTTTGGAAAAAAAGAAGTTTTGTAAATAATGAAGACCGTGGTATTTAAATTTAAGAACTAATACAATTTAAAATGCAATGGATAGCAACTAAACTTGGAATGTTAATACAGTGAGCTAAGACTAAACTAGAGTGTTACTAGTCTACTTGAAGTGCAGTGAACAGTGTTAAACTAAAAAGCCATTATCAAACTTGAAATGAAATGACAAAGCTGAACTAAATGCATGCTACCTCCGGAGTGCTGTAACTAAATTAACATGCAACTATCCTAACGAATTCTACAGCCCATGTTGTTCAATATGAATGATATTTTGGAAGAGTTTGTGAAAACGAGTATGGTTGTATTATTCAATGCAATTTGAACATAAACATAAAACTGAAAGAAAATACAAATAGAATCTAAGACACCATAGTTGTTTCTTATTCATTGTTAATGATGTTTTGGAAGAGTTTGTAAGAGTAAGACCGGCTGTGACACTTAGTGTAAACAAGCAACTAAAACCTACAATACCACAGCTATGCCTTATTCATCGTAATGATATTTTGGAAGAGTTTATTAGAGTAAATCTAGCTATGATAATTAACAAAAGGAAATGCAACTAAAACCTACAGTACCACAGCTATGCCTTATTCATCGTAATGATATTTTGGAAGAGTTTATTAGAGTAAGTCTAGCTGTGATAATTAATGTAAACAAATATGAACATAAACTTCAAAAACTTGCCTAAGCTAGAAATAAAAACAAGACTAAAATACTTATCTAAAACGTATAAACAAGGTTGCTCAGGAGGCAAGGGCCCTCTACCACCAGAGTAGCACGAAATCTACTTCAATATTGATTCAACGCTTTTAGGGAAATGATGCGTCTTTCATTAAAGAGAAATTACTTCAAAACAAAGTGTTTTCAGACTTCTAAAATCTAGCAATCAACCATAAAATCTAACCTTGTCCCTCGGTTTCCCGAGCATATTTATAACAAAATTACATAACCGTATCTGAGATAACACAGGAATAATTGTCTTTCCTAATTAGAATCGAACTATAACTCTGAAGGTGGCCTTTGTAATATGGTTAAGGACATCTGGACTGTCCTTATCCTGTTAGGAGTCTACCTCCTAATTTAAGTTCCCACGTGCATAACCTCCTACAGGATTCCGTTCAAACTTCGTGGAGAGCAACAAATGATAAGGAGATGATGTGGAATACGACCATATGTGATTTTCTCTGAAATGACACCTGGAACCTGTGTAGACATGAATATGGCTGCAGAATTGGCAACTAGCTACAGAATGTCTGCATTTTGTAGCTAGATTTAGTTCAAAAAGTACTACAATGACAAAATCATAAAAACATAGCAAGTTAGTCATGATATTCATTCTCAAAGAAATTTTAACTAATTCTATTGATCAATTGAGCCTGAGATTAACAATGGACAAAAGAAATGGAGTGGAATGTGGTGGAAGAAAGAACATTCTTGGAGCTCAACAGAACCTTCACTCCATTTTCCTATGGACTGAAGCTTGGGGGGCATGTACCTCGAATTGAGACACCATGCTGGGGGGCATGCCCATCTTCCTCATTTCAAGCATAGTTTGCATATGTGTTTCCATGTGTGCTTTTAAGCTTGCATAAAAATAAAATGTGTGATTAGATACATTTTGTGAAATTTTTCATTGGGTCGTTTGTTATGCAACTGATACATTATATAACATTGTATTAGACATTTGCATAACATATAAAAACATCATCACATGTAGAAAGATCCATCGAAAAATATTTATATATATATGTGTGTGTGTGTGTGTGTGTGTGTCGAAATGTTTACATAGTGTGCATCACATAAAATAAAAAATACACATGTTCGTTCTAATACATCCAGAGACGACATGTCTCTCAAAAATATATGCATGAAAAAGCCCTAGATGTCTAATCAACCTGGTGCTTGTGGTAACATGTCATCACGCGCACCAAGCATCTCAGGAGTCGGTGGAGGCGACTAGGCACCCCCACCGTGTGTCTCTGATATGCCATCGGAACATCTGCTAGCTGAGCATAATCTGGAATCCCTCGAGAAATTCCCTCAAGGTTTTGGATTAGCTCTCCTCCTTCGGCACCCTCTGCCTGAGGGTTGTATGCGAGAGGAGTTCTCCGTGCAATAAGCGACATGCCGGCAGGTCTCTCTGGGCCAACATCTCCATACACATAAAACTATTATTAGAATAGGAATCTATCATAAAAATCATAAATACATAAAAATCAAGAAAGAGTCAAACCCAGCTCCTCATCCCAGTCCTCCCCCTTCGGGAGCAGAAGATCTAGGTCTCCAGTGAAATCGGTCCCATCATCGGGCCAATCTTCGACTACGATCAGTTGACGTCATAATCATGCAAAGAAATCAGACCTCCAGGACATCTACTGGCCCCCTCCTAATTTGGGCATGAGTGCTACCCACCGAGCCATCCTCGGCTCCCTCGGTGTCGGCTTGGCAACTATTGCCCCTTGGCCCTGAAAGATGGGTATTCATTCCAAGATGAGCGACACCAAAATGGAACCGTATCCAAATTACTTCAATTTGGATTTCTTGCACTTTGTTAGCTGCCTTTTGATGTTGGCTGTCACTGCGGTGGCCCAATCGAACAGTGTAGGATTCATGCACTCAGAGGCTAGTATGATTTGTGCCTTGGTTGCCTCATGCGGTGCTTTCAATCCCGCAACCCGCGTAATGGTGTGAAGCACTACTCAGAGTGCTAGGTCATGGACGGTGTGGATGTCCACTTTCCCACTTCCCGATCCTATCTATGACCCTGGGCACACTCTCACCATTACCTATCCCATATTCTCCCAAAAAGGTCTACTACATGTCATAATAGTCACTGGACCTCTGCGCAACAGTCCGGTTATGAAATAGACATCGGAGACCTCAAGTTCTAGCACTTGGTCCCGAAGTTTGAACACTTCCTCGTTTTCATCCCATATGCTAACCAAGTACTGTAATAGCTCAGGTTGAGCTCATAGGCATCGCATGAGGAATAATTTCTTGAGACCACAGTTCCGTAGTGCATTCATGCAAGCTTCGTTTTGCATGGCCATTTTGTCTTCTTCTCCATGTTCCCTCTCTTTCCATTCAATAACCATTACGCCTAGATATCTGCATCAAAATGATTAAAAATGCCTTGTTAGATCTCTGTTGCATTCCAAAATCCATATGGATGGCTCACATTTTGGAAATTTAAAGCGGAAAATTGCGTTGCACCATTGGCGCGACCCCTTCGTGAGAAAAATTTCATTGGCGCGAGTCCCTGCCCGATACCCGCGCCAATGGGCCGAGCCCTAAAATTCCAAAGGGTTCCCCCCAGAGGTCAAATGCATATTGGAAATTCATAAAAAATGGATCAAAATAGACCTTAAGGGAGTGCCTCTTACCTGGAACTGACGAGAATCTGAATGGTGTCCTGGATCAGTCCCAATCACCACTGCAAGTTCGCACACAAAAATACCACTGTTGGTCTCCAAATGAGGTAAAAAGTAAAAGTAAATATGTTTTTACTATTTGTGGCATATTTATAAATTTTGAAATCAAAATTAGGTTTTGAAAGTCATTTTTCTCAATATTTTAATATATTTTGTCGAAAAATGGATTTTACACTTTCTTTTATGTTCAGCAACAGGTTTTTACGCGGCTTGGACAGTGATACGAGTTGTATTTTATACTTTTTAAGACTCGGTAAAAACATGAAAAAGTCATTTTGGAGTCATCTTTCAGCTCTTTTCTGACTCTCTAAACATGAAAATATTGCCGAGTCACTTGTCATTTTGATCTCGTTAAAATGGTTACGAAACGACATCTACCCAGTATACGTTTACCCCTTTTTTCGGGCTGGGATAAATTATTTACGAAAAAGGAATACCCTAGCCTATCACGACTAGGAGGTTTTCTCAGACATAGTTTTCTACCTTTTCGGATCTGAGAAACTATCTATGAAAAGGGACGGTTGGAGTTTACTTTTTTGTTGTCTTTTCAAACTCTCTAAACATGAAAATACGCCGAGTTCTTCCTTTGTCACACTCATTAAACCCTGATGACATCGGATTCAGTCGTAATGATGATATTCGATTTCCTCCTTCCTAGGGCTCGTTAAATGTACTAGGATGGTTTCGTCCGAAGGACGGACTTATATTACAAGCATATGCTATCCCCTTCAAGCTTGTTTTCAAAAATAATTGGGGTACTCGCCAGAAATGGTGGGGAAAATGGTACCAGTATCATCATCGTGTCGGCAGTATGTCGCTCCTGAACATGGCACTTGTCTGCATTCGTGTTGGGTTGGGGACATCTCATCTCATTTTCTGCTTGCCTCTGTGGGTTTGGGTAATCCATTTTGACCTCTCATCTGCTCTTTGCCTCATCATCCTGACCTCATATCCTTTGATGTAAAATACTACCAAATCCAATGTCGTGCCGCCGATATGTTCAAGAGAAGTTGACCTTTGCAAAGTTTCAACCCTCCTCTGATTCTCATCTGATCCTGATTCACAAACATTATTTTCCTCTATCTCACGTCGATGATGTGGGAAACACTATGGCCCACCTTCGATCAAGGTCACTTCCTATCGACTTCAGCTCATTATCCAGGAAGCTGATCTAGAGACTCCCTTCTGGTACCTTGGAGCCTGCATGCCTCAATGGCAGGTTCTTCAAGTTCGACGTGAGGTTTTCATCACTGGCCTCTGATCAAGTGATTCTACGGGTGTTCGATGTCAACTCACAGTTCACATTCCGTAGATTTTACCTATAGTACCTTGAGGAACATTGTCACTATTGGTGGTACCTCTCGCGTCTATTAACAGCTTTCATCATTGGATGGTAATCAGGCGATGTTCTTGCATGTTTGACTTCAGCTCACTTATTCGCATGCTTGAACTTGTACTTTTTTCGGGCCAAGATGTAGCGCAAGACCCTGTATTTTGTCTGTTAGAATCCAGGCTGCGATTTTGTGGATTATTATGATTGGTTACATGAGTCATTCATTGGATGGTTGCGACCATACATGATTCTATTTATCGATCCTTACTATATGGTTGCGTCCATGCCTTAGATTTGGATTATTTTATACTCTATTACGGATGGCTGCACCCATACCACGTATATATCATGTATTTGAGATATCAGTTTTATTTTTCTTCGCAGGTTTTTCGACGGCAGTGTTTTTAGTTGGACACGTTCTTGTAAAGCATTTCACCCCTCTCTCTCTCTCTCTCGGGCCTCATGCTTTAGGGGGCATCTGTTACACAGTAATTTTTCACTGTCCCTGCAATCCCCATCTCGCCCATTCGAGGGTCATTTCTGTGACCAATAAGTAGTGTCATGCCTTGCAAATACCATCATTGCATCCCTTGCCATGAGGAAAACATTCCTTCTGTTGATCATTTCCTGAGCAGACCCCTAAAAACACTTGTTTTTTCGTTGGCGCTATTAGCCCATTATGTCCTCGTGCCAATGAGGAAAATTAACACTGAGCCCATGCCAGTTGGCACTCTGTCCCAGTTAAGCACCCGCACCAATCTGCTTATGGAAAGTTTTTTAAAAAAAGAGGCGAAGTTTCAATTACAACAAACTCATGGATGAGTCATGAGGAGTGATTTCGACTAAATAACAATGGCCTTCCTCCTTTGGCCTCTTTTTTCCACCTTATGGGGAACCTCTCAAGGGATAAGGCCTCCCTTCCACTATTTTAGGAATCCCAACCTCCTCCTCTCCTCTATAAATATAGCCATATTCCATTGATGAAGGGGCTGAATGGTTGAGCCTCAAGAGCCTTCAATATCATGGAGAATGTTGAAAGAGCCTTGATAGTCCTCATAGAGCCAAATCAGTAGCAAGGAGATTATTGTCAAGACAACCGAAGAGAGAGGCTTGTCCCATTCCTGACGAGCTTTACTGAGACGTATTCCGCTATCGACCTATCGAAGGAAGATCCAACATCAGAGCGTAGGTTGTATCTTTCTTTGTATTAATTAATGATAAGCGACTTTGGTTATAGTTCCACTTGTATTGTTCATTATGATCATGAGTTGTGTCTTCTCTGATTGATACATAATTTCATATATTGGGTTTTACGCTTGTGTGTTCATCGTGTTTCTTGTATGTGCAGGTGTTTGATCGCGACAAGCGGGAAAATTGTGATCTGCCGGAGGAAGGAAACGGGAGCACTATCTTCTCTACGAACAACAACGTTGGACTTAAGGTAGGCCTTTCCCACAATTTGGTCTATTGCAATTAGGAACTTGCGCCTTAGCGTGATACGATTGTTGCTAGACCCGATCTGGGCTGGTAGGGATCGCCTCTGTCCGTAGAGGGGATTTACCTCTACAACAAAGCAATATTATCGATTGAATGTGAGATATCGTCACTCCAACTACTACCATCCACTTCTGAAGAGGAGAAACACTTTTTTCACTTAGCTCAATTAGATGAGAGTCAGTGCACCGCTGCATTAGCTATCGAAGCTCATGCGAAACAAATGAAAGTTTAGTATGATAGAAGTGTTACACCTCGTATTTTTTCAGAAGGAGACCCAGTCTTGGTTTATGATCAAGTCAACGTAAGCTAGGGGCTGGGAAATTTGAACCCATGTGGCATGGTCCTTATATTTTCATGCGACAACTTGCAAAGGGGGCCTATGAACTGATTGACTTTGACGAGGTCTCTTTACGGAAACCCAGAAATGGGCTTTATCTCAAGAGATATTTTTCTTGATTCTTGTGTGGAGATCTTCCTTGTATATTGGTTATTTTCATAAGCTGGCATGTTGTATATTAGAAGAGAATGCCTAGTTTAAGTGTGTTTTTAATACTATCCCTACTTATCTGGATCACTCTTGATTTTGCAAATGTCGACGTCCCTTCAAAGATACATTGGTTTTGCTGATGGTGCTTGTTGTAGTACACTGAATATTTCTTCCGCAGCTTGGGTATTTATTCACTCACTGATGAGTTAGTATCTATGCATGGGGTAAACCTCGGTCAAATGATGAACAATATTGCAGAGTATAGCGCAGTTATTAAGTTATTTTCTAAATCCATTTCATTTTAAATTTGAAGTTTGATCGTTAGGTTATATTCTGAACTCGTTGTATTACAATTGAATAGAGTATATGCAATTAAAAACCCAGTGTTGTTAAGATTATTTTTGAAAGTTCGTCTCTTGGAACGAGAATTTGATTATATTGAGTATCAACACATTCCGAGAAATTTAAACACATTAGTTGATGAAGTAGCTTCTAGTGTTATAAACAGACATTTGAAATAATTAAAGCAGTAGATCAAAATAACATTCGATAGCATGTTAAGACAGATAACTAAAAATAGTAATAATATCATAGCATAAGAGTAGTGTTTTCAAAACATATTACATCATCTCGATCATAAGTCCAAAATGCCTTATGATCGGAAAAACGTGATACAAAAAAATGATATAAGTCTACATAATTAATCATCCACTATCCATGGTGATGATCATGATAAAACACTATAGCCTGTGACACCTTGCTTAGAAATCTCCTATATGGTCCTGGAACCCTGATAACATATCTCTGTAAGCGTTGCAGAATGTCATCTATGGTAGTCTCTGGAATATCTAAATTCAACCACTCTAGATGGTTTTCTAGGTCAGTAAGGACCTCTGCTGTCTGATACTATGGTGGTGGTGGTGTTGTAGCTGGCTTCTTGTCAAAAGGACAGAGAGTGCCTGGTCGATGTGGACCCACATATGCGTTTGAAATTTTTGTCATTAGTTTTGGACGATTTAAAAAAACAAAATAAAAATTAGAATTTAGAACATGTCAAAATGTTTCTTACCTGATTCATCCCACTCTGTCCCTGGAGGAAGAGACATCTCTCGGTCACCACGGAAATCTATCCCAGGATAAAGGAAATCTTCTATCGCAAATATTTGGTTCTCCAACTAATGAAAATAAGCTAGAGTGAAATGAACAACCTCGTTGCCTTCACTATGAAAGACCCTCAGTGGAACCCATCAGACCATCCGAGGCTCTTTAACTCTACCATGATCAACTGAAATAAGTTGTGGGGCCAGTGAAGGAATCCTCTCTAGAGAAAATGTAACCACGATCGCTCCATATCTAAAGTTTTTCAACTTTGTGTTTTTTGCTCTAGTCAGTTGGCCTTTGACATTGGCCAACACTGCCTCACACCAATTTAAAATGGTGCCTCTAAAGTAGTCGACATCAGTCTGCATTTGGGATCTTGTAGCAACATGAGGAGTTGCGCTCCCACAAAACCGTGTTACCGTAAATGCAACCACTTTGAGCTCAGGATGAATAATGGTTTTTATGTTAATGTGATTATCTTTGGGGTCCACTTCTTCATTGCAAAAATCTTGCTGCAAGCTAGTGACAGACTGGCCACCTACCCTAGCCCCAAACAAAGAGAGTGGTTCTCCCCTCTTTGATAAACTATTGAGAAAGTATATATATTCTAGCTCAATTTCGAGCCGGTGACCTCCAATTACAAAGCATTGTTCCTGATCATCCCATTTGTTTACTAGCTAGGTAAGCAAGTCTACTTGAGCCCTCATACCCTGAATGGCCAAAAATTTGTACAAACTGCATTCTCTCAATACATTTAATGTAGGCGGATGTAACATGGCTGCATCATCACCCTTTTCATGCTCACGTTCTCTTCACTCAAGCATTGTAGGTATCCTGCAATGGACAAATTGAAAGATCAGATACAATTTGAGTAAGAAAATTTGGTTTAAATTGGGAGATTTGTTAATTTTATTTTTTCTTATGGCACCTTTTCACTTTTCCCATAAAAATAGTGCATGGATCCACATGTGTCTTATGCGTAAGGTGCAGGACCATGACAATTTTCCCTTTGTAAAATTTTCGGGGTCCGCAGGTTTCATGTGTTTTACCTGCGGACCCTCGTGAGCGAATTTTTGAACATATTTTCCTCCTTAAAAATCAATCTAAGCCATAAATTAATAAAGTAAATAGACAAAAATAAAGGTAAGGATGATGTGGATTACCTGGAACTGACGGTTTTCGATTCTGATAGGCGAATCTTCTGAATCTCCTATGGAACGTTTTTTACCAAAAGCTCTCAATTTTCACTCTGAAATAAAATGGTAAAAATTATTTAGAAAAAATCCTTTTTATATGATTTTTTGAATAAATAAAATATAATTTTGTTTATTTTTCACCTTGAGAAGTGGTTTTCCAAATTATTTTTATTAATCATAAACATGTATGTTTAATTTTTGAGTTTTTGTGTAGAATACAGGATTTTTTGGGTGAAATGGTCCTTTTGACAAAGGAGTATACTTTTTATCACTTTTTCAAACTCGGTAAAAATTATGAAAAAGTGAATGAGTACATTTTTATCACTTTTTTGAAACTGGGCTAAAACTTACAAAAAATAAGGCCTTTGTCTGTTTTGGGCTCTTGAGAAGTACAAAAAAGCGAAACCTTAGGTTCTCTTTTCCAGCCCATGCCAGGACTCTCCCTAAAGATGAAGAAATATTAGAGTACTTTATATTCCGACTCTTTAAGGAGAGGCGAATAGTCTTCCTTTCAATACAATTTTACCCCTTTTAAGGCTTTGAAATGGACTATTTACAAAAAAAGGGTATACGTTCGGCTAATCATGGTCGATAGGGGTTCTCTCATGTATTTTTATTGTTTTCGGGCTTGAGAAACTAAGTTACGAAAAACTACACCCACGAGAGTTTTCTTAAGTTTTTCTTAAATAAAAATGAAAAACACGAGTTTCTCCTATCATACGGACTCTTTGAAATTTAACGGTGAGGACACCTTGATTACAAAAGGAATAGAAACACTCACTTCTTGGGGGTTCTCGATTTTAAACTAAGTTGGACTCTACGTACGGAAGGATGAGCTTACGTAACTCAGAAAATTTGCAACTATCCTCAAGCTTGTCAAAAAATAAAGAGATATACTTGTGAAAATAGTGGGGGAAAAGAGAAAACGAATCCCATCTCTGTCACACTTTGTTTATAAATTAGTTTACCACTCTTGAACACGACACCCTTTTGTCACACTTCTAAATGGGTTGAAAGGTCTTTTGCTATTGAATTAATCGAAGCTTGTAATAAAGTATTCAATCGGTTGCGGGTATTATCTTGGGTCAATTTTCACCAAACCATATTTGTCAAATCATATGTTTAAGAGAACCAGTTCAGTAATACATTCATTTGAAAATATATGTCTCCATTCGCGTTGACCATCCACAGGTAGGTCTTAAAAAATTCTGCAAAAACTTGATCTAATGGTTTAGTGTCATGGGGATTTCCTATGATGGATCACTTTCTATTGACGACAATAGCCATCTAGGAAGTTGATCTAGAAAGATATTCATTACAGCAAATTTACATTCCTTATTAGCGGGGTTCTGCTTATTAATGACATGTTACATCATTAACCTTGAGTGAACGATTGGCAGTATTAAACCCGGATAATTTATTCACATTTCATGAATTGTCTACTGAGTACTTTGAGATCCATTGTACATTAGTGGTTCTCTCACACTTGTTAACAATTCACATCATTGTTTATAATCAAGTGGTTTTTGTACCATATTTGACTTCGACACAATCGTGGATAGAATCGTACTAGTTTGGGTATTGGTCAGGTCTGAATCAGTTTCTGTCTCATTCTTGAGGAGTTTTATTATTCATTATTCGGTAGAATATTCATAAACGGATAAGCCCTTGTCCATACTGTGTCTACATTATTGATGTGATAGTAAAATCATTTCTACCTTGAACTTGATTTTGATTGGTATTTAAATCAACACAAGTCCAAGTCCAAGGATCACAAGGATGGAGGGAGAGAGAGCCCTCTCAGAGTCCTCAATAGGATGCAAAATCCTCCAAAAGGGAAAATCCTACAAAAAAAAAAAAAAAATAAACGCGCTGGAGCTGATTGCTTATACCTGTGAAGGGCGGGTGTTTTGTC